>JANBXA010000730.1:6285000-6410000 GCA_030556225.1 Cricetiscus sungorus | reverse complement strand
GAAAGCAAGTAGTATTCTGAAGGAGGGGTCACCTGAGGGTGTGGTCTCCAGAGGGCATGATTGCCTGAGGGAGTACTTGAGCATAATCTTGAGTCAACAGAAGGAAATCCACAGGGCTGTGCCTTTTGGATAGTCTTCCTGCATTATATTTGGAAAGGCAGAGTACAATATCCTTTATAGAAATATTTTCTGGGCTCACTGCCCCCATCTCATTTTCTCCATTTCCATTTGAAGTTAGATTTTGAGGATTTTTTTCCTTCTGTGTTTGTGGTGATTTTTAAAAAAAAAAAAAAATAAGAATTGATCTTTATTGATGGTTATTTTACAAGCTAGTTCATGTCTCTCAAGGAACCCCTATAAAGCAGCCATGGTCAGGGTCCTCCACCAGTGACAGCCGATGTAAGCCAATAGTTTCTATGCCTTGAAGCTCTGTTCCAGAACCTTCTGCTCCCTCTAACCAATTTACATACCACCATGGTATGTTTAATTTGCTATTTCATCAAATCAATAATGGGTCTAATTGAAAAAATTGGCAGTGCTGCGTGCAACCTAACTAGTGATCTCAATGTTTGCAGGCTTCGTTCAGAGAGTGTCTCCTAGCTCCGTGTGTCAGACACCTGTGTTATTGGTGCGTTCCTGTTACTAATGCGCACAAAAGCAAACACTAATACAGGTGGAGCATCTGCACCCATCGATCACGATGCTATGAAGAATTAATCACCTGGCATTCAGCTCCAAGAATAAAATTTACATCTCTAATGTATGAAACGTATTAACACGCATGCTGGTACCACCAACTTGGGGCTATGTCGGCAGACGGGCATGTGCAGCCCAGTTTAGACATGTTTCTCTTGTCTTTTGGGCTAAATGATGTAAACCAAAGGCCAAGTTTGAATTCAGCATTTGGTGATATCTCAAAGGCACAGATTGGAGACTTATTTTGTTAGGAGAGGCTGAGAAAATGTTGGGTAACTCTTCAACTAAAGGGACAAAGATTTGAACTACTCAGATTACTCTCTTTAGAGGCTAATGTGTGCTTCTTCATTCCAAGATGAGGTCAATTCAACCCAAATCCTCTTGCCATTGATTTCTGTTACTATATTGACTAATCTTAGGAAACAGCCTATAATTAAGGACTGTAAGTGACACCATATTTGGGAAAAAACAACTTGTTTGAAATCCCAAAGCTGGTAGGATAGTGGATATTGTATTTAAGGTCAGGTCAGTTTGATTCCAAAACTTGGTTTTTAATCTATGACACTATCTCAAATTACTTATATAGAATAGTCCTATTGTTCATTTTTGGTTCTTGCTAGTTTCATTTTATTTTATCACTTTGTTTTTAGACACTGTGCTTTCAAAAAAAAATCTGCTAGCAAACTTGGACTTCACTGAGGCGTGCTATACTGGTGATTTGCTCGTTCTTGTTATCACATGGCCCACCCTTGGGAAACAAAGGCCCCTTATTAAAAACTTCTTTGAAAGTTCAAGGTTGTGACAGAAGACCATTTAGACAAGTATGGCTCCCTGCACAGTTTGCAGATCTACCAAGCCAGGTTGGCATTGCTGTGAGAGAGGAGTTTTGGCAGTGAGCAAGTTTAGCAAGAAGTGAGACTTGGCTCAAGTTTGTGCATTGTGGGGTTTGGGAAGAAACAAAAAAACAAAGACAAACAAAAAATGATTCTTCAGCCAAAGTGAGATACATTGTGATTTATTTTAGATAGAGTGGTTCTCAACTATGTAGCCCAGGCTAGCCTTATGCTATTATTCCTTCTCTAACTTCCAGGGTGCTAAGATTACAGGGGTGACTTATATCCCTAGCAAGACAAGATATTCTTGAAATCATCCTTACTGTCAAGTGGGGGTCTGTTTGGGAAGGAAAGGTTTCTTTATATCATGCCTCCTTGATGGTCTCTTCCCATGAAAAACTTTTTTCACCAGTGGGAACAATTGCCAGCATCTAGAGCCATCCCAGTTGTCACAATGCAGGAGTTGGTGTGAGGGACTCAATGAACAGAGGTCACAGATGATGACAAAACTCTACTGTGCCCAGGAAAAGAGACCGTGTCCTAGTGTATTTCCAAGAAAAAAAAAAAAAGAAAAGAAAGGAAGAAAGAAAGAAAGAAAACAACAAAAGCCAAGCCACTTGATAAAGTCTTAACCACAGGAAAGTTTACTGTTTAATGTTAAAATAATGTGCACCTTAGTTTGGTGATTTCTAGGACCTCATTTGATGCAATACTTTTTGCATCAACAAAATAAACAATGTTTATTGGGCTAATGGGATGTCTTTGTACTAGTAAAATGTAATGGAAGAAAAAGTTTTATATTTATTATTTTAAAATAAAATAGAAAGAATAATGAAGACCCAAAAGTGACCACCACATATTTGAATGCAATTTTATCACAATTTTATTCTGGGGATAATTACACATCCATAATTAATAGTAAAATAGGAGCCTTTAAGCCCATTATATAAGTATTGTGCACTTTAATAAATACAGAAATGGATACTTAGTTACTAAACAATCAATTTGCTAATATTTTGATAAAAATAGTTTTTACAAAGCCAGCGATCAATATTAATTTTTGATAGAAAAGTGTTGTACATGAACAGTGGATTAAATCTAAATGTTTATATTAGTCTAGAAATGCTTAGAATCCATGCACAGAGGTGGGACTGTCACAAACTTCAGACTGAATTGTGGGAGATTGTGTAAAGTCATTTTACACGGTGTATTGTTGTACTGCAGAAGTGCTCTGGGGATTAACTGTAAACACACAGGGACTGTTATTGTAAAATGCAGCTCTTCCATCAAGGGACAGCGTGTGGATAATTTCTTCTGAGCCAAATGTGAGCGATCATAGCCAAGAAACATGGACTCAGGAAGCCCCAATAACATGACCTCATGTGGAAATTGTTATATGAACTTTGTAGACATAGAACTAAATTAAATGCTAAGTTGAACGCATTTGTGGGACCACAAGGCAGGATGGTTACAGCAAAGCCAAAGAGCCTCTGCCACAGTGTTTAGATGCTCTCAGCTTTGGGGTTGGTGGAAGCATGGGGTCTATTAGGCAATACCTTTGGAATGTATCGGCTTCATAGTTGAAAGGATATTAGGTCAGACATCAAGTTGGACAATGAGAGCTCAAGGCAGTTTGGCTTTGTTTGTAACATCTTATCTCTCTGTAGCACTGTTTAGTTGGTCAACCAGCCTTGTAGAGAAACTTTAACATAATAGATGGTTTTGCTTCTTCTTAGAACTTTAATTCACAAAAGGCGATATAATGACTCTTTCTGGCAATGTCTAATTCTTAAAGTGTTTCTTTAATCATGTTAGAGGAAAAACTATTAACCTTAATAACCATATATTTACATGGAAATTCCCACTTAAATTTTAAAATAAAAGCCATTGCTGTCTTTGAACTCATTCTATATTCACTAAAGGACCGTGAGTAAAATGATGAACAAACCAGATAACTAGAACACTGTTAGAAAGAATACAACTTTTGAAACAGGGCTTGGTGACTGAAGGAAAAGGATTCCTGCAAATTTGAGGGCAGCCTGGGCAATATTAAGTTGTAGGTCAGCCTGAGCTACACAGTAAGTCCCCTTTCCAAGTGATTAGACAAAGCCAGACAAAAATAAAATAATAATAAGACCCATTATTTTATTTCTGATTAACCCCGCCAATACCATACATTCTATAATTAGAATACTTTGTATTCCCCAGATGTTCAAGGTTGGTCCTCAGATTGTCATGTTGGTAGGTAGTAGAACCATCCAAAGTTAGGAGCAGGTAAGAATCCATTGGTCACTGTGGGGATCCAGCAGAGGGAGTGGTAGAATCCTGCCCTCTTCACAGCCTCTCTGTTCCACAGTTGATGTGGTGAGCAGTTTGGTTTCCATTTTGAAGTTCTGCTTTATCTTATATCAAAAACAACCTGGAACCTCAAAAGGTTGTGTGTGTGTGTGTGTGTGTGTGTGTGTGTGTGTGTGTGTGTGTGTGCAGTGCATATTGTCCCTTAAGTTGACTCTCCCAGGTGTTTTCTTATAGCAATTCAATGCTGACCAACACACAGTTATAGAGCAGCTCTGTGGCCTTTACTCAGAGGCCATTTGACCTTGGTGTCATTTTAACTAGTTTCCTTCTCCTGGGATACAGCAAAGTGGAGGGGAGGTTGTTGCTAAATGGACTCTCTCATGGTCAGCAATTAAAAGTAGGGAATCTACATGGAATAAGTAAAATAAAAAGTGCCAGTCAGACACTAGAATTAAAGCATTGGAGGCTCTGTGGCATTGTCTGGACTCCAGTGTGTCCTTAGTGACCTATAGAAGCCCCAAGGGCTGCTCTGGCTGTCCCAGTAAATTACAGCACTGATGCCAGCTCATAGAGAAAACTATGCATAGTAGATTTAGTTTAGAATGTTTTCTAAACTAAATGTTTTCTTTAGATGTTTTCTAAAGAGTCCAACCAAGACAACTAAAATGTTTTAGAATTTGAGATAATAAAGTTCACCTAAATGAAGTAATTTCTTCCACTGTGGTTAGGAGCTTCTACTGCACATGAAAGAATAATAGCTTTAATTCACAAAGGCTGTATCTGAAGCTTCCTTGCAGTGTTTGCAGGGGAAATATGCCAATTGTAAAAGGTTGCAGTTGCGTGGGTGTCCCCTTGCTGTGATGTGTATCCCTGTGAGGTTGGTAGACTTTTGATTTTGTTCTATTCACATGAGGAAAATGAACCCAAATGCTGCTATTTTGCTGGCATGTTTATGGTGATTGTACATGTTATGTCTTTCTGATAATATCAGTCAGGGGATGGCTGTTCACTTTGACATCATGTTCAAGTTCAAATGATCCAACATGCCTATTATTTTTATAATTAAAAGAATCTATGATATTTTTAAGAAAGTAATTTATGTATTAAACACAAACACAAAGTGAATACTTGCTGATTTCTCTTCAGTATTTCTTCAATTCTTTTATTTCTCTCTCCTTAAGAGGTGTAGAATTTACATATTACTGGGAGTTTTAGTAGAAATGGAGTCTGCAAAGCTTAGTGTGAGGCATCCACCCCATAGTATTGTTTCTCTGTTGAGTAGTCTGAGGGGACTACCTTGTAATATAATCATAGTTCTGATAGTAAAACCAGGAAATCCATGAGATCATGGTAGTAGGAGAGATTAAAATGTCCAAGAGACAACATTTAGACATTCAAAGCTTGATGGAACTGCGAAGGTATTCCCAACCTTGATGCCCAAGGCCCTTGGTTCTTTACATTTTAAGGGATCCAAGTGACACAGGAGAAAATTTTGAATGTTCGTATACACACACACACACACACACACACACACACACACACACACACACACCAAACAAACCTTATGTTTCTATCTTTTGCCCTTGGAAAAACTGGCAGGGAATGTGAAAACATGCAAGTGAAGAATGAACAGTAATCTATTTTGAGACATTTGGAAAGTCTGTAGCTGAACTAGCAGGGCTACACAGTAAGTGACCATTGCAGGGCTTGGGAAGGGGTGGTGAGTGACCCTCAGAAGACTTGGGAAGGTCAGTATGTGGCCATTAGAGGACCTGGAAAGGGCGGTAGGTGGCCTTCAGATGACTTGGGAAGGTCAGTGGGTGGCATCAGAGGACATGGGTAAATGATGGATAACCATCAAAGGATCTGGAAAAGGTGGTGGGTAAGCTGCAGAAGACTTGAGAAGGTCAGTGGGTGGTCAATGGAAGACCTGGGAAGGTCTGTGCATGACCATCAGAGGACCTGGAAAAGATGGTGGGTGACCATCCATTGGAGGAATTGGGAAGGACAGTGTGTGGCCATTGGAGGAATTGGGAAGGGCAGTGTGTGGCCATTGGAGGACCTGGGAATGGCAGTGGGTAACTGTTGGAGGACATGAGAAGTTTAGAACATACTGTTTTATTTTGCTTTGTTTTGTTTTGTTTTGTTTGTTTGTTTTTCCAGTGACTCATAGACGGTCTCCTATGCTGTGTTGTCAGTTTCTGGGCTCATTTCTTTCCTGCCCTTAACTCAGAGATTTTCTCAGTGGGGTACGCTTGCCATTTGTATTGGGAAATTATTTGTTTTCCAGGACATTTAGCACCCTTTGCTTCTTCTACTAAAAGTCCCAATTCAAAAACTCCACCATTCTCTCCAAATGCCATCTCCTGGGGGGAGGAGACAGCAGGTGGTACCCTGTACTGAGAATCATTTGAGTGCAAATAAACACTAAATTAAAACCAGTGACATCAAACTGAGGTTCTTTTTTACGTGCATGACACAATTTCCTGTAAGAAATAGAGACCTAAAGCTGTTGTAGCAAGTATGTGGGTCTACTCAAGCAAAATTTAATCCTGCAATGGTGCAGGAAGATTGTTGTGTGGATAGTAGTTTTAAAACATAGCTCTAGTTATTAAAAAGTTTTGATTTACTAAATAAAAGTATAAAAACTTAAAAATTTGAAAAAAAAAAACTCTCCCCAATATAGACAATAATATGCAACATATGCGTGGTGAATGGTACATGTTCCTCCTCTCTGCCTCCCCTAGGATACATGGGGAGCCATCCCCCCTGCCTCGTCACGGCTCATGGTGGCAAACAGGTTGGGGGAGATGGGTCAGGAAAGGATATAGTAGAATCAGCCTCCCCACCTCTTCTCACTCTCACTACTCTGACTTTCTTCTTTTCTTCTCACCCCCCTGCCGTTTTCCCTTCCTCCTGTCTCTCCTTCCTTTCCCTCTACTCCTCCCTTCCCAACTCCTATTTCCTTCCCTCTTTTCCCTGCTCCCCTAGCCATTCTTTTCTCCTCTTTCCCCGTGTCTTCTCCGTCTCCTCCTGTTTCCCTTCACTCTCACTACCCTGTCACACATCCACACATGCCACCCTCACACATGTAGCATGTATGGTTCATGACACTTACTACAGAGCACCTTTTCAATCATTTCATTACCAGAGAGCTGGCCCCAATTAATGTCCCAAACTGCGGTCCAGATGAAAATTCCAAACCTTCAATGACCAGAGCTCTAGGGACTTACAGTCCAAGTCCTCCATGGGCAAGAAGTGTCAGTGGTGTGATGTTTAGGAAGAAGATGAGTGGGGGCTGGAGGACAGTAGAGTGTTTGGGGGAAATGATGAAGGACATGAAAGAAACCACACTTACAGTCTATATTGGCTTCAGGAAGGGAAGAGTCTTGGGTCATTTCATTTAATGTCTTTGCTTTTCTGTTCAGAGTCATGGCAGGTACGTGGAAGTGCTGGTCACAGAACTCATCAACAGATACAGAAGTAGCTGGAAAACCCTCCTCATCTGACATATTATTTCCCAAATGTATCCCTAGACTGGGGCTCAAGCTGTGTAATCTACAGCAGCACACAGAATGATAACACCACAGGTTAAGCAGTGATGGTGAATCCCCCATCCTTCTATGATCTGGTGAATTTGCCTGTTAAACTGGAGATATAATTAAAGCCGATAGATGCACTCCTCATACCTTTTTGTTGCAAATTGATAGGATCTCCTTTGTCTGTGATCTTTGTGAGATTGCCCTGTAGTTTTTAATTTATCAGGTTGAGAAGCACAATTAAAATATCTTGAAAAAGATCATAACCAGACACCATCTTTGGGGTTATCCCTGCCAAGTCGATAAAGGGATCGGTGTGTTTAATAATTACATTCTTTGCTGTACATTTGTTCTGTTTGTGGCTGAAGTGTTAATAAATACCTTGCACCATTCCGGTGGGAAAGGCTTTCTGCCTAATTAATAAACTCAGAAGAATCTGTAGCACACTGAAGCACATCTCTCTTGTTAGCATTGTCTGCATCAAAAGAAAACCCTGTCTTGTCAGCACATCTGTAATTGCCACATTTATGAGTTATTAAGAAACAAAAAGAAAAAAGAAAGAAAAAGAAAAAGAAAGAAAAAGAAACGTCTAACAAAATGCTGGCTTTGGCTAGGAATTAAAAAGGAAACAAATCTTTAATTATTTTAAATAAATAATTCTGTTGCATGTTAAGTAGCAAGGAACCCTCCTGAAGATAAACAGGAATTGATTCTGCTAAAGAAGCTGCTGTCCTGAAAACAGCCCCGTAAAAGGTTCATTTGGTATATAATTGGCTTTGAGCTGTCTTTATTTCTAGCCGTTTTTCTCCCATATTCCAATTGCCTGAGCTCTTTCCAGGCCTCCGTCCTAGAAAAACAGAGAAGGATATGAGCATCTAGCATCTGCTGGCCCCTTAACTATTAATTAATAAACTTCAGGTTCCTTACAAACATTTTTATGTACATGAAATTGAATGCAGCAATGAACTTAAGCATACATCGTTGTGAATACATGCACAGCATAGATGATCCACACTTTCGAGTTTAGGCATTTGATAAATACTTGAGCACCTACTTTGTGGTGTGTGTTGTAACAGTGAATTCAATCAGGCCTCTTGTCTGTAGCCACATGTGGTCTTTCCTGGGAGGTTTAATTTACCAGTCTGGGGTGCTGCTTTTTGTTCTAATTTAAAATGAGAAACATTGTCAGCTGCTGATCTAGCAGTTTTGTTTCTGCATAGCGTGTGGAAGTCTGTCCCATTTCACTCCATGTGAACTACTGAGGCCACTGGCTCTTCCAGGAGCCTTGAGAATATGAAAATGGCAATATCTAAATTCTGGGAGGGGGGATTTAATAAGCCACAAGGCTCAAAGGGTCACCTCAATCTTAGACCTGCAATAAGTGGAGATAATAAAGTACAAAAATTCTATATGTAATGTGGCCAGACAGAATGATTATGGAAGAAGATAAGAGTATCTATTTCAGATTTCTCTGCTAAGTTTTCTTTTAAATCATGTTTTTAACTTCACTTCAGGTATTTAAATGGTCAAATAAAATATCCATATAGTCCTATTGGGCCTTAAAGCAGTTATTATAGAATACTCTTTACAAAAATACTTGGTTAAATCCCAGATTAAGATCACCCACCTTTCTTTGTGTCAAAGGCTAGGTAAGGACTGAGAATGCGTAAGCATCTTCTACTATGAACAAACTAATTTAACGTAATGTTACTGTGAAGCTGTGCCGCTCTCATCATGTCATTTAGTTTTTCCTGCATTTTAGGACATGGGAACTTATGAGGTTCTGCTAAACAGCTGTGATACATAGCAAACAAAATTATCAAAAAAGAAGGAAATGAAATATGCTCGATATATGGAGTTGAACCTTTGGCTGGCCGTGATAGCTTGTACCCAGATTCTGAGGAGGCAGGTGCTTGATCTTGGAGGAATAGGAAGGAAGTCAACGTGTTTGGCATAGAGTAAGCCCGGTGATTTAAAAAGAAAGAAAAGAGGTGTAAAGAAGAGCAGTATCCGTGGTCAGTGTGTTCTCCAGCCTTTCTCTGCACCAAACCCCTCTGGGTAGATATTTGTAGGAACTCTCCCAGTTGAAAAATTAGATGGGCAGGTGCTGTTAGAGACCACAGCCCTGGAAGCACATCTATGGGAAATGCGCCACTGAATTGAACACCTTGTCAGAAGGCATATTTCTATTATTATCTAACATGGACATTGGGGAAAACAATGTATGTTAGCTGTTCTACCTTATACCTGGGTCATGAGACTGCAAAGACTTGACATTGATCCGTTTCTTTACAATTCGAGCCTGCTCTTCATGGCATGGACAGGATTGAAAAATGAGCCTTCTCTTTATAGTGTTTATTTATTTTTTGCTTAAGATGTATTTGTTTTATTTTATGTGTATATATGTTTGCCTGCCTGTGTACCATCATTGTTCCTGGTATCTGTGGAGACCAGAATACCATGTCAGATCCCCTGGAACTTAAGTCAAAGATGGTTTTGAACCACCACGTGGATGCTGGGAACAGAACCCTGGTCCTCTATAAGAGCAGCCAGTGCTTTTAACCACTGAGCAGTAGTAGCCTTATGTTTTGAGACATGAGCATACGTAAGTATACAAACCAAACATTTTAAATGTAAATCATGATGACACGTGTTTAAATCTTTCATTGGTGTCACCAAGTCTGCCACAGACTGTTTTCCCTAAATGTTGTCTGCTCTGGCTTTATCACCTGCTCAGTGAACATGCTGAATGAGTTGTTTCTCAGAGCTCTCTGGGTTTATTTTTGTTCTTCCTTTCATTGCTCTGGAGATTTAGCTCTCCAAAGCCACTTTACCCCTTGGCAATGAACTTGGTGCCTGGCTAGGAATCTAGCCATGAAAATACAAAAGAAGAATGAAGGGTTAAACCAGGAATACAGCAGTGGTGAACTTGTGTTTAAGGGGTTCTAAGTAATTCTTTGGGGTCCAAAATGGCCATTTGAAGTTTTTTGCTCTCTGACTCAAGGTTCACAGGCTCCTAACCCTTGAGGAATTGTTCACATGCCTGAGTCTTCTCAAGCCTTTGCCTGGCACTGATTTCCAGTCTTATTTGAGGGATGTCTGGGTAGTCTTGAGGTTGGAAGGAGGTACTAGGAAGTGCTCTTCAGGACTTACCTCCTCTCAGACTTGTTGATGCATTGCCATGACTCAAACTCTGCCTGTCCTTGCTTCTTTCCAGTCAGTTGCCCTTGTGTTTGGGTAGGTTCTTAAGACTTCCAAGCTCTAGGCACAACACCCTCAAAACACTACACTTGAGTGAATAAATTCGGGCTGTAGAGATGGGCTGAATAGTAGCCGAGAAGCAAGACTTTTCTGCCCGAGTTTATTCAGGAAATGCCTATGGAACAATATTGCAGAAATGCCTGTATGGTTGAAGGTTGAAGAAACCTGTCTGGGAGGAGGGAGGAGGCCCTGCACACTCAAGTGTGGTACAGTGTGTTAGCATGTCTTGCTTTATGAATTGGACTTGGTAGTAGGGACAAGTGAAGTATGATAATGCTCCCAGGTGGTTCAACTCTAGATTCTTGACCCAGCGTCTGAGTGCAGACCCTACAATGAATGCTTTAATCATGTGACCTTGAATGTGTTTGGAGCCTACTTTCTTCATATGCAGAGTGGAAAAGGAACTAGAGCATTCTCCATAGAGAGTTAAGTGTTTATTACCATCATCTTTTTCTTCTTGGCCGAACCTAGTCATGTTTGAAAAAACAAGCCACAGCCCATTTTCTCTTTTTTAAAACTCATGACTAGGGTGGCTTCCTATATAACTCACAGGGAAAATCCCTGTGATTCAAAGCCTTTGTGACATGCCTGTCCCTCTTCCCATCATTGGCTCTAGCTTCTTCACCTTTCTCTGAAGCACCACAAGAAGGCTGTTTGCCTAAGCAGTCTATCCTAGCATACATTTAAGGAACTGGGAAGCCTAAAATCAAAATGCTGGCAGATTCAGTGGCTGGGCCAATCTTCTAGATCATAGGCATGCAAAAATTCAGGAGAGAGATCTCTGAGGTCCCTTTAATTGGGGTATTTATCCCATTCATGAAATTTCACCAGCTCTTGAGACCAAATAATTCCTGGTGGCCCTACTTCTGAATATGGTCTCATTGGATTTTGAGATCCCAGCATATCAATATGGGTAATATACAAGTGTTTGGTCTGCAGCATTTAGATATGGGTACATACTCTTGGCTCATTAGGGTATCTTCTCCTCCTTTCCAGTCTGTCCATGAAGACACTTCATCCCCAGTGATGAGGACACTTTGCTATGCTGCATTGCTGGCTTAGTGTCTCTTTATCTTTATTCTCTGACCCCAGTGTAAGCCTTTGAAGGATCCAGATATGGTCTTTGTTATATTTCCAATGCTTGTCTTATGAAAGGCATGCAACAGACCTGGTTAGTGAATTACCTGGAACACAGTGAGCCCTCAGGGAAATTTTGTTTTTGAGCACTCTTCTCTTCCCTCCCCGTATCAGTAAACAAGGTGAGACAGGTGGACTGGGTCCTGACTGTGGACCATTCTGTGGACTCACATGAGCAAGCAACAGAGCTGGGAAAAGACAACCATCAGGGAAGGCAGGAGGGAGGCCGCTCCTTGATCTACAGCAGAAGACATTAAGAGCTTGAAATAGAAAATGTTACTCAAAGAATTAAAAAAGGGAAAATTGGTGGGAAGAATTAGATGTAGGAGAAAAGTCAAACCTCCAAACTTTACATTCTATTATTTAAAGTTAATTTTTTTTTTTAATTTATACATTCTGAGTTATTAGTGATGCTGGCATTTGGGGGATATATTTGGAATAAGTTTACAGAGAGAAGAGTTCCATTTTAGACAACCAAGGATGTCTATGGGATATTTAGGTTTGAATGGGTAGTGAGGGGTTGGGAATAAAATGGGTATCTCTTTGAGGAAAAGATGATCCAGAAACTCACCTACCTTATAACCATGGAACTGAGCAGGGAGTGCACATAGAAAGCAATTGTGTATATGCATGGGAAGATGGCCACAAGGGAAGGGAAAAAGACCAGAAGAAAGATGGGGGTGCTAACTGTCAATGGAGACTGTTGGGAAAGGAGATGGTGCACTACAATGGACAGAAGGACTCCAGAAAAGCAAACAAAATATGAAGGAAAGACATGCTGTAGGAAGGGGCAGTTAGGTGAGAGAGAAGTCCAGTCTTCAGAAGACGAAAGACCAGAGCAGGAGAGCTGCTCATGTGTGCCATATTCTTGGGCACTGAGATGTGCAGGGAGACAGAAAGACAGGCAGAGAAAACTAAGATGAGGAGCCAAAGCAGAGGTGGGATTTGATCAGAGTGGAGGGACCCAGGAATGGACCTGAGAGGGAGAGATCGATACATGGTAAAGGGCTGCATAGAAAATGTATGGAATAAAGCCCATGAGGTAGCTAGAGCAGGAAGGACAGAACTCATTGCAAAGGACTTCCTTGTCAAGAGAGAATAGGCTGCTTCCTGATAAACAAGTAGGGAGCAGCTAGATAGGTTCCAGTATGGGTGAGAAGGAAGAAGTGGGACTCATGAACATTTGTTGTTTACATGTGGGATCTGAGAAGACATAAATGAAAAAATACAGTCATCTTAGGGATTCAGGAGGAAGTGTCCATCCATGGGAGTCAATGTACTTGAGTGTTTGGTTTCGAAACAGGGTTCCAATCATCAAGGATGGCCTTGAACTCACCATGTGGCAAGGGTAGCTTTGAACTTGAGGCCATACTGCCTTCATTTCCCAGTTGCTGGGTTTATAAGAATGGGCCACCAAGACCAGTTTTTGCATTGCTGGAGATCAAGCCCAGACCTTTTTGCATGCTAGGCAAGCACTGTACCCCACAGCTGCAACTGCGGACATTGCGAAGTCTGTTTTAGATCATGGATTGAAGAACACCCATGAAGAATACCTGATAAGCACTGAGCGCTTAATGTCTAGCTCAAGGCTACATAGCTACTTAGTAGCTATGGTTACACTGAAACCAGTTTTCCTTACCCTTAATCCATACTCTTGAGAACTCTGTGGAGTTGTACTTTCCAAAGTCTCAATGCCACAGAAGCCAACATTGCATCATGTTGATATGCATGTCCTTCCCCTCATACACATACACACCCTATCCCCTTGTCAGTTGTCAGCTTGGTACCCAGCTTTCCAGCAATCTGCTCTTGCCTTGCCTTGCCTTGCCTGCCCCACCCCCACATATCCAGCACTTCAAGGCTCAGTCTGATTTAAGTTGACCCTCACATGGGCTTTTCTCTGGGATGAGTTCTTTTGAAGACTGTGTGTCTGCTCATATTCATGAAGTGAGCCAGCATGAGACGATGGCATCCTACGGACCGAGGGCATTAGCCCTGTGAGGCTAAAGCTCTGCCGAGAGGCAGAATTGAACTAGATATTCCCTGGAATGTAGCACTTAGGGTTGTCAAATGACCCTCCTAGATGGCCCTTTTCCATTTAACTTCACGTTTAAAAGGACCCGCAGAAATGCTTAATTCACCAAAAGGGATGTGATGGAAATATGTTAAGCAAATGTAGCTTTATTGGATCTTAGGCTCTGTGAGTTCTTATGTGATATAATTGGGCCACAATTGAGAGCCATAAACGTTTTAGTTATGTATGAATAGGATTTTATTTATCTAGCCTGTGTTTCAGTGTGGGTTTTGGCTGTTCCTGAATTACAATTTTCAAAATATTAGTCAAATGTGTTGCTTATTGCTTACTTTGGATCTCTGTATGTGTGTGTGGTGTCTGAAGACCATGCCTTTTCCTTTATTTACCCCCCACTGAAATAGAAGTTAGACTATCTGAACTGTTCCTGCCCTCTCAGTAATTCCCTACATACAATGCTCACAAGCATCTCTTTGAGGAAAAGATGATCCAGAACCTCAGCTACCTTATAACCATGGAACTGAGCAGGAAGTCAGTCCTCTCTCATTTGATTTTTGAGATACAAGGAATAAATGAGATACTCACTTGGGCTGTCTCTCTTTCATGAAACCTGAGCTATTGTGGAACGAATGCATGAGAAGCTTGGGAGGCCGCTTCTGTGGGAGCAGCCACCTCCCAAATGTCTCATCCTCCCCTCTGTCATCCCCGGGCAATGTGCCTGCATTTGTGTGTGCAGATTTATAGTTTATCTTTATCTCTGGCTTCATCTGTAGGTAGCTATTATAGCCGCCTCGCCTGGATATTGTTTGGGCTTGATAGATCCGTCCGTAGTTCATCAAAGGGGAGCCGAGTGCCTAAAAGCCATCGGGTCCAGCTGAGGATGAAATATGAGCCATCAGCCTTGGTAATGGCTGTAAAATTTCATAATTACACGGCCTTTATTACGTTGCATAATGATCCTGAAGCAGTATGGAACAATTAATTAAGATTTTCAACCGTGGCTCTTTCAGAAATTAAAAGGTACTGGGAGCTGAGAAATGGGGATCCATCTTGCTCTGGAAGCATTAGGGATGGATGCTAAAGGAGAATTCTGCTGCATATATCTTTTTCCTTAGGAGGAAGCATCCCTTGGTTATGGAACACACATTAGTACCCCTCGCCTCTTTCCCAGCCTTTATCTCAACTTCAGAACCGATATTTTTAAAAGGGACCGGATTAAAAAGAGTACTGGGTATCTATAAAAAGCTCCCCAGCTTCCCTTTTCTCTCCTTTGAAAAATTCTATTCTGCCTGCCGCTGTTGCCATTTATCACATTTATAGCTGTTCGTCTCCACACATTAAATAAACGGAGGCTCTGAGATAGGGGGTCAGTTAACTGCCCACGACAGTGCACTGACCAAGGAGTTTTTCTTATGCACTCTCTCATATCTTGAGGCATTAACATTCTTTCAAGATCTCTACACTTTTGACAGTCATTTCCAGAGGAGGCTTTACTGTTTTCCTTTATTATCTTGTGAATACAGCATGTCGCTGCTAATGCATACCTTTTTTTTTCATAATCTTAACTTTGTACTTTATAAAGAATAATTAAACTTGGGAAGAGCCCATAAGAACTAAAATAACCTAACTGTATTCTAAAACAATGAAGAAAGAAAAGAAATAGAAACTAGAGAAAAGTGAAGGCATAGATATACCAATGTGTATACATACTAAGACATATGTATAGTGGCTTTGTTTATGTATATGTGTCTGCATACTTATACATATGTCAATAATGACCCATTGTTGGTCTTTTTGAAGTCAAGGAAATTGTGATTCAAAGTGGTTGTGTGCAATAAAATCTTATTGAGAAGATCATGAAAGCAAGCCCCTCATTTCTAAGGTCTGGAGTGTAAGCCTCATGCCAGACTTCCATCAACACTGTCATGCTTTAAGAGTAAGAAACCAAGCGTCCCCACTTCATGACATGCAGAGGGTGCCCACATGTTTGTTCCCATCAAGTATTATTGTTTTTAAATTGACAATCATCACATAACATTTTAGAGATCTAAATATTTCATGGGAGACTAAAACTTCCCTTGGGCCTCCCCAATAATAAACTTTGGGCAGGAAAATTGGAAAGGCTGATGTGTTCCAAGGAGGAGCCTGCGGCTCCAAGTGAATTCTCTTGTTGAAGCATTTAGTCCCTAAATACAAATTTCCTGATCTGCTGTCATTCTTGCTCACACACTGAGTGTCACTGCCTCCAAAACACTTGTCATTCTTTAATGGAAACAAAACAGTGATTGCAGCCAGAGCCAGTGTCATCTCTCAGCCCCTTGCTGCGTTGGCAATAGTGGAATGACAGAGAGGCCCTCGGTAGGGGTAATTAAAATGTAAATATTGATATTTTATTATTTGAAATTACTTTCCAGTGCGGCATTTAATATCTCTCCATCTGTGCGGCTCTGTTTAGCGGTCACTTTACTGCAGCTCTGGGAGGCTGAGCGGCGGCCTGATCCCCGTTATGTCAAAATGCTTGTTGCTGCTTAATTTTGATATCTAATTAAGTGGAAAAGTACAGTCCACACTGTAATCCATGGCATCTTAACCAGCTGCTTGGGTATATTTAGAATTAATCTCCACTATGGAATCATCCTAATGTATGCAATTAAGAGTCTGCCGATGGCTAATTAGGTGTATTAGAATCAGGCAGTGGCTTTTTTCCCCTCCCTCTCTCCCTTGTTTCCCCCTTTGCTTTTGGACCACTGCCGACTTAAGAGTGTCTGCCCCCAGAGGTGTTCTTAATGCCACTCAAATCAAGTTAGGAGATGACACAAGTTCCTAATAGATTCATCCGTGCGCTAGAACCCAGAGTGTCACCCCTGTACTTTTCTTGATTCAACCTTGTGTGGGAGTCCCTAGGAATTCCTGGGTCTTATTGGCAGGATCGCAGGGGCCTGAAAGGGACTGCAGATTTGGGCTGAGTGGATAAAATCAATTTCCAGCAGACTAAAGCAGGGAGGCTGGGGGAAGGACTTTGGGGGCGGGGCTCTTGTTCACTTAAGGAGGGGAAAGGTTGCAGTTGCTTTTGCTGGTGTCTGAATGCTGCAGCCCACTTTTGAGTGGGGGAAGAGGCTCGGGTTTGTATCCCACACATGCCGGTGAAGTATGGCAAGCAGATCTCCATTGCTGAGGAAGGCTCTCACCCTCTGATGCGGGAGCGGGAGCCTTGCTGTCTCCTGATTTTCACTTTGCTTCCTTTCCATTCAGCCAGTTAAACAAACTGAGGGCCATCAAAGAGGACGACGAAGGCAGGGCCAGGGAGGAATTGAAGGGGTTGCTCCTATTGTCAGTGAGAAGATAGCTGGTCGCCTCCCACCTGGAACCTATGCCAAGCCATAACGACTTAGCTGTGCCTCCGCCAGCATCGCCGGCCATGAACTTGGGAGTAAATATTCGTGAACAGACCTTCATTAGTCACAGAGGCGATCATGCCACAGCCAGACTCCAAAGTGAACCCTCAGAGGCAGAAATACAGAAAGGCTGTTTTTCCAGGATGCCTAGAGTACAAATTATGGCCAGATCTTTCAGGATCTGTGCAGACAATCTCTTGTAGTATTTAAATGTGGAGCTTTGTGTCGGCATGCTGTAATTTCATGCCTGTGAGGCGAGTCTCATGGGCAACTTGCTTCCTCATGTATTTGCATGGATGCCTGTGACACTTTGCTCTTAGTGGCCTTGCTGCAGGTCCCCCAGCTTATGCATAAGACCTCCTGGGTTTTTGTTTTGTTTTTCTGCCTCTCCTCTCTTTCCTTCTTGGTTAACAATGTCTCTTTAGGAAAATCAAGGGAACACCCAAAGGGCTTTCCTTTATTTCCTGCTTTCTGTGTAATAAACTGAGAAAGAGGGGGATGCAGATGCTAAGAGATGAGCATGCACTCTCAGTGCTTAGGGCCCTTGCTGGGCCCTTGCTGGATTTGTGTCTCCATAGAAAGGAGGGGATTAGGTACACTTGAAAAGATTTGAAGCTATTTTATTTAAAATAATTCAAAGTTTCTGTCAGAGATCCCAACTCTTGCTCATTTCGGTGAATGTAAACATACTAATTCTTTTTTTTTTTTTTTTTTTTAATTTCAAGTTTAGAGTTGCACTCGTGAAAGAAATGCCTGAGGCTCCTCTAATGCCTCTATCATTTTATGGCATCTATGAAGATGTATGGCTTTCAGCTACAGACAAGAGAACTATGACAAAGGGACTTATTTAACAAGATGCCATGGTGCTTAGTGAGCTCCACAGATGTCATTAGTCGGCATAGTGATAACCTCTCACTGGCTTCTTAGTTAATGTTTAATCCAAAAGCAGGCAGAGGTAGGAAGAATTGCTTGTAAACTTCTCTCTTCCTTCTAGTTTTCTCTTTTGCATCATCCAAGAGAAAGAATGTGTAACCCTGTCTCCTTAATCCTGTATAACTTACCCAATGTGCCAAACATGCTTTTAGATTCTCAATATGAGAACATCATTTTGGGCACACCTAACAGAAGCAAAGCGGCCAGGGCTAACATACAGATTTCCACTCAGTGTTTCCTGGTTCTAAGTAAAACAGGTCTCCGTCAAAATTCTTACTCAACTTATGAGGAAAAAAGAAGCATATTCAGTTATGCATATTTAGACAGTTATGTATACTTAGAGTTTATTTTGGAGTTAGAAACAGTGGGAATAAACAAGGCTTGGAAAAAATAAAGGCTTTTAAAAACTACCAATAATTTTCTGTTGTTGCTCTTTGAAAATTAAATCCAAATATTAGGGTTGGCTAGCTCTTTAGTGATTCGAGGCATCTCTAACTCTCCCAGAAGTGTGGCTAATAACATGTTATATTAATAATTTGTTGATTAGTTGACTAAAACTTTGGATGGCTGCAGAAGCACTATTTTTGAAACTACAGTTTACTTTAGCAAAATCCACTCATTATCTTGTATTTCTTAAATCCGAAGTCATTTCTAATTATCTAAAATAATTAGTAAGAAAGCAATCAATGTTTATAACCCACTGACATGAATCTGTTACTGACATGTTAAGGTTTGGCGTGTCTCTGTCTGATTTCTTCTAGTCCCTACCTGATTTCTTATATATTTAGACTGTTCCTAGTCTATTTTCTAAATATTCCTGTAGGGTGTGTATGAAGAAGTTGTTCTTCAAAGTTATTTTGTTCCTTCCCTCCCTGCCTCCCTCCATCTCTCTCTCCCTCCCTCCTTCCCTTTCTCCCTCCCTTCCTTCCTTACCTTCTTTATGGATGTGTGTGTGTGTGTGTGTGTGTGTGTGTGTGTGTGTGTGCATGCGTGTGTGTGTGCGTGCATGCGTGTGTGTGTGTGCGCGCGTGTGTGTATGTGTGTGTGAGTGTGTGTGCTCATATGTAGTGGCCATAGGAGGATGGCAGTGTCCTTCTCTATAATTTGACGCTTTATTCCTTTCAGATAAGTTTTAACTAGCTGACCAGCAAGCCTCAGCAAGCCTCCCACCTCAGCACTCACCAGTGTCAGTGTTACAGGAGCACACACGAGCATGCCCAGCTATTGTATGGGTGTTGAGGATTCAAAGTCATGTCTTAATGCTTGCACAGCAATCAGTCTTACCCACCTCCTCAGTCTCTCAAAATTATCGTTGAAGGAAGGATATACTCCCTGTTTTGAGAACATGAAAACTGTAAATGGCATTTAAATTATACTAATACCTGTTTAGAGACAGTGGACAGAACAGGGCAGAAGTGACATCTTTGCTGTTTGCAAATGTTTGATTCTCTGCTTCACAATGGGAAGGCTGATCATTTCACTCATGCTCTTCTTAGGTGCCTCCTGCAAATTATGTGAATGGGTGAGTGCTTGCACACCGCAGGAGGGGCATATCCATGTGCATCTTCATGCTGCTTTCTCTGTTCTGTCTTCAAAAAGAAGACAGAGCCATCACTGAAGCCCGGTGCCCTGTGCTTGATCGTAACCATTCCTTCTTGTCCTCCTCTTTCTCCCCCTTTCCTTGTTTAATGTGGTAGATACACCACCATCATCACCACGGGGGAAGGTAGTCATTTTTAGGAAGTAAGGTGGGAAGGGGAAAGAAGTCCGGATGGTAAAGAAATCCTGCTGGAATTCTGCAAGCCAAGGGAACATTTTTTAAAGGTCATTATTATTTATATTTTTGTTATCTTCTTTTGTAAGCACACAACATAATAGCTTTCTTTATGACCTTTTCATATATCATTCTACTTTCCCAGACTTACCTCCCTGATGCTATCCCTTGTACCCCTATCTCACTCACAGTGAACCCCCTACTACCCCCCAATCTCAAATAAAGCAGTTTTTAGTCAGAAGAAGGCATATTTAGACTTTGTCATTAAAAGATGCTTAAGTCGCCATGGATAGGGTCATAGAGTTGGAATCCAAGAAAAGAGTGGAGGTCTCAACAAAAACAGTGGAGAGGGCTGGAGGATAGAGAGAATATGGACAACCAAGCCCTAGACTTCCCTCTTCTACATTCCTGTATATTTTGAGCTATTCTTCCATTATTTATGGTCTTTTCTGCATTGTGCTCCAATCTACATAACTGTAAAGTGTTAGGAGATAAATAAAGGCAGTATCCCACTCATTTTCTGTGTTCTGAAGTACCGAGCATACTACAGTGCCTATGTAGATGCCCTTATGGTAAAACATCCAGACACATAGTGATATAGGGTTTGCCATAGCAGATTTCAGAGTCGTCTCATGTTGCATGCACATGAAGGCTAGAGAAGGTCTGGCATGTTCCTGTGTCTCATTGCTATCAAGGTGCTTGATGTGTCTATCACTGGACCTAGGTCCTTCTGTCCTTAGAGCTGTGATCTCATACTCACTGATCCCCAGTGGCTTTGTGATTCATGGGAATAATTTTTGCTGCTCCATTGAGTCTGAAAACTGTTCAAACTAGCAGAAGGACCATCAAGATACTATTCAACATAGCCAGTTATCTAATCTTGGAGCCACTGTTAGTAGATAAGCCTGTTCTATCCTCTTCTACACTCCTACCATCTTAAGTCCCAGTTGACACCAATGCTGTTTTATGAGTTATGATGGCTCTTTGTTACTGGTCAATCTTTTCCTTTGCTCTTGAATATCTCATAAATCTGTTACAGCCAAAAGATGAGCTTCCTCAACAAACTTCCTTGTTTGGGGGCAGGTGAGGAATAAAGATTGCAGTACAAGGAAAAGAAAGTAGCTAGCCTCTCCCTGTCTTAAAGGCAGTTTACTACATATTTGACTCAGGATCTCTAAGAATCGTTTTGTTCTAAGTTTGGTTTCAGGGACCAAAGAGATAAAGTGACAACCAGGTGAAGGCTTGTGAAAGTCTAAGGCCGCTGTTCTCAACCTTCCTGATGCATGGCCATTTAATTCAGTTCCTTATGTTGTGGTGATCCCCAACCAGAAAAGCATTTCATTGCTACGTCATAGCTGTAATTTCACTGCTGTTATGTCTAAAAAATAAGAGTGAGAGCAACTGAAGAAGACACTACAAACACCTCTGGCCTCTACTTATATGTACCCTCACATACATATACATGTGTATACACATGTGTGCGCGCTCGCGCACACACACACACACACACACACACACACACACACACACTCCACCAAGATTCAGATCTGTACATTTTGTGACTCATAGAACAAGCGATAATGTCTATCAATATGTGCAAAAGGCAACTGGCTTAGCAGCAAATGGAGTTGTATCTACAAAGGGCTCTGTAGCTGAGCATCTAGTGGTAGCTAAGACTGAACCTTAGTAGTGGCATGTTACTGTTCCCCAGTTCCTGTAAATGTCAGGTTTCCTTGGGCATGAGGGAGAGAACTGTGCTATACTCCCTAAACCAACTCTGCCATCCCTGGGAGTCATGGGAGTCACTGCAATAATGATTGCAACATGATATGCTACTTGTTGAAAATAAAAGTTAATTATTTTTATTCATTTTTTATGGAATAGAGAGAGTACAGTTCAAAACCTGTGAACAGGCAAATCAATGTCATGGTTAACTGCTACTAACAAATATCCCGAGGATTTAAACTTTTTTTTTCCTGTTCCAAGCTAAGCAGCTGACAGGGAAATGCCTAGTAGGGGTTAAAACCAAATGCCTGTACGGCAGCCCATTTCTGTCAACACTCCATTCAGGAAATAAACATTTATGCTTTCTGAAATGAACGTGTATTTTTGAAGACTAGCCGTCAGATATTTTTTGCCCTTCACACTTTCAAATGCTTAGCCTTTTTGTACATTGACTGTAAAGTGCGTCAGTTTGCCAAGCTGGAAATAAAAATGTCCCTGTCGAGTGCCTGTGGCACCACTGTGGACTCCTGAAGTTCCCAGCAGAAATGGGTAAGAACGCTGGCACCAAGCATGCTTTCCTCAAGCCTGCTACCTCAAGGGCATCCACCTCTTGAGAAGCATTTCAGTCCTTCCAAGTGTTCTCTACTGTCATCTGCTGTGTTTGGAGCACGCTGTAGTGCAGATAAACACACAATTTAGCTGCGGGTCAGGGTAGAGAACCCTTCTGCTAAGCAACATGCCCGAGATACAGTTAAGTGGCACAGACTCCAGGGCAGTCAGAGATAGAGAGAGATAAGACATGTCAGTGGTATCAGAGGAAGGGGCTGAAGCTGGGGAAGAGAAAAATATGCTGTGATGCATTTTAAAAAGCTGTAATAGGGCTGCACATTAGAACCTGCCGCATGGCAAAGATTACCATCCGGGGTGAGAACAACATGTGTGCTATAAGGAACACAATGGCAAACCCAGTTTCATTTTGCTTAGGAGAAAGGTATCTTGCCAAAGATAGCTAGCTACATGTTATAGATGACAAAGACTCTACTTTGTAGCCTGGTAGCTATAAAGCACCATTGAATGCCTAGTAAGAGCACAAGCAAGTAATTACCATTTGGACACAGTATCTGTGAGCTCATAACAAATCGTGGTTTTGGTTTTTTTTTTTTGGAAAAAAAGAATTCCTTAGAGTCACCTTCATTATCACAGTGTTTTTATTTAGGCTTATCATTTAGGTGTCTATGCTTTTCTCATGTCTCTTGATAAAGATATTATGTATCTTCATGGAAGGGCAATGTAGCCAGCTCAAGGGAGGGTGAAAAAAATGTTTCTGAAAGCCAGGCATGGTGGTGCACTTCAGTTATCCTAGCACTTGGTGGACAAAAGCTGGGGGGTCATCAGAGGGAGGCCAGCCTGAGATGTCTGGGGTCATCAGAGGGAGGCCAGCCTGAGCTGTCTGGAGTCATCAGAGGGAGGCCAGCCTGAGCTATGTAGCAAGTTCAAGGTCAGCCTGGACCATGCCTAATAAATAAATAAATAAATAAATAAATAAATGAATGAATGAATGAATGAATGAAAATAAATGCTTTATGGATTAGAAATAAAGCCTCTGTTGCATACTGGGCCTCCTTTGGCCTGGGCAATGTGACTGTTTTGTAGGACTTCTGAGTGCCACCCTATGGTTTCAGTGTGGAAACTTTATTTCAGTTTCTGGATTGCAGAGGTGAATTTGTAAAGGGACAACTGTGAGACACTGGTTTTCAAGCCAAGAGAGAGGCCCTAACCACCTCAGCTCTTAAATGTGGACTTGGGCTTTTTTTTTTTTTTTTTCTGTTTCTTTTGTAAAAATCACACTGTTTTAACAAAGTGAGGAAAAACATTTTCAGGACATCAAACAAGCAAAGTTGTCAGAGCTTTGTGTCTAAAAAAAACAAAAACAAAAACAAAAACCCTGAACCTTTTCTTTTTCTTTCTTTCTTTTTATTTTAGAGTAAAATAAAAGGGCAAGAGTTAGGTTTGAAAAATAGATGAACACAGACATGTACACAGAGCCATCAATACAGAGGAAACACATTGCGGAATCAACCTTTAAAAATGATATTTTATTGCTTTTGCTTAATTAAACCCCAAAGAAATGTGGCAGACATTGTTGTTGTAGAAAAAAAAATGTTAATTTGTAAATCACAGGGACAAAAGGGCCCCGTGCAACTTTAAAGTTTCCGTACACGTAAATGTCGATAGAGCGCCATCTCCATCATCAGCACTAAATTCACATTGATGCCTCTTTTCTTCTCTGTATTGATCCTTCCATGAGAACGTAGATTTGTATCTGTTAATTAATGCGTCCTGAAACAGCGTTTGTATTAATCAGGCAGATAAGAAAAATTGGATGGCTGCACCCCAGTGACAACCGTAAAAGTGCTGGTCCTGATAAAATCACGGATGGACCTCAATAAAAAAGTTCCTCCTTCCACTCAATAAACTAATCATCCTGCTTTTAATTATTCGGCAGAAAGATGTGTGGAGATTGGAGGATGTGTAAATCTATTTACTAACAGCAGGGTCTGGGAGGGAGGATCGGGCTGCCTCCGGACGATGCTCCGGGCTACGAGATCTCTCCATCTGCTGCGGCAACAAACCACTGTGTAGGACTGTGAAAAGGAAGAATTTAAACCAGGAAAATTGAAAACAAAAAAACAAAAAACAAGATCCATTCCTTCGGGTTTAGAAGTTCCCCAGTGATGACTTTTGTTGTTGATGATTGAATTTGTAAAAGAGATCCCTATTAGTCTTTCTTTTTCAGTTAGTCGGTGTGGGATGGGTGGTGAGGCAGGGAGAACAATGAGTTTTGTTTGTCTTTTGTAGAACTTAATTTTCTTTGATAATTATTTTCCCGGTTCTCTTCTTTAAAATGCTGTCAGGATGTATTTATTAATGCAATACCAAATTTCACTGATTAAAAAAATAAAGAAAAAAAAACGAAATTAGTCCCAAAGAAGCCCTGTCAAATACCAAATAAGTGCCTTCATAATAAAAGAAATGCTACAGAGATTCCATCAAGAGAAGTGGAAGTAATCCCTTTGATGGTTTTACTAAGCACGTATAGTACCAAGAGCAGTCCACTGGTTTTCTCAGTGGGTCAGGACGACCTCTCCTCTTCTTTACTGTCGTGTGGGACAGAAAAGATTCCATGTGAATAAAAATGGGACGAACGAATGGCAGGCAGGAGCCTGCAGAGGTTGGCAGAGGTTGGTGCTCATGGATAATTATGAGTGGATCATAGTATCTAGGAAGGGTAGAAGAGGAGATTCCTTAAGTTGCATTAGTTACAATGATCTCCCTTTCTACAGGATTACTGCTAGGAAGGCCTTAAATCATGGTAGTGTATACTCAGTAATCATGGGCTGCAGAATATGGGCTTGGAACTCCGGGGCCTATCATTGGCAAGGAAATACCTAATTTTCAGGTCTCTTGGGAATAGTCACCCAGTCATCAGCTATTGTCACTGACACAACAAAGAATATATTATTCTATATAATAGAATATATAGAATATATATAGAATGAAATAATATATATTCTATATAATAGTGTTATATATAATAATATTATATGAGATGCAAGTACATTATATAACACACACACACACACACACACACACACACCCACTACTTGGACCTAATGAAGTAGACTGAATTGTCTTACTTCCTTTCTGTGTTGAACAATACTTGTATTTCTCAGTCATTTGTTTTCTGTTACTCAAGCATAGAAGAGAGTTTCCATAGCCTCTATGGATGCTTTCTAAAATTTCAGTGAAAGATCCAGCCAGCTATTATTTCAGGTGAAAATAAGACACAATGCTTCCCAAATGCATGTTGTTAGTAAGCAGTTAGAGGACTTGCATTTTTTTAAATTTCCGAAATGCAAAAACAAGCTCATTGTCCTGTGTGAGCTGAATGACTGAGCCAGTGCCGGAGCCTAGCCAATATTTACATTTGCACTCTGGCTTCCTGCCTGTTCTTCCCAGCAGACACTTTTATTTCTATATTTAGAGTTTTAAACAAACAGACTTTAATAATAAGAATGAACTGTAGATTTTTCTTTGGCAAGGAGGCTGGTAAGTTAAGATTTCTCCTCTCTTTATATCCTGGTTAGTGCTGATGTCGGCTGGGAGGAGTGGCCAGCTAGAAACACTGAATTGGTTTAAATTCACCACATGGGTGTTATGGAGATACACTTCCAAGATGTTGACTGTTATGCAGCTTTAATTGCTTTTTTTCACAGTATTCCTGGGCCATTATTTTTGCCTTCATCCTCCCCATCCCTATTAGTTTTTACAAACTAGGTAGTTGAAAGTAACTGAAAATCTTACCTCTTTTAATGTTAGGAATTGAGCATAGAGGTGGTGTTTATCTCTGAAAATAAAGGAAAGAAAATCATCACTCTATTATGTTTCCCTGGCTGGGTTTGTGATTCCACCAAAGAAGCAACCAATAGAAGCTGGCTTGGAACTTGGGCTTTGGCTTTACAAAGTGATATGGGGGTGAGGGAGTTAGCTTCTAATTAGAGTCTGGCATGGTTTTGAACCCTGAGACAGAGGTTGCCCACCCTAGGAAGCTCAGGTTGCATTATGAAATCCTTGCTTTAGAGTAACTCCATCAATCCATCTTCCCACACAGGCTTCTCCACGCTGTCCCTGGCCGATCAGATGAGCCTTCTCCAGAGCGCATGGATGGAAATCTTGATCCTTGGTGTTGTTTACCGGTCCCTTTCGTTTGAGGATGAACTTGTCTATGCAGACGATTATATAATGGATGAAGACCAGTCCAAACTAGCAGGCCTTCTAGACCTAAACAACGCTATCCTGCAGCTGGTGAAGAGGTACAAGAGCATGAAGCTGGAGAAGGAAGAATTCGTCACCCTCAAAGCAATAGCTCTTGCTAATTCAGGTCGGCAAGTTGATGTGGTCATTGCTGCATTGTTAACGCTGTCAGTGTTCCCCTCTTTCTGTCTCTTCCTGGGGATTTGTGAGTCCTAGTTCGTAAAGTCTCCATGAGTCAGCGAGATTATAATCAGCACAGCTTTCTAGTGAAAAGTTAGAAAGAAAATAAACTTAGGGAGCAGTTTTTTATTTTATTTCTTCTCATAAGCTGTGACACTTTTAACACCCCTCGCATTTACTAATTTGGACCAGAGCAAAGTGGAAGGTCTTGAGGGACTCACACAAATGGGCACTCTTGGGATAAAATTAGCTTCATTGTTGTTTCTGAGTCAGTCTACATGGGTGAGTTATGGAGAATAACTCCCCACCTCTCCTCTCAAAAAGGCCAATTTTGCAGCTGAGAAAAATACATGCCGTGTGGTTGGCCTCTTGGTTTTGTTATAAAAGGTCACTCTGTGACTTATAGTCTGGAATTCTCTAAACATTGAATTCTTGCAGTAAGTCCCACCTGCGGTAAGGGTTAAGAATGATAGGAATTAGATAGGCCTTGCATTTGAACAGTTATGTGCTAAGGCAGGGTCAAACTCTGGTAAGTAAAAATCATTGATACTTTGTTGTTCTCCCTTTGTGCCTTCCCTGATACTAGATTGTCTCTTTTAACATTTGCATAAAGTTCAGGCTAGATCCCTCCTAATGATGGGCGGATCTTCAGATACCGGCCTGTCAATAACAGCTCTCAAGCCCTGTACCATTGACAGTCACACCGTGCTCTTTCCAGCAGCTTTTGTTTTGACCCTATCTTTGAACTTTATCTTGGTTGCTGGCCAGTAGTTTTCCCTTTAATTACAAGAAGGAAACTGTCAATAAAATCTGTTAAATGGGATGCAGCGAGTGGCTTGAATGGGCGGATGGCTATTTGTTCAAATTCTGCAGTATTCAAGGTATTGACAGTTTGTTTTCTGGGGCCATATGTGACGATCAATCTCAGGCTGGGCTCAGCCGCGCTGAAAAATGAAAAACCAGATTGCTTTTGCTTACTTGTGGATGACGACTTTGTGATCTGGCATGGTGTGGGCAAGATGCGATCTTCTGCCCAAATTGCCCCCATGAGACCCAGGGATGCGTGACTGTTTTTAGAAATAATTTTTAATTGATTTTGTAATTAACAGTTCATCTACAATATTGATGTATGAATCCTTGGACTGATAGAAAGGAAATTGTTTTCAACAATGAAGTTGTTTGTACCTTCCTATTTGTCTCCATAATGGGCCTTGGCATTTCAGTTTTAATTGTGACTATAACCCACTCTTTACCACACCATTCACCCCACTTCCCCTCCCTCTCCTGTGAAACTTAAAATATGATTTCTTGTGACAAATGATCTTGCTTTTACTAACTCGTGAGACACCTTGCCCTGCTCTTTAGAGGGTCCACGTGGGATATGAGATAGAAATTTCTTAAGAATTTGTTAATTTGTTTAGCCTCTACCCTATAGCATCTCTCCAAGTTGAATGCAAGATTTCACAGTACTAGTTTTGCAAAGGAATTTTACTTGATGATCATAAAAATAATTCCAACTGAAACCATTTAGGCAATTCTTTTTTTTAATGGAGTAAGCACATTTTATATCTTTTTATGCTTCCAATTGATTTTGTAAATTGTTGGTTAATTGTAAACCCTGAGCAATGCTCAAACTTTGTCATCAAAATTGCTGAAAGTTGGCAATTGGAAATGTTCCAGGCATAATTTATGGCTAAGTATTTTAATGTAGATTCCCTCAGCTCCTTACTAAATGTTTAATCATTGATACTGTCACAACATGAATGCTCCAACCTACGTCTTCTGCTGCCAGGTCAGGAAGGAACCTGCATGGCTCTAGTCATACATTGCTACAAAGTCCACATTTAATGGACCCATTAGTTTCTTGCATTTAAAGCCAGAAGATTTTAAGATGTTTCCTACCTCACCAGTCCTAGTTACCAAGTAGTGTGGCTTCCCAGAGTGCTCCTGCATCAGCTGATTCTCATATCTGTTTAGCTTTTGATACCAAGAAAAATCTAGTTCTGAATCCTAGCCTTTTAGTTTGGGGAGAACCATTTAGAAAGTCATTTTCTTTGATCCTTTGATATAAGGCTATTTAGTTCCATTTGTTTTTGCCCATAATTTGGAGGACAGAGCAAACTTATAGATTTAGTCTAGTTTGGATCTGACATGAGTTTCTTAAATGCTTATGGAAGCATCTGTGTGAGCTCATCTTTGAGCATATCCCTGTGCACACACCCCTGTGAGAGCATCGTGTGAGCACATCAATGTGAGCACATGCTGAAGCTTTGCACAGACACATAGACATGCTAGAAAATGTCCTGTTTTCCTGTTAGTATTCAAGAATTTTAGATTAACATAAATGAATTTTTACATAAAAATTAATATTATTTAGTAGAGACCTATGTGACCTTTTCCTGAATGACTATAGATGTTAACAGATATCTCAGTTATCTGTCTTGTCTTATTTTAAACATCTGCTTTCATTCACTACTTGTAAATATTGTGCTTCTGCTTGGCAAGCGGACAGTTGGTCTCCTGATAAGGGCTGTCATGCTTTTCAGTGAACTCATTTCATTCAAGAATAAATATGAATAAAATTAAGTGCCTTTTTTTACTGCTATGTAATATTATGTAAGAATCAGTAGAATAAATTGATAAAGTAATATAAATTCATCAGCTTAAATGCTAGGGTAATTTTAGGGACCTGGTAGCCAAGGACAGAACTCAGGAAAAATTGATTTGTGTGCACAATTGTAGAATGTCTAGTGACAGAATGCCTAATTTCTTTAGGCATTTGGAACAGGGTGGGATCATATTTAATTAGCATATTTGAACCCTCATGGAAGTTTGAGTTAGTACCTCTCAATCATTTTTACTATTATCCCCTCAGGGGAAATTTTTGATAAGATTTTCCTTTTAACTTGCTAATTAAATAGCAACACTACAAATATGTATTTGTTTATGTGACATATATTTGTGAATGTTTTGTCTAAGGGGAATTGTTTTCTGCTCTGTAAGCCTGTATTTCCTGTTTCAGAGAGCAAGGTTTAGGCATGTGTGTTCTTCCTTTCTTCTTTCTTTCTATTTTTTAAGAATAGATTCTTCTCATACAGAGCATCCCAACCCAACCATAATTTCCCCCTCTCCTCTCCTTTGCTACTTCCCACCTCCTCTCTCCCCAGATCCACTCCTCCTCTGTTTCCTCTTCAGAAAAGAGCAGGCCTCAAAGAGACAACCATAAAACAGGACAAAACAAGATACAATAAGACAAGGCAAAAGCTGTCTTAGTGAGGCTGGACAAGGCAACCCAATAGGAGGAAAAGAGTCCCAAGAGCAGGCAGAGTCAGAGATATACTGGCTCCCATCATTAGTAGTCCCACAAAAACACCAAGCTCACAACTACAATACATGTGCAGAGGACCTTATGCAGACCCATGCAGGAAGGGCTCGTGCTTGCTTTTTCAGTCTCTGTGAGCCCGTGTGAGGCCTGCTTAGCTGATTCAAGGCTATGTTCTCCTGGCATCTTCCCTCTCCACAGGCTCCTCCCTCTCTTACTCCGGGTTCCTCCATCTCAGAGGAGAGAGACCCTGAACCATAAAATAAGCTAGTGAATTAAACAGTGTCCACTGTCACTAAGTTATACAAATATTTGAAACTAATTATTAAAAATGATGACTTTCTTTTGGTATGGGGGACATTGATGGAGATTGTATTATTAAACTTCAAGACAGAAGTACAGCATTTACATGGAGCTAAATAATGAGAATAGATGTCACTAACAAAATCCTTTTCAATCTACAGGAGCTCCTAGGTTTTTGAATAATTTTTAAAAAGTTGCCTCCATTTCAATGATGTTCTAGAGATGGCTTTATTTAGTTACTGGCCAAGAGATTATATCCATCCATCCATCCATCCATCCATCCATCCATCCATCAATCCACCCACCCACCCATTTATTTACTTATTTATTTTAGAGAATCTTGCTGTAGCCACCTCTTGTTAAAACCTCTCTTGGGGAAATCTCAAGACATGCCCATGGAGGAGACACATTTACCTGAGAAAAACTGATGAAGACTTTTAGTCCCTGTAAGACAGAAAGTTGGACATTTTGTCTCTGTTCTCAATCTATTGTTTTCATCTCACAAATGACCATGCATTGTGTTTTAGATGTCCCAGTACAGAAGAACTGGGAAAATCCAATTTCACCTCCAGAAACATTACTTTAGAATCGATGCCTACTTCTTTATTTTCCTGTCTTCTGATAATTATAACACAGTTGTCCCTTGGTTACAAAACCTGAATAGGTAAAAATTCCTCATGTAAAATGGCATTTTTTTTAATGTAACCTACACCTGCTTGTTTTAGTAACTTATCACTTACAATATGTGGTGCGAGGTAAATTTAGGTAAACGATTGGTGTATTTTACAGGGAATAATGACAGGGGAGAACTCTATATACATTCTTCATTTAAAAGATATATTAGTGTTCTTTTCCCTAGGCATCAGAATTCCAAAATCAGTGTCATCAAGTATACTGCAGAGATATGAACAGAGCTCAGCTCCCTCTGCTAACCCTAAAGAAGAGTCTCTTTCCTTGACTTCCCTAGTATTGGTCACATTCCATAACTTATAGCATCTGCATAGATCTGTCCATCCACTCATCCACCTATCTATTGTCTGTTTTTTAATTTTATCTTATATTCTTGAGACAGTGTCCAACTAGGTAGTTGAAACTAGCCTGGAACTCCTGATCCCTATGTCTGTGAACACAGACATACCCACTATGCCAGGCTCTTCTTCTATCACAAAAGCTAGTGATGTTGAAGTTAATCTCCATGACATTGCTGTCTTCTCTCTACTTTGATATTATTGGCCTGGATATTTCAAGACAACCTCCTATATGAAGGTTCTATATTAATCACATGCAAAGTTCCTTTTACCCTATGAGGTGACATTTATGGATCCTAGGACACAGGACTTGGACAACCTTGGGACCAATTTTCAGTCTGACACAATGAATATATGAGCAAGGTCACAAAATAAGACTGCGAAGTACCCAGGAACCCTTCCAGATGTCTTGTTCCAGCCCAAACCCTCTCCCTTTCCTCCACAGCAACTGCTTTTAGAAAATGAGGTGCTAAATATAAACCTATTGATTCAAATAGATGCATTGGATCATATGAATGTAGCAGATGCAGATGCAGGGAAAAAGTTAACTCTATCCTAAAGAGTAACCCCATGCTATACTGGCTTTTATTGTTACACTTCCTTGTGTTTGTTATTAGATTATTTATGCTTAGTGACTGCAGCAAGTCTAGCTCATTTATCTAGAAAATCTTATGAATGGGTTTTTGAGTCTAAATGTACAACACTAGTCTGAATGCTCCCCATTTCTTTCCCCTTTCTTTAATCTGTTGTAGAAACAGGAACATTTGCCCTGCAGAATCCACATAGCCTGGATGCTATGAGCTCTTCATTGTTTCTCTATCCTTTGCAGTTTGTGTACACTACACTCAGGTCCTTGTCCTGTGGCACCGCACAATGCCCAGCAGCCTGTCTGTGATGTCACAGCTGAGGATGCCAATGACTGAAATCCATATATCATTGGAGATTTCAGAGGATTGACCATGGTTTCAACTATTGTTCTTCATTCAGCAGTGATATATAAGAATATGCATTCTATTTTTCTCTCATTTCTCTTTAGTTGCCAGGGATATAGTTTCTAGACAAAAGCAGAAGAAATACTTGATTCAATCTCTTTGTTTTCCAATTTTCAAATTTTAAAAAGTATCCTTTAAAAATGTCAAAAAATTATAGGTATTCATGCATATTTAGTGGATATTGACAAGTTGCAAATATTATCTTTACTGAAGCTAATGGTTGTTCCAAGTAAGTCAGTGGTTAATTTCTAGGAGTTTTTTCAATGAGTTGTTGGTTTTATATGATACTCATGCCATTCGGTCTGACAGGGTATTCTGTACTCATTTTAAATCAGGGACCAGGACCAGATAGCAACCTGAGGAAGTGTTAGGAACACTCACATGTAAATCTAATTGTATGGGTTTCAGGGGGTTCTTGGAGACATCATTGTCACTGACTTGTTTTACACTGTCACTTGATTTGGCTTATTGCACAGTTACTGTGTTTTAAGTAAGACATAATCAGTTCTTTTCATTCTTTTAATTTTTTTTTTGGGGGGGGGGAGAGCCATCTTGTCAATCAAGAGCCCATTTGTCATATAGTTAACCATGGTTCCTGAACAACAGCTGACTGCTGACCATGGGTCACTCTAGAAGACCTTATCCAGTGTGCCTAGAAAGTTTGAAACATACATTCTCTTTTAAGATTAAGTATTCTATGTTGGTAATTTATAAACACTGAAAAGAGTGGCCAGTTCTGCTATACACGTGGATTACTGGGCATGCTGGTTCATGCTGCAGTCTAGACTTAACACTGAACATACTTATATTCTTCTGATACCCAGTTCTAGGTCAGAGTACAGTCTGGGAACTGACACATCATTATTGAGAATGAGCTGCAAGCAGGAAGTCAATGATTTACTATAGGTAATCAATGAAAGTATTTGGTGATGGCTAGAAGAGACATCTATACAACTATTGAAGTAGACCTATTTATCCCTGTTCTTAGAGTGGGACGACACCTCCCCTTTTGGGCCCATTCATGGAGTAAGCTATTAAAAATTGTGAAGTGGAACTGGAGAGGTGGCTCAGCAGTTAAGAGCATTGGCTGACAAACAAAGGACCCAGGTTCAAAACCCAACACCCACATAGCAGTTCACAACTGTCAGCAACTTGACTGGGAATACGATATCCTCTTCTGGCCTCTGCAGGCACTGCACACACAAGGTACACATGCAGGCCAAACACCCATATACATTAAATAAATACATTTAAGACACAATAAAACATTCTATATGGCTAATTATTAAGGGTTAAAATATCATATAAGTTAACAGTATATGTCTTCTTTGAACTTCGGCTATACTTTGAAAGTCTATTTTTTTAATACACAAACATACACACACACACAAGCATGCACACAAACACACACACACGCGCGCGCACACACACACACACACACACACACACACACACACACACACACACACACACACATTCATCTTATTCACTAGTCCTGAATTAAGTGAATTAATATTTAGTGAAAACATGTGGATCCAGCCCAGTACTTCTTCCTTCCTTCCTTCCTTCCTCCCTTCCTTTCTTCCTTTCTTTCTTTCCTTTTTTCTTTTTTTCCCTCCCTTCCTCCCTCCCTCCCGCTCTTCCTCCCTCCCTCCCTCCTTCTTTCCTTTCTTTCTTTCTTTCTTTCTTTCTTTCTTTCTTTCTTTCTGGTTTTTCAAGACAGGGGTTCTCTTTGTAGTCTTGGAACTCACTGTGTGGACAAAGCTGGCCTCGAACTCACAGAGATCCTCCTTGCCCCTGCCTCTCAAGTGCTGGGATTGAAGGTGTGTACTACCACTGTCCAGCTCAGCAGTGTTACTTTGATTTGGTGGTTCAGGGGTTAGGTCCAGGTATCCAGGTTCCTTCCCAGCTGACCTGGTGCTCCTCCCGTGCATCCTCAGTATGTCACATTTTCTCATGATCCCTGTTTCTATACTTACTTTGTTTCCATTCATTCTGATTCTGGTACCCATTGCCTTGGGGATGTACTTCAAAAGAAACCAGTACCCACAACCAAAGCCCAACAATAAGTGAATGATACTTCTACGATGCCTGGCATCTGTGTGTCAGCCCAGCCCAGTGAAGAGAGCAGATTAAAGTTAGAGAACCAGCACTTGAACTAGGGCCCCTAATGGAGATGAATATTTCCTTCAGCAGTTTGCCAGCTGAATCATGGTCTAATTAAATAGTTCAGATTTAGTGAGTTTGCATTTAAAGAATGAGCATATCTGAGAATGAGCAAAGCTAAAATGAGTTAGAATCTTTTCTGTAAATGGGAAGTCAAATTATCATAGTAATTTGATTAAATCATTTTTAAATCTTTCCAGCTAAATCACAGCCTTTAAAGAATAGTTTGAAGTCTTAATTGCTGTTTGTGAGCATATCGTTCTGCTGTTTGTTCTCGCCTCATTTCCTGTGACATCCACTCGTATATCTTTCTGGGCCAGGCCAGAGTAGCAGAGAAGGCAGTGCTGAGGGGAGAGCTGGAACGGGCTTCTTATATTTAAAGGCACACCATGTAGAAGAGAGAAATACATTCTAGCAGATGCTAGTAACGAGTACCCTAACCAAAAGACGGAACTTGGAGACAGATTGGGAATGAAATGTCTGTTTCAGTCTATATTTCTAATCAATGCCTATATTTCTACTAATTAGTCCTGGCCCATGTAAAGTGGTGGTCTTCACACAACTGGAGATGCCATTGCTAGGAACACTGTAAAGAATTTTATTGATAAAGATGGGAGAGTCAGGGACATGACTTCACAGGGCAGATCTATTATTCCCTTCATTGCAGAAATGCACACTATCTTTTCTGTTAAACATTCCAGAAGCTCAATTTGATGAAAGAAAAGCAAGTTTATGAAACTAGGGATTTAGTAAAATGCTTTCTATGACAGCACAAGGACCGGTGTTTGTAGCACGTGAAGCCATGCCAAAAAGCCAGATAGAGTGCAGGAGCTCATAGTCCCAGTGTTGGGGAAAAGCAGAGATGGGAAGAGTACAGGGACTCACTGGACCACCAGTCTAGCTGACTAGGCAAATTTCAAGCCAGTAAGAGACTCTATCTCAGACACCATAGTGGATAATTCCTGAAGAAGGTCACCCAGATGCACACACATATACACTTAGGCACTCTGGCATGTAGAAAGCACAGGTGTAAGGTTACTTACAAGACTCTGGGTGGCTCCAGTACAGCTGCATCTCTACCTAGTCCCATCCTGCTATGGATGGTGACCTCTTGAAGGCTGCATCATGGAGTCTCCTGGCAATTAGCCTTCCACTTCCCATATACTCTCTCATCTCCCAAGATCACTTTCAGATAGGAAGAAAGAATAATAGCAGGACTTCCAGGGGAGGGTCTTGTGACCCTCCCTCATGTCCCTCTACAAGGGAATATCAATCAGCTGATCCATTAGTGTTACATAGATCCGAGCATCACTGTATTGTGTTGTTCATGCCAAGTTAATCTGAGCTCCAAGATGGCGTCATTTTATACCTGAAGGTAAAAACACCATAGTCATTATTTACTTAGTATAGATAAGGGATAATTTACCAGTGACTTGGTAAAATGACTTTATGTAACCATGCACAAGAAAAATAAACAAACTATTTTAAACAAATGGAAAGGTTTTAACAGCATTTTGCTGGTGATATCCATTTGTCCTAATTCTGTCCTCTTTTGTTGTCATTTGGTCTTATTACAAGGCTCTGTTTAGTCTGTGATCAGTGTTTGAGTAGTGTGAGACTTTGGGCTAACTACATATATCTTTGTACTCAACATTTACAAAGAAAAGGGATTATTAAACATGAAGAGTCCCTAAAGACTCTATTATGTGTAATTAACAGATAAACTGTCATCGGAATCAATAAAACGTGTTAAATGATTCAAACTTGTATATAATTAAGTGTCTGTTTTATTATTTTTTTAATCCACATTTCACTTTTCTCACAAGGATAATTGCAACAACCTTGTTAACCCTTTTTGTTCCTGGTGGAATTAGATTGTTAGATTAGTAAATTTATGGGCAGAGTTCACTATTACAAATGTGCAAAATATTTCACAACTCAAGGTTGGAAAACTCTATCGAGGTAGTGAAATTGAGTATATAAGGAAACTTTAATGTCAGGAATATATTTAAAATCTTGAAAGAATTAAGATGATATTAGAATGCACTATAGTGTGAGGTTTCTGTGTATCACGTGGAGTTATTGTTTATGTCCTTAGTCATTCACTTTTTTCCTGACTGGAAATGTGCACTTTTGGGGAAGGATTTGAGATTTAAACTCTATCTCCACTAACATTTAGACATTTTTTTCAATAATATTTTTATTTATTTGTTGAGAATTTCTCGTAATCTAATTTGATCATACCCATTCCTTTCGCCAGCTCATTGGAAATTCTCCCCTGTTCCCTTACTCCCCTATGCTCTAAGCCCTTGCTATAATTCTTTGTTAAATGAACACACGAGAAAGGCTTTGAGGCCAGCTGCCCAGATAACAGTCAATTAAAATGTTCTGCTCTCCAATATGTGATATATTCTGTAAATAATGCCTATATCTACATATGTATAGATGTAAAATAATTCCTATCATCTAAGCTCACACTAAGAATTACTAAGCAAAAGCAAAATTCAGGGAAAATCATACAGATGTTAGAAATAAGACCTCTGAGGTTGCTTTGACTTTGGGGTGACCGAGAGCACTCAAGTCTTTTTGTTGAGAATGTTTTTATCTGTGTTGCTTGTGATATTGCTTTATGGTATTTCGTGTGTGTGTGTGTGTGTGTGTGTGTGTGTGTGTGTGTGTGTGTGTGTGTGTGTAAGATGTGTAATAAGCTGCATTATCTTTAATTTTACTATTCATGTGATCACTGACACATTCTGCTTCATTGTCCAGATTCCATGCACATAGAAGATGTGGAAGCTGTTCAGAAACTTCAAGACGTCTTACACGAGGCGCTGCAGGATTATGAGGCTGGCCAGCACATGGAGGACCCTCGCCGAGCAGGCAAGATGCTGATGACACTGCCGCTGTTGAGGCAGACCTCCACCAAGGCCGTGCAGCACTTCTACAACATCAAACTAGAAGGCAAAGTCCCCATGCACAAACTTTTTTTGGAAATGCTGGAGGCTAAGGTCTGACTAAGAGCCCCCGCCGGGCCCTCCCATCCTGCACGTTGAAAAGGGAAGACAAACCCAAGAGTGATGTTGAAGAATCTTAGAGTTTAGTGAACAACATTAAAAATCAACAGAGACTGCACTGATATTTTAGCAGCAACAGTACAATGCAGCCTGCGGAATCCACCACATCTTCCTGATAGGTTTCCTCGCCTTTACCCTGCTGTTCCTTCTGCCTGTCCCTGTCCCTCTGGCTCTCCCTTGTTCCTGTCCCTACATTTTTCTTCTTTTCTTATTGGTTCCCTCTTTATTCTTCCATCCTCCCTTTTTTCTTTCCCCTTCTCTCTCCTCCCTTTCCTCACCCTTCTTTTCTTGTCTTGAACTCCTCCTTCTTCCTTTTCTCACCCCTTCACTCTACATGTTCAATACCTCTAATTGCAAGGAACATTTCTTTTACCTCCTGCATCTCTTCCCTTTCTTATCCTTCCTTGTCTTTTCCTTTCCTCCCCTCTGCTGCTGAACTCTTAAATGCGGTCTCTAACTGGAGAGAGAAGGAAGCCAGCCCTGCCAAAGGACAGAGATCCATAATATGGATGCCAGTGAACTTGTCATGAACCATGACATCCCCAGTGTGTAAGGAATCAAAGAGAGAACCGTACCTAAAGTACAGTGCAACACAAACGAATCAACTTAGTGCAGTATTAGATGCCACGGAGCAGCCTCCGATCAGACAACTTAAGTGGCGGCATTGGCTGCTTCTCCTTGCTTTCTCATCTAGATCAGTTACAGCCATTTGATTCCTTAATTCTTTTGTCAAGTCTTCCAGGTATTGGTTAGTTTAGCTACTATGTAACTTTTTCAGGGAATCGTTTAAGCTTTATTCATTCATGCAATACTAGAGAGGGGTAAGGATACCGCAACTTTGCGCTGGCTTTTAACAATTGAACCCTAATGAAGGACAAAGTGAACCCTGAAGGAAGATTTTTAAAAAAACGTTTCATTTCTTCTTACAAATGGAGATTTTTTTGTACCAGCTTTACCACTTTTCAGCCATTTATTAATATGGGGATTTAACTTACTCAAGCAATAGTTGAAGGGAAGGTGCATATTACCACGGATGCAATTTATGTTGTGTGCCAGTCTGGTCCCAAGCATCAGTTCCTTACATGAGCTCCAGTTTGCCTAAATGTTCACTGACACCAAGGGTTAGATTACACCTACCACGATGCCAAGCGGTCACATCCATGAGCACTGTACATGGGATCCCTATCCGTAGAATTAGCACCAGTACACCTCCCTGCCGGGAGGGACAGTCGCCATACGATTTCTAGCTGCCCTCGTGGTTAGGAATGACATGCTGCCTGTACGCAGTTACAAACTCTGTCTCAGAAGGAGCTGTGTGTGAGCCAATATCATTTCAGAGGCAATAAGGCTAACGCCAGAATTCAAACAACAACCATCAAAGACAGCAGATGCCTGACCAAATTCTAAAACCTAATCCGGAGGAGTCGACTCACTTAGAAAAGATCGTTTCAAGTAGCCCGCAGTTTCATTTTGTTTCTTTGTTTTTACCAAGAGCTAAGCCAATAGATATGCTTTCCAACCCGTATGGTCACAGCATGAGAGTCACAGTTTCAGAACTGTAACCAGGTGTAATCTAACAAAGACATCAGATGCCCCCTCCCGGAACCTACAGTCGCCGACTAACCAGGAAACAGTTAACCTCCATAGAGCGCTTTTACCAATGGACCAGTGTCTGTAGCTGCTCTCTGTATTCTGTGGACAGTCTTACTCTATGTACACAGATGTAATTAAAGTTGTACTCCTAACAAACAAAAGAATAGTTCAGCTTCAATGTTCCATGTTTGCTACGCTTTTCGGAACTTTACGTTGCATTCAGAAACTGTCGTCTTGTTCTTGTGGTGTTTGGATTCTTGTGGTGTGTGCTTTTAGACACAGGGTAGAATTAGAGACAGTATTGGATGTATACCTTCCTCAGGAGACTACAGTAGTATATTCTACTCCTTACCAGTAATAACTGAGATTGAAACTCCAAACCAGTATTCGTTACGATCAGACACACATCAAAATCATAACAATATTTTCAAAACAAGGGATAATTTCTCTAATGGTTTATTATAGAATACCAATGTATAGCTTAGACATAAAGCTTTGAATATTCAAGGATATAGATAAGTCTAATTTTTAAACGCTGTATATATGGCTTTCACCTGACCATCTCTCAGATGTTGTTATTAACTCGCTCTGTGTTGTTGCAAAAACTTTTTGGTGCGGACTTGCTTCCAAAACTATTGCTACTTTGTGTGCTTTAAGCAAAATACCTTGGGCTGAGGGTGCATCAGCCCTGTGCTAGGAATACTGTGTATCTATCATTAGCTATATGGGAATATATCGTAGATTGTGGTTCTCAGTAGAGAAAGTGACTGTAGTGTGAATCTAGGTAAATCATCATTAGCAATTCATTTGGATGGTCAATAACTTGAAATTGATAGCTGTGATAAGTTTTAAAGAAATTGGCAAATCCCTGAAAAAAAAAATCAACAGAAAATACAACTCCTGGGGGGATAAAAAGGTGCTGATCCTGTAAGATTCTTTCATCATGTAAGTGTTTAAAAACATTATTTTCCAGAAGGTTTACGCAGGGTTTAAGTTACTACTGTGCAACTGCGCTATATATGTATATGTATATGTATATGTATATGTATATGTATATGTATATGTATATGTATACACACAATTGGAATACAGATAGTATATCCACTGTTTCCTCAGTTTAAAAGACTTGGCTTTTCAAAACAACAAATATCTCATAACTAAGGGGAAAAAAACAGCTTAAGATGTAGATCTAAAATAAAAATGCACGGGCTTTAGGGCAAATACCCATTTGTACCTTGCTCGAGCAAACTTTATTGTTTTTTTCAAGTTTCAGGCAAGACCATTTAGTTAATGCCAAGTGTCAGGAAATCACCAAGGTGTATGTTTTAGCTGTGCGATTTACAGTTTTATTTTTCTTTTAGATTTGTTCTTATTTAAAGCAATATGACTGTGTTGACTCCTTGTAGTGACACTCGTGTTTAATCAAATCAGATTGTTGTATTTATTCCACTATTTTGCATTTAAATGATGACATAAAAGATATAAAAAATTTAAAACTGCTATTTTTCTTATAGAAGAGAAAATGGATGTCAGTGATTGTATTTTAATTATTTAAGCATCCCTGTTTACCTGCCTGGGACAACATTTTATGGCAGTCTTATGTGCAAAGATCGTAAATGGACAAAAAAAAAAAAAAAAAAAAAAACAAAAAACAAAATTTAAACTGCTTACAATGATCCAGGAGTTGCATTATAGCCAGTAGTAAAAATAATAACAATAATAATAATAATAATAATAACAATAATAATAATAATGAAACCATGTCTATAGCTGTAGATGGGCATCACACCTGTAAAGCAATCAATTGTATATTTTTGTGATGTGTACCATACCGTGTGCTCCAGCAAATGTCCATTTGTGTAAATGTATTTATTTTATATTGTATATATTGTTAAATGCAAAAAGGAGCTATGATTCTGTGACTCCAATCAGTTCAGATATGTAACTCAAATTATTATGCCTTTCAGGAGGATGGTAGAACAATATTAAACAGGCTTCCACTTTTCGCTGCGCTTTTGTGTTGTGTTTCTTCTTTCTCTCACTAAAGAAACAAACGATCAACAGTGCCCTTGGTTGCTGCCACTGAAAGAGTAGCTCCGAGGACCCGGTCCCTAAAAATAAAGCAGGACTTTAAGTAAGAGCTATATAAAGGCTTGTCAGAATGAATTCTAGGGTGCCAAGAGACATTTTGCATATTTAAGGGTATGCAAAGTGTCTCATGGCACATTAGAATTCATTCTGACAGGCCTTTATATAGCTCGTATTTAATCTTAAGCAGCCCCACATCATCCTGCATTACTCAAAATCATCGCCTCTATGTCAATGTCATAACAGAAAACTTTTCCCTATTTTAAGATCATATTAAAACCTGTGAGAGATATCTATTATTTCCTTCTATCGACAATTAAATCAAGCTCTCGGGCTGGCACACTGAGCTCTGCCAATGCCTGCCTTTGGTGGAGGGACCCACAGCACAGCCATTCACCTGCTCTCCTGGATGGGGAAGTCTTGGCAGAGCCCTGGGATCTACGGAAGGGGAGGAGGCCGACTTGGAATTCAGGAGGGTTAAACAGCACTGTTGACAGCAAATGACCTTTTACTGCCCTGCTGCTTGGTGTCAACTTGGAGCTTCCTTTGGACCCTGCTGGAGCCATCACCCCGGCGCTAATATGCTCCTTGCTGCCCCTGCCTAGCCTGTCCTTTAATTACTCTGTCCAGCCTGAGAGTGTTTTGTCAGTGCGCTCACCCACCTTTCAGAGATGACTGGTTCTCCAGAGACATACATGGCAACACAAAAAGCCACTAACTGGTGTTTTTAGGACCATGAGATTACCTAGCTAGTGAGAAAGCTCACTTATGATTTTAATATCTGTTGAGTGGCAAAGGCCTGACATAGTATCTCATGCTCATATTTTCATACTCTTGAGTTGTTGGTTTATTTGTATCAAATTTCTGAAATTCAGCATTCAGACCTAAGAAGGGATAACCTGTTTGCATTCTTTAGGAGAGTTCCTCCTCTTTTTTAAACATATGGGAGGCACACTTAATGTACTTTAAAAAACATGAACATTTTAATTCTCTTGCTTTTTCATAATCCACAATTATGAGACAATTTTCCGGTACAGATATTTATCATGGCTACTTCAGGCATATAAGAAAGTGACTAGGACTTTGATATTTTTAGATGTATTTGTCAGTTTAGAAATAAGGTAGATTTGTATATTGTTTGCTCTTAGGAATCATTTAATTTTTAATACTTTGCAAGCAATTATTTGTTTCTCGTGTTAATATATTAGAAAGAAATACATTATTTTTCAGATTATTTTAATTAACAATATATAATCCTTCAGGGGGAAAAGTAAGCATTGACCAAATGTTGCTCTTAAAATACTTTAAGGCACAAAAAGCTGAAAATGCATGTTGTTCAATGATTCATGGTAATCTCACCAGGGAATCATAACGCCTAAGAGTAGAATCATAACTAGCAAGAGTAAACGTGCCCTTTGTGGCATAATCCCAATTATTTTAAAGACGTCAACAGGCAACAGTTTTGTTACAACTGTCAACAGTTGTTTAAAAGAAAAAAATAAAATAAAACAAACCAACGGTGCTTGTCAAACTTGTGTCTATGTTTTAAACTTTCTCAGAAGGACTGGAATCTTGAGACGTCCCATCCAGGGAGGACACAGTATAAGGATTCAGGCATTATGTTGACCCCAACCCCTGACAATTCAGGCAGATATGTAGACAGCTCAAAGGGCCCTGTGTTCCTGGCCACTTCATGCTTTACGTGGACTCTTAGGCATGTTCAAGCTTTCCCTTTTAAGCGAGCCTCCCACCTTTCCTCCCCTTCTTCTCCCCGTCTTCCCCCTTCTTCCCCTTCTCTTTCCCCTTTCCCTTTCCCTTCCATCTCTGTTCCTGGTTGGCCAACACCTTCCTCAATAAACACCACGCGGGCTTTATTGAGTTTTGCGGCTTGTATTTCATCGCCAGCAGCTGCAGCAAACAAAAGCACACAGGTAGTGTTGTGTCTGCAACGGGACCTGGGCATTACGACACTTGGAAATTTCCAGATGGTTCACCTGAAGAGAAGGATGGCACCCAGTGCTGTGTCTTTGCAATGTTTCTCAAGCCATAAATGCCCTTAAAAATAAAGGGCTTGCTTGCTTTGGCCCTGCATGTTTGTTACTACTGAAGAAATCCAGGGCAAAAAGATCTCATCTTGATTCTGTTCCCACAAAGACAAGGGGTTTATGTCAGATGGTGGGGGGGCAGTCCTCTTCACCCCAATTCCACCTCTGCTTTTATTGCCCCTCCCCAAATCACAAGGGAACATTTTTGAAGAGATTGTCAGATTGTCTCATTTTTAATTTTGTGTGTCTATGTGTATGCTCATGTGTGTGCCGAGGCCTGCAGAGGCCAGAAGAGGGCGCCAGATTCCACGAAGTTGGGGTTAATACTTGCTACTGTGTAGCTCCAAGTGAGTGCTGGCAGCTGAACCCCCATCCTCTGTAAGAACAGCAAAAGCTCCTAACCACAAAGACATCTCTCCGGGCCCAAGGGAATATGCTTCATTTAGTAACTCAGTGCACATCTAGCTATTTGCCAGTATTAGATGTATGCTGAGTATTTCATGAACTTTTTTTTTTTTTTTTTTTTTTTTTTACATCTGTTCATTCGGCCCTTTAACTTGCTACTAAATTCATTTACATGTTCTGAGAGGGGAAGATAGCATTTTTATCTATTAAAAACAAGAAAGAAAATATAAATTAATTGGGGGGGGCGGTACTTTAGACCGAACTACTTTTTATTTTTTCCCCATGTTTTTCCAAGTTGTTGGCTTATGTGTAGGATAGAAATAAGATGGAACTGAGGGCAGAAATACCTTATTCTTAGAATTATGTAGAGGCTTGCAGTCCACCTTGCTCATGTAAAAACTTCACTCGTGACTAACGTGTAAAAACAGTGAGATGCATTTAAAGTTGGTTCTTCCGCAGTGAAGAATGGACATTTCCTTGGGATACGGGTGTGTTTAAGTCAGGGCATCTGCTCCACTCCAGTTTCAGCCCAGCTTATTGCTGCTTTTCCTGCCCCTTTGTAGAGGGGAAAACCAAAGCAAGTAGCCGGAGATTTATTGTGAGTTGCATCTTATTATGAAACAAAGTGAAGAAGAAAGGACTTTCAAAATATAATCCTCCTTTTCCAGAGGTATTTGTCTTGTTCTCCATGACGCCCAGGTTCTGAAATAATGTGCCCATCAGGAACTCAATGTTGCGTGTCCACGCCAGTTGGTCCAGGGGCTTGTTATGATGGTAATGACCGACTGCAACGTGAGCTTGGATCACAGCAATGCAATGCTACCGGCTCACCCGCTGAGAGAAATATTTTATTATTGTCGAATATCCTCCGTAGAGATTTGTTTTTCCCGTTACTGTTTAAATTAAATCCAGGGCAGAGCTGCCTGATGATTCCTCTGGAGTATATTTCAGATAAACAACTAGTCTCGAAGTTTAGAAATCCTCGCTAGTTCAAATTTGTTTATTAGCAGGAAAATTAAGTAGGTGACACTATCGCCAGAGGGTGGGATGGAATGGCTGCGCCTACACAAGAGATTTGCCTACTGAGTATGTGGCCAATGACTGAGACTCCCTGTGTTATTACAAATGCCAATCAGGAAAAAAAAAAAAAATAGGAAGCGCTAACTATACAGCCTTTCTGGAGTGATGAACTTCTCAGTAGAAAGTGTTTATAAATTTAATATCGTGTGTGTGTGTGTGTGTGTGTGTGTGTGTGTGTGTGTGTGTGTTAGGAGTGGACGTGAACAACCCTAAACAGAAGGACAGTAGAGAGAGCAAAGGTAGGTGAAAGATCTCGGTTTATAATCTACCTTTTACAGCATACCTTTTGAGAATTGTGCAGAGTATCTTAGAGTAAATGTAATTACTTGGAGAATGTTTTCAGGGGCTCCAGATTACACCTTAGACTGAGGACTGAGGAGTGTGGGGTACTACTGATTCTATAGCATGCAGCCAAGTTATACTTGGAGTTTATTGTCCTCCCTCTACCCCCGAAAGATAGAAACTGGCAAATGAAATAGGAAAAAGAAAGAAATGACTTTGTTTAATGTTTGCAAAAGCAAAAGTGCCCGTGTGTTTTGCACATGTTGAACATTGGCACACTGATTTTAGAGAATGCCAGCCAACTCTGGGGAGGACTTCTGCAAGGCCTAACAAGGGAATCCTTAAGGCTAGCAGCAGCCCAATTCACATTTCAATGAAATCTTTCACAGGCAACTTTCACAGTTTTTCTGGGAAGTAAAGTACTGCCTGCTATCTTTAAACAAACAAACAAACAAACAAACAAATACATTCAGCAGAGGAAACTGAAATCTTCAGAGCAAATTTGGAAATCAGGTCTTGAGTTGGGCTAATTCTCTTGAATTGATATTTCCTATCACAGCAAGCAAAACATTCTGAGGATGGATGTAAGCCAACTGTCCTAAAGATAGTAGGTTTGGAATAATCTCTGAGATTGTATTTTGAACCTCTGAGGCTTCAATTTGTCCAGAGTTCTCTTCCACTGAGCAAAGTGAACAGTCCAGGTCTGACTCTGACGTATCAAGTGTATTCACACTTATAAATCAAGAAATATATAGCTATTTACTTTTAATATCTGGACAGAAAAGTATTCTCTTCATTCACAGAAATAATTATGTAGTCATTGATAATTTCTGGGCTAGGTAATAAGTAAACAGATGATGTGATAAAGTGATTTTTACACAGGATATTCTTGGTACATGACATGCTTTATGTAACAAGATCTGGGGTGTGAACACAAACTGTGAAAATTTATCGACAATATTACCACACTACATAACATGAAAAATTGAAATTTTCAGTGTATGTTCAAATCCCTGTTAGTAATTAGCTGCTCAGCATGACAACTCATAAGTTTGCTCTATTAACGAAATGAGCATATATACCCACTCAAAGAATTGCTGTCCTCAAAATATTTAATGATGGAAATAAATATTTTCTACCTAATATAATGCTCAATGTATTGAAATTGCATTTTATTCTCAAAAACTGCTTTCTAACAGAGGGTAAATAAGATTCCAAAGTAATCTAATGGTAATAGGATAAAAACCCACTTATACTGGGGACAGAGTGGGAATGTGAGATTGCAGTTGGTAGCAGATGGATGTAAGAGACTCTCCTTGGGTAGACTGCTATGAAGAGCTACAGAGGTGGGGTTGCCTTGGCATGTCATACAGCTGTGTCCAGAAACTAATCATGGACCTGGGCGGTGGCATTATGCTAAGTGCTTTGGGTGTATTAAAACGTTTAAACACATCCAGTAACTTTATGAGTTCTTATCAGTCTTCCTTTTACACATGAAGTAAGAGAGACTAAGAGAAGTGTATTAGTGATTTCCTTGTCCCATTGACAGAGTATCTGACAGATTTAATGAAGAAAGATTTATTCTGTCCCACAGTTTAAAAGCTTCCTTCCCTTGGGGGCTTGGCTCTGTGTTTGGGCAGGATGTCACAACAGTGGGAGTGCAAGACGTAGGACCGTGGTCACTATGTGGGTGACCAGAAAGCAGAAAGAGACAGACACAAAAGGCCGGGGATGACAAACCCACAAAGAGCTGTTCCCAGTGGCCCAATTCCTGCATCACTTCCCAACCATCCAGATTCCAAAAACATCCCAAAATAGTGGCACCATCTGGCAAACTAAAAAATTCAAATTATGGGCTTGTGGATACATTGCATATTCAAGCCATAACATTACATAATTTGCCCTAAGAGCATGAAGCTAATGTGTGACTCAGCTAACTTTGAATTCAGTCTTTTCAATTCTTGATCATAATTGCTTTAACCAGTAGCCATGCATTGAGCAGATTTTAGGACTTGAATAATGGATATATCCTGTGTTTTCTTATTTTGGAGATGTGGAACACAGCATTGAGTCATTTCTGTTCATTTTGTTTGGGAATATGAGCTCATCGATGTTTCGTTTTTATCTCTTTGCTATTTGTCTCAATGTACATGACGAAGGGATGTATATGCAGAGATAGCCCTTTGTTGACCATTTCATTCTATTTCTTACTCTTTACTCTCCACCAGATTTATATGATTTAACCACATCGTAGCAGGGAGTATGCCATCAGAAGCCACTAAAGACATATGCCATACATTACCTATTCTCTTGATAATAAACAATAATCTCCTAATTCATAAACATGATGATAAACGTTTCTAGATGCTTTTCTTTGTAGACCAATGGAATTATTTCCAGAAATCAATACAGGTTGCCAGAACGATGTCCACTTACATATTTATTTTCACTAAAGAAATTGTCCTGGGATGCAAGGTTGTTCTGAACTAACATACGAGCATATTTTGTTTTGTGTATTCTGCTGTTGTCTGTGTCTGTGCATCCTATAGCCCTAATGCTTGTTCAATCTTTTCTTTCTCCGAGTCATCTGTTTTAGCTCTGCTATTTTCTCTGTTTGGTCCCCCATCTTTTTACTGTCCATTTCCAGTTCTTTGTCTATTCCAGCTATTGATCTCTGTCAGCTTTACTTTTCACAAATGTCATCTCCTGTCTGTCATGTGTCTAGTAACCATGACCTTTGTCTTTGTTGATTAGGAATGATTAACTTGAATAAAATCAACTCCTTTGCTCTCACCTTTATAATTCCAGAGCTAAAGACATTTTTCCCATTTTTTAGATTGATATTCATGATTTGGATTTCACAATTAGGTCTCCTTCAATCCACTTTCCATATGTAAAACATTTTGCTTAATTTCTCAATCTCGTCATTCCACAGCATCGGGTGGGGTGACATCTGTATCATAGAAGACACTGTATAGAAAGAGATCTCCTTACTCCAGTCTGCTCTGTGGATGATTTCTTACTGCCCAGTGCCTTATTTTAGTTCTAAACCTCTGTAGTTTCAGTATCTGGTGGCATATCCTCCATTTGTGCCCACACCTTGTCTTATTTTTCAAATTCATGCTTATTGGGGAAATTATATTCTTTCCATGAATCCAAAAAACTTTGTTTCAAGTTATTACAGTTCTGAAAACAAGATTGGATTTCCCATGGAAACCCACCAGTCCATCTCTGAGTCTATCATTTTCCCATAGAATCTACCTCTGCTTTATTAGAGTCATTTTAGGACAGCTGAACACGCTATTAACATTTTGACTCTAAACCAGCTTTTCTAAGTTCCTATGTTTATTAGATTACCTCTTTCCTTCTAAGTGACTCAAGGCACAGTTTCTCAAATGGTCTACAAATGGTTGCTGTAGATGGCCATTTTCTAGCCTGTAAGATATTTCCCCCAATCTTCTACCAAAGTTTTTCTCTACCTTTGCTCCAATCTGATCCCACAGTTTAGGTTTTACCATGCCTGCAGCTTCATTTCCAGGTATTGGTGTTTCTATCAGCCAGTTTTGTCTTTGAAATAACTACAAAATTCCAGTAAAGTGTAAAATAGCAGCTGCATGTTTGGGATGTTTGGAGTGACAGGCTTGAGTGCCCCTGCCCTGTGTGCAGTCAGCCTGGCTCCTAGAGCCAGGCCCTGGGGTCAGCATTCATTGGGAAGCTACTTCCATCTGGGTAACTGAAGAGTCACTAACACATCCCAAATCAGATAGGAAGCCACCGCTTCTCTGAGTCTTTACTCATCTGCCATTGTCCAAAATGTCACAGAGTTGAATCCCATCTTTAAGAAGTATGTGTGTGATTTTGTGACCTAAGCTGCAAAATTACATTATATCACACACACACACACACACACACACAGAGAGAGACAGAGAGAGAGAGAGAGAGAGAGAGAGAGAGAGAGAGAGAGAGAGAGAGAGAGAGGACAAGAAGAGCAAGAAATCAAGTAAACACGCAATGAGGGCTTACACATTTCCATTTCATGTTAACTAACAGATGTTAAAGTGTTACCTCTTGCAATCTGATATGTGATGTTTTTATTTTTACTAAAATTTATGTAAGTATCCCATAATTATCTTTAGTGCATTTTTCATTAATCAGTGTGTTTAGTAGCATGTAGTTAAATGTGTATGTTTGCCATTACATTTTCGCATATTGTCACTGCTTGCTATTAACATTTCTGAGAGTATAGCCTATATGTACTCGAATGATAACATTTGGTATAAGCCTTCTGTGGCTGATTTTATAGTTGACTTTTGAGAAAGTTCTACTTATACTCAGAACAGGCTTGTTAAGGGTGGTATAGGAAAGGCTTAGAGATGGCTCAGTGATTAAGAGAACTGATTGTTCTTCCAAAGGACCTGGGTTCAATTCCCAGCATCCACTTGGCAGCTCACAGCTATCTGTCTGTGACTCCAGTTCCAGGAGACCTAAAACCCATGGCAAAACACCAATGCACATAAAATCAAAATAAACTAATAAATAAGAGTGGTAGAGGAAGTGTCCATTATTAATTTTAATTAATAATTTTTAATTAATACTAATTAATAATAATTAATTATTATTTCATAGTTGATTTTTCTTCTTGGTGTTTCTCAGAGAGATGTGTGAGAATCTTTAATTATAATTCTGTTATAATGGTTTCTGTATTGCTTGGAGTACATACTATTAATTACATATGTTTATTAATCTTATAACATTTATCAATCATTTAGTAGTAAATTGTGCTCCCTTTAGAATATCTTTTTAGCATTGAAGGGCATGTAAAAGTGGCTTTTCATAATGCATATTCATGATGTCAACACTCATGGAAACACCTAGCAAGATGACAATGGTCAGCTTCACAATCATTGTGTCTGTGGCTCCAGCAGGAACAAAGGTAAATATAATTCATTTTTTCCTTGTGGGTGCACAATGCTAAGCACCACAGAAAGCCATCTGCATAATAATAATAATTCACAGTGCATAATATTTTCTGTCTTTTTGGTTAATGTTACTTTTGATAAATTGATCGTGTTCCAATTAGCAGTAGTTTGCTCATCTGCAGTTGAGCATTTGAGTTTTGTTGTCATAATTACTACAAATAATATTTCTATAGACTTATCTGTTTTCTCTTGGCCTGTACATACACATAGCTGGTAATATATCCTGAAGATAGCATAGTACTGCTGTACATTATACATAGGTTTAATTTCAATAGATGGGCTTGTAACTATTTTCCCAAGTGCTTATACCAAACTACTCCTCCATTAATACTGACATGGTCACTACAATTCTTAATGTTACATTTTTAATCTATGTATTGATATTCCATGTTTCTTTCACTTTCAGTTTTTAAATTTATTTCACTTTTAAAGGCATTTCATTTCCCTGAACATCAATAATGTTGAGTATGCTTTGTCAGACATTATTAACCATTTGGATATCTTCTCTATATAAAGTTTCAGTCAAGATTAACTAATTCTCTCATTTCCCATGGTCTGAGTTTGGTTTTGAGTAGATAATTTTAGTATAATCTGAGTATGATTCAGTTACAATCAGGTAAAATCTCCAAGTCAGCAGGCTGCATTTTTGCTTTCTTCGTGGTATCCTTTGACCAGGGAGTTTTGAACTTTAGCATGTCTCTTCTTACCTCCCTTCTTCTTCAGAAACAGCACTTAACAGTTCCCCTAGAACATACCATGCCTTTGAGGCTGAGAAAATGCCTCCACACCTGACCTTCTACCAGTCAGTTGCGTTGCTTGCCTCCGTTTTTTCATCAAATACCCTGGACTGGGTTTCTGTGGATTTTGTGAATGGTATCCAGTGGAGGTTGTGTCTTGTACATTTTTGTCTCTATTCATATCCAGTTGTCTAGCTCTTCTCTGGCCTTTCTCCACAGCATTATAGTGCCATCCTTGTTTATGTGGATCGTCCCTTGGTCCCCTGTTCTGCTCTTTTGATCATTTTGTCAATATTGTATCAACCCTGTCTATAAAGCACCAAAAATTCCTTTGTTGGTGTTTTTACCTAAGTATTTTGGTTTTAGTATTACTGTGTAAAATACAGAATCACCCTGTTCATTTACACACATACACACATTATTTTACTCAGGAATGGTATTGATCTTGCCTGTCAATTTGAATTTATGTTCTTCTTTGCTTGCCTGTACTGTGGCAGACACTCTAACAGCAACTTGAAGAGGAAAGAGCTTATTTCCTCTTATACTTCCAGTTCACAATCCTTTCAGCGCATTGTGGTCCAGTGGCCACAGTACCACAGGCCAGTACCACAGTGTCCAGCGTCCGAGGCCAGTATCATCAGGTCTGTCTTGTCTCCATCTTCATATAGGCTTCTCTTGTCTCTGTGTGCCATATACCTTGGCATAGGTGCTTTAAATATATTTGTGGTGGTAGCACATTGGTACAAGGATCATCTACTATAATCTCCTTCACCACAAGATGTGCCAATTAATCACATCTAAAATAACCCAACTTACAAAATAAGGTAACTTCTAGGGCCCAGAGAGAGAGAGACGGTTCAGCTTCTTATGTTTACACTTTTCTTTATTTCTTAAGTTAGCATTAGTATACTAGTAAGGATGGTATTTTCACACATATGCGCATTTTATTTTATTCTGGCACATTCTCCTTCCCCTGGTTTCCTCTATCCCCAACCCTTCTCTCGATGGTTAGCTTAGACTCATTTGCCCTTAGCCTTGAACTTCATGAGTAACATTCATTTTGGTCTTTGTTTCTGTTGATGTGCTGTAGGACTTGCTCAGGAGTAGCTTGGCTACAGTTCCTGGCACCAGTTTACTTACCATTTGCCACATGATTCTCCATATGTGTCTTACTTACATTTTGCTTATAGTGGGCCCCAGTCTTGAGAAGTAAACTTGTGATACATGGCTTTTGTGAGGTTTTCACATCCTCACATATGACTGTATCGCTTACACAGACTGAGGAAGTGTATGTGTAGAGTTTGGGGGATGCTGAGCCTGGTGGTGCCTGGCTGTGCAGAAACAGAAAAACTCGCTGTATTTGTGTGGTTCTGGATTAGAGGAAGGAGAGCCATGGAGAGAATGAAAAAAGAATACATCCACTGTGACAAGGAGAAAGAGCTTGCAGCTGGAGAGTGGGGAATGAGAGCCCTACTCCACGTGCTGTAGGAAGAAGAAGGCATCTTGGTATGAAAAGTTGTTGAACTGAGACTAACTGGCTGTTAGTCTCTCTGGAGAGAGAGTGGAAGGGAGGGGAGTAAATTGGTACAGGAGAACTTAAACAAAGCTCCCAAGCAAATGTGTGCAAAATGATAACAATTAGAGGTCATTTGTGATCTCCCAAAGGTACCACGTTTGATAGCACAGAAGCCACTTGGGTGCCATGGGTGTTTGCCCCTCTGATTGGTTCTCTGAATTCCCAGAGACATCAACACCCTCTGATGTGCTTGCCCAGCGAGGCCCTGCCACAGTCCCCTCAGATGTTTCCATAGAGAACACAGATAGGAAGTAAAAAATAAAATACTAACCATCCTCATTTCCTAAATCCCAGTTCTCTCCTTCTACCCAGCTGTGGAAATATTAACTGATTAACGTTTTTAAGGCTTGTTAGTGCTTCCTTGCACAGAATCTATCTGTCATTCTGGCCATGGAGCATTTTCTGGCCCAGGTCAGAGCTTGGTACCTTATCATCTGTATTGCTTTCTGTAGGTGGGGAATTTGTCTTCATATTTTTAGTATACACACTACCTTTAGCTTAGGGCTCACATTCATTTGTATTGCTTTTAAAATTTGAAATATTCTACTTTAAAGTATTTCTGCCAACCTCTAGCTTTCTATATACCCCCTGCAAATCTACACAATGGAAAAGAACCAAGATCAAATTACTTACTTCATATTTGCTTTAAGAAAATAGCATAGGAACTTCAAAGTAATTTGGTAAAATTAAATGATTTTTCACAGAAAATCCATACTTCTTCACCCTTTATCAAAAGTAGGTAAAGGTTGAATCTCACAAAAGGCAATGTATCTTGGAAAAATAAAGTTAACAGGGAAAGGGACCACATCGGACCTGTCACTTTATATTAGGGGACAGAAAGAGACAACATGGAGAAATGTGGTTAAGATATTAAGAGCTGATGAGACAGTTAGTGGGACAACACTGGCTGAGCATGTGTGAGACCCAGGGTTTATTTCACCAGACCAAGACAGAGAAACAGAAAGCACGGCAGGTCCATCTCTATGTGGATGTTATTCTTGGTTTCACTATATTTTGAAACTAATTAACAGGTCTTTGAGTATTTTTTATTTTAAAAATATTAAATTAGAATGAGATTTTAATCTTCTTTTTAGAACATCCTATGTGTTCCTAAGGCTGGCAAGGACCAGATAAACAGGACAGTCTGTGACATCAGTTGATAGCCTGCCAGGGGTTAAATAAAAGGAAGAGGCAGGACTCAAATTCCTCTCCCTCTTGCTTTGCTTCCCATAAGGAGGAGGCATCTCTCTGTATCATCTTTCTCCCATGTCGGTCCAGAGATCACACCGAGGTGGTCAGACGTGGCGGCCAGTGTCTTACTTGGCCTGTTGAACCGCTTCACGGGCTCCATTCCTGATTCCTGATTTCTGATTTCTGAGGTGTCACAAAGTTATGACTCGGGTCTCTTATAAAGGGGCAGTTTCAGCATAGTATCCACAATTTCTGAGGTGCTTCTGGTAGGTCATGGGCTATGTTTAATGTCCCCACCTTTTAGCTCACTTAGTGCTTAAGACCCATTTTTCCCCACTCAGAAAAGAAGACATCAGTTGCCTTGTGCTGCATTGTGAAGGTGAAAATACCCTCCCACTACACACTCACACACACACACACACACACACACACACACACACACACACACATGCTCACAATCTCTCTCTCTCTCTCTCTTTCCCTCCCTCCCTCCCTCCCTCTCTCCCTCCCTCCCTCCTTCCCTCCCTCCCTTCCTTTCCCCTGGCATATGAATCAGGAGACCTAATTGGCAAGGGCTGGACTCTGTCCTTCTGCTAAGTGCTTTTTCTGACTTTGATGCTTTCCTCCCAACTTAGACCAACATTGGGCCAGGTCAAGTTGGTAAAACCCTTCCTTTGATTTTGCGATCATGGATTGGCTATAAAATTTGGACCACAACATTTTTTTTGCTTCAGATATAGCCAACTAAGAAGCAAATATCTTGTGCTCACAGGGATAAGAGTTTGGTAGCATTCCCTCACCTTGGAGTACACAGGTTCAAGTGCTTTGCTGGGAAGAGAAGATGGCTGCTTTGCAGGTAGTAAGGATTTAGTTTATATCCTGGTTTTTTTTAACCATATTGCTCTTACTAGCATACTCTCCTGGCATTTTGTAGGCAGCAAAAGCATACACAGAATGCCTTTTGCAGAGTATTTCACAAGTCTGGACCCCACTTCATAATCTGTGTCAGAAGGCATCTCTAATCTGATTCCAAAGGGGGTAATAGATACATGTGGCAGTCATGCTTGGACCAGGGCCACTGCCCCAACATGTCTGATGACTCCATTGTAAACTCCCAGTGTGGTGTGGAAGGTAAGGGTGGCACACCAGGAAGAAAACAGTGAGGACTGTCCTGAGAGTGAGACACAGAAATGCAATCTATTGCAAAGCAGAAATTAAGAAGTTATTCAGCATTGACAATGTAGGACTGTTTCCTGATTAAATATCTGTGTGCAGCTTCCGGGCAATCCAGGCAATGCAGAGCCACGAGGGAACATTGTAAAACGTTGTTTCTCTTTCCTGTTTGCCTAATCTCTTCAAGGCTCTGTTCCAAGCATCTTGTTCTTTGAACCTTCTCAGCTTGCCTTTGGGGCTTCGGGGCTTCTCTTCTATTGACTACTTAATCACAGATTGATTGGCATAGATACTGCAAATCATTTGCTTTTAAGTGTGAAAAAGTACTTACTTTGTTTATTATTTTTCTCTGTTTGATATGTTTGCATACGTGTGAGTGCATATGCTTGGGTTGTGAGTACTAGTGTGTGTGTGTGTGTGTGTGTGTGTGTGGACTGTGCATTCATGTGAAGGCCCAAGGTTGGTACAGGGAACCATCCTTCATCTTTCATTGAGGCAGAATTTTTCAGTCAAACACAGTTCACTGACCCTGCTAGTTCTGTTAGTTAGCCTCCTCTGGGGCTGGAGTTACAGGCATCATTTGCCCACCTGACATTCATGCAGATTTCTGGGAATCTGAGTTTTGGTCTTCATGTTTACACAAGTGCTTTAACCACTGGGCCATCTCCCCCGGCCTAAAGGTACTCATTTTAAAGTGCCAGCTTTATGCTAAGTATTATGCTAAGTAATATAGATGATATCTAGTTTTTTCAAGCACGCACACCCCTCTGCTTTATAGTTATGGACGATGAGGACCCAAAGAGATGACAGGATCTGCCTGCCCAAAGTCTTACAAGGGACTGAGTGGGAAATGATGGCAATCCAACCCATGTTCTCCCTGACCTCCCCCATTATATCAAGCTCTTCAGTGATAGCCATTAGAGACACTGCTACAACTGTGCCTGCCAGATTCAAGAATACCCATGAATAGAAGAGAGGAAGTGCTATCAGACACATCTCCCTTCAAATGAATCAATTCAAGAAAATCTCCCTTGTTCATCTTCCCTCTTCCTACAAGGATAGGATAGCACAGTGGTACTGACATATCGTGAGACATGGTGGCTCACCAAAAAGGGCAAATGCACTTCCGAGAGCTGCAACACCTGCTTCTGACCTCTTCAGGTGTGAAGCACAAACACAGTGTACCTACACAAATGCAGGCAAAACACTCATAGACATAAAATAAAATGAATCAATCCAAAACAAATGCAAAGACAAAGAAAAAACCAATCTAGAATGAATGCGAGCTACATCTTGCTTACCTTACATGGTGTTTATCGGGTTATCTCTGGATCATAGGAACACCAATGAACAGAATGGGAATGGTGACTACAGGCACTAAGCAGACATCTGCTTTGAGCAATGTTGTGATACAGAATTAGGGCTTTTAATTGTGATCATGGTGATGCTACGATGGCAATTGCATTTGACAAGAATACTGAGGCCCAGAATGGAAGAGCAGTTTCCTTTAGGTCACTACTAAATAGAGTGTTTGCAACTTTATAACTAATACTCTGCCTTCCACAGACTGTTTGCAATTCCATAGCTAATATCTGCCATCATACTGCATCCACAGAAGGTAAGTTCACAAGTAACACTCCATGCTCTCACCATGTCCACAGACCATTCATAACTTCACGACTAATATCTGCCATCTCACCACATCCACATTCTCATTTCCACTGCACCAGATGCCCCACTGTTTGTAATTTAGCTCTTCTTTTTGGTTTTTGTGATAATTTCTATACTTGCTCTTACTCAGCACGTAGGGGCAAATGAAGGTGGAATCTAGTCCAGAAGTTTACTGTTTGTTCTGCATCTTCCTACTCAGACAGATCTCTCTCTCTCTCTCTCACACACACACACACACACAAATATGTAACTATCACCTATGTAAAATATAAAATGTAGGAACAGCAAATAACCTGTGATACCTCTTATGTAATTTCACAAATGCACAAAGCAGTCTCACAGTGAATCAATTATTTATAATTAATTAACCAATCACTTACCAAATGGGGCAGCAGAGAATCTGAGATCAGCATTGTTCAAGCAGTAATTTGCTAGGAAAGATACACTACTTGTCACTGGGATTGGGGACAATATTGTGAACACTGTGTTTGTTGTTCTGTATTCAGAATTAATGGATTGCCAGTACGTTTCTCTCATCTGGGACTTTCAGGTTCCAGGTTGCTGACTAGAATCAAATAATTAAAAGGAAGAAAAATGTAGATGGAGGGGGTACTAATCTTCCAGATTCTCTTGGTTCTTCAACCTCACTTTATGAGGCAGCCATCTTGGCACACTTATCGATCGTGAGACAAGACGACTAATCCCCTTAAGGTCATTAAATGTACTTAATTAAAGAGCAGTTAGCAAGCTTCTCTTTGCTAAAGTAATGTGGCTGTTAAAAGTGATTTGTACTTTACCAATACACTAGCTATTAATCTGAAGGTCAATTTCTCATTTATATTTTCCCAAACAATTATATTTCGTGGGTCAAATAAACAGGGAGATGGATCATGCACCTGCTTGATGCAGGCTCTGTAGTCATCATTTAGAAATACTTTGTCTAGCTGTTCTGTCTATAGCCACATCATCCCTCAATGTGACCCACCCTCGATCATTTCCTTAATGTGAATGCTTTTTCTATAGTGATTGAAGGGAATTTGCTTAATATGAAAAATATAGCTATGTCTTTGTGACTGAACTTGTTTCAAATTCCTTTGAGATGAAGAATGAAAGAACCAGATAAATTTGCATTATGGAATGGTAACACCTATGACTAATTTAAAGAAAAGTCAAAACTGAGTTTTCAAGGCTTGTAGCTGGAAGTCATTGGCTGCTAGATTTCTGTCCATTACTTCATGGTATAATCATAGGGAAATGCAGGAGACTGACTGGCCTCTCCAAGTTTTCTCTGTGTGGCCCTTTGCCTTTCCAGTAACATCAGACATAACTCTCAGGCTGTGTCTGCACCATGGTGAATGCTTAGTGATGGGGCAGACATCCAGAGATATGCTTGGGTATCAATGAGTTCCTGAGGAAAAGAGGGAGCCAGGACAGAAGGTAGTGCTACCTTCCATGCTGCAGATGCTTCCTTTAGTTGGGCTGATACCATCTGCCTTCTGGAGTCCTGGGGAACAGAACACAGCATTCTGAGGAAGAATAGCAAATCTGAGTGTGGGCTAATTACCTTTTGGACTATCTTGCTTCCTTCTCCTGTCTTCTAGCTTTCGTTCCTATTTCTTACTTAGAAAATGGATTCTGTAAAGTCAACCATTGTACTTCGGAACATATAAGAAAGCATTCAGCCCCACAGGGAAAAGAGAATCCAACCAAACAACAACGATTTATTGACAGAGGTTCTTTTCAATCTGTGTCTCAAATTACAGTTGCAAAGGTTAGACAATGATAAATGTGGAGACCAAAAATAAATAAATAAATAAATCAGGATCAGGATTTTAAAGGTTAAGCAACAGGGGAAAAAAGATCTGAGCTACATGTCTTCAAACAACATGGAGGGAGAGGGAGAGGCTTGACCCTTTCCAACCACTAATCCCTTTGCAATGAAGATAACTACTTCCCTTTGGCATCCAGCCTTTTGGAGCTGGACCAGATGTGCAAAACCTAACAATATGGAGGCTGGTGTGGTTGCCCTAGACTCCAGAAAAGACAAAGCCTATTGTTCTTTCTGGTTCTGGGGTTGTGTCTCTCTCTGAACTCATCTGGTGATCACAAAGTTCTAACTAAAATGGATAAATATCGTGTTCTAGGTCTTTGGTGATTACTCTGGTATATTCATCTTTCATGTGCCATAGTTATAATAGACCTAACATGCATATTGAGACTCTGTTCTGCACCAGAGTAACCTTCTAAGGAGCCTCAATCCAAGTAGACAAGTTCCAGTAGATGGGGATCTTCTGATTAGGGATTGAATTTGTAGGTTGGGTTGGGTTAAAGCCTAAAAACCAGAGGAAGACAGTGCAGTAACATTAGCTGATTCTTGGTCCTACCAAACATGTTATCTCTCATGTCATACAATGACCTGGGAAGTGAGTCTATTTTTTGGGCTTGCAGGTTGGGATGATCACACCAAACAAGACGACTCTGGAAAGAGGGATTGAGGGGTTTGCTTGCTGCACTGTTCCTGCAAGGAAGGAGAGGAGCAGATGGATGAACAGTCATTTCCCAGCCATCACCCTATACTCAAGATTGCAGCACGAAGGTTCCATTTGTTACTGGATCTTCTTCTGTCTGTCTAGGTAAGTGGTGGCAAACTGCAGTGGTAACATCCACATTGTGTGGATAGAAGATTTCTTAGTTTTTTTTTTTCTACTAGACTTCATTCCATGGGTAAAGTTAAACCAAACTCCAGGCAGAAGCATTTGACCCTCTGGTTCTAGCGTGTGCATTGATCTGAGGATTCATGCATCTGCAGCTGCAGGGTCCATGATGCAATTAGCCAAGCCCTCGGGTTGCAGTCTGATTTGTTTTCCAGGAGTTTTCACTGCGTTCCTCCTGCATTTTCAAGTTTGCCAATGTCATAGCCATATCCAGGCCATCTCTTTAGTATTCCTCTTGAGACTATTACAGTTGATTTAAAAATACACTCATTTAGATATTTTCAAGCTGCTTACCAGTTAACAGTAGTTATAATGTCCCATTTATCTAATATGGTTGCTTCTGCTGTTTTGATAATCAGATAAGGGTCATTAAGCCTTTTTTGAGATTAAATAGCACAAAACCATTTTTTTTCTGTTTATGTGCCCCATTAATATTGGAGCTTATGCTTGCAGTGGCTTAATGTTTCCATTTTTAAATATCATTTATGTTAATATGGAAAGGCTCTATTATCTAATTGTGAGGATTATTGCCATTATCTTCTAGAGTAATCTCTGTAAATATTGGCCTCCATATTTTCTTGAGCTGTCAGAATTTACCTTGACACTTCAAAGGGGGTTCAATGCATCACTTGCTAGTGTTGCTATTCCTTGATTTTACAGTTCGGTGTTTTGTTTTTCCCAACATGACAGGTGCCTCGTTGCCCGTGTTTATTTAGCTTCTTCCTTTGCTATTATCTGGAGCCTTCATAACAGGGGAGTCAGGGAAAGCCTGTCACTTTAAGTCCCCTTGAAATAAAACAGGGGTGGGAGACAGAAAGAAGTTTGAGAGGGCATGAGAGATAAAGCAAATCAAGACTTGCACCCTTTAAGCAGAGTTCATTTTTGATCTACATTAAAAATTCTCAGAAACAGAAAAGCATAAATCAAAAGGCATATAGAACTTGGAATTATGTAAATCATAGTAGCCCAAAGTCTTTCCATGGATTTTACATCTTAAAATATTTGCAAAGTCCCTGTTTCAAACATTGTTTTTTATTATTGATGTAAATAAACCAGTACATCCCATATCATCCAATTATTAGCTGAAAAAAAATCCACACATTTTTATACGGCCTCACTTTTCAACAACACAGGGCAAGATTTTCCTATGACGAGATCACCAAAGTGTTGTGGGATATTATTTAACTAGGCAAAGATGTGTTACATTTGTTTATGCTTCAGAATGTTGCTTTAACTGTGTAAGGTGTGTCACTTTTGTTTATGCTGCATTTGCTTAAGGCTGTAAAGATGTGTGTTTAATTATGTAAAGATTTGTTGCACCTGTTTCACCTTGCCTGCCTAAGGCACCTGATTGGTCTAATAAAAAACCAAGTGGCCAATCAAGGCAGAAGAAAGTGTAGGTGGGGCTGCTGGGCTAAGAGAATAAATAGGAGGAGAACTCAAGGAAAAGAAGTAAAAGAACAAGAAAAGGAATAGGAGGAAGATGCCCAGGCCAGAAGCCAAGTATCCCCCTCCCACACTCCCCAGCCAGCAGACATGAGAAGTGAAAATAAGATCTACAAAAGGACAGAAAAGCAATGGGCCCTGAGGCAAAAGGTAGATAATGAGATAACAGGTTAATTTAATAGAAGAGCTAGCCAGAAAAAATAAAAAAAAACCCAAAAAAACAAAAACAAAAGGTATGCATAGTCCAGGCATTGAAAACTAATAATAAGTCTCTGTGTTAGGATTTGTGGGCTGGTTTGAGGCCTAAAAGAAAAAAAGCCTGGTACACCAAGGCATCAGTTTGCTTGTTTTTTTAACTAAGCACGAGTAGGGTTGCTCCATGCACAGTATAACCCTGTAACACCCCAAATATGGATGTAGCCTCTCTGGGTGGTACTGCATTTGCACAAATCAGCTCCCTGAGTTAGTGTACTTCCGTTACCTGAGTACACATCACTTCTTCCTGCTGGTGCTGTTTGCTCAGCACAGTCATGGCTCAGACGTCTTCAGGTAATGTGGTGTTACCATCTCCCTATCCGTGGAGCCCTCCACATAAATGCCAGCTGGAAAAGACAAAATGCGATATTTTGTCAACACCAACCTAATACTTGGTTCTGTGAGAAAGATATATATATATATATATATATATATATATATATATATATATAGCTTTTGTTTGTTGAGATGGGAAGTTATGTAGAACAGGCTGGCCTCAAACTCACTATCCTTATTCAGCCTTGCTAGGAATACAGGCATCTCCCATCTTGCCTAGGTCATAGATATGTTTCTTAAATGCCAGCGTGCCATATGAACTTTAAAGGACACCAAAAAGTGCTACCCGTGGAAATGGGTGTGACTGTAAATCTTCAGTGGTAAGCATCTGCGATGTGTTCTCTGTCCCAGGTGCTCTCACAAAACTCTCACCCAAATGGTGGCTTAGGAATCTGTCTCTTCTACTGATGGGTAAACTGAGGCATTAAACCACTGTTTGAACAGAAGAGGCACATTGCTAATGAATGGTGAGCAGGGATTTAACTTCAAAGACCCTGTTAATGAGCAGTACATTTCCCTGTCACAAGGACAGGAAAGAAGTGAGGAAGATGATTCCTGACTTTAAGTGTGTGTCTTCTTCATGGGGAAGTTTGACTTTTATCCAGTTACCTTCTCTCCTTACTCATTGACCCAGCCACTGAGCAAACTCTCCTGTATAAAGGTAGAGAAGAACTCTGTGTGTAGAAATGTAAAATAAATATCCTAATACAGTAGGTCAGCAATCTCATTTCCTTTCCATAGTCATTGTGTTGTTAAGAAGGGCTAAATTTAAATAGTAATGTAATATTTTCATTTGGTATGAAATATTAATGGTGATCCTAAACTCCATTTTCAAGGAAATTATTGGTCACATCTGTGTCTACAGTGTATTCCTTTACTGCCCTTATCTTGGCTGTCTTTGATTTAGACAAAATGCATTAAGCTTGTATTTATCTCTCCTCAGGTATTCATGACACTTGAAAGATTGTTTAGTTACACTTGCACTCCTCAGCCTGAGCATGCAGTCTGCCAAATGGAATTACAGTGCAGGCTAATAGATGCGATGTTTCTTGTCATCCTGTGAAACTCGTTTTAGTGAATACTGGTCCCTCTTCTTCCTCACGGCAGAATGTGTTTTAGTTACAAGTTTCCTCAGTCCTTTCAGAGGTGAATACTGAAACCCTCTTTAGCAATGCCTTTTTCGTGAAGGATAATGCCTTCCTGTCCTTAGGTGGCCTCACACAGCCATGCCATGCGATGAGAGGAAAGTATGGATTTGTATAGTATTTGGCTTTCATGTTTTCTTCTTTTGAACTCTGCAGCTTCCTTCTTCTGAACTGAAGGTTCCTAGACTGTTTGTATTAAATGGATCTCAGTACTCACCCAGTTCATTAGGGAACATAGGGAAATTGTGGCTAGTATCATTTGTATTCAGGACTTCTGGAGATTTGGGGGAGGGGGATGTGGAGGAGAGCATTCTCTGTGCTGCTAGCTGTTTACTGCCCTGCCTTCTGTTGTTCCTGTCACATCATAGTAAATGAGCTTCATCAGGCTCCACCAAATGACCACGGGGCCTTATGCTCCTGCTCGTCACACTTCTTGGGAGACTCTTTGACCTCCTTCAACTCTGCTCTTTTTGCCCCTTTCTGAAGACACACAATGCATTTTCTCTACCTTGGCATTTAGTTATGGGAAGAGAATAATACAAATTAGATGCTTTTGAAGTAGAAGGGTTAGGGTAGGCAGGAGGGATCTGGGCATCTGTGTGTGTGTGTGTGTGTGTGTGTGTGTGTGTGTGTGTGTGTGTGCACATGTGTGCATGCACACCAATGTATATATATGGGGGTCATGGCATTATCTCACCAAACTTTCTTTTCCTTTTCTCTGCCTGTTAACAGTGAATGATGGAGCTGTAACATAATTTATGTTTAAGTAGATGGCATGGCTGTAGTTCTCCCACGGCAGCCACGTTGTCTGAATGCAGAGCTCCTGCAGACTCCTCACACCTCCTCAGCCCTCAGTTTGGGGCTCCAGTCTACCTTCCATTTAAATCTTTGCTCAATTATTTACTTGTTTTGTTAGCAATCTGATGCTTAAACCTCAAACTCTCTGAATTATTAACATTTTAATCAGTAAGAATATATAATTTAGGGCTCAAACAGCTAACCCTGTAGTCGTTGTTTGTATCTTTTTGTCTTTCATGTATTTCCTGCTATGCCCAGATGACTCTTCATGGCCTCTTTATTCTAAGTGATAGAGAGATGGACATGAGCAAGTAACTGTATCTACTTCTGTGGAGCCTGGAGGAAATGGTTCTGTGTATCTGCAATGCAAGATGGCGATGTTATGAAGGGGAATCCAAGAGGCTGAGGAAGGCATGGCCAAGGCTGTCAACAGCTACTATACAATGTAAAGATAGAAGAAGGGAGAGTTGCCATGTAGGTTTTAGATTAAAATGAAGGCTCTGTCATCTCATTACCACTCTGACTTAGAAGTTGGAGTGCGGTAAGGATTCAACATTGCTCATAAATTATTGCATTTGACCAAGTGGAAATCTAAAGGTTTTCAGGCCATTAAATAGATAATCTTGACTAGAGACCATCAAAAGATGAAGATAGTTTCTCATGAAAAGGAGATATAAGAAATTTAAAATAAATATTTTTCTTATTTTATTTCAACATGTAATGCATGAAGCTGATTTTTTTCCAAATGAAAGCTTCTAGAAAGATATTCTCTATATTAGCCTGCAAAACCAGTCCTGATTATTAGAACTGAACATTGACTGACTAAGAATGGATACACTTACAATCAGCTAGAAGATTTTTTCCAAGAAAGTGCATGGATACAGACAGAAATATTTAAGAGACAAATATTGGTGTGATATACTTCAGTGTAGCAAGGCAGTGCTATTTGCAAATAAGTCACTAGCAATGTGGTTGGCTTTGTTCCAGGAAGTTTGAAATAAGATTCCTTTCTTGGGAGTCCTGTTTCCAAACTCCATTTGTTTTCTTAAAACACTTTTGCCTCCAGGACTTCATGTTCAACCAAGATTTCCTTTCTCCAGACCTGTGTCTGTAATATAATGTATATCCCTATCTCTAAGAACAGTGCCTGCCCTGTGTCTAGGCAGATGAATATGCAATTTGCAGGTTGCTGATTAAAATGAAAATCTGAGTGTATACATGAATGTCTGGTCACAGTTTTAAAAGGAAATCTCAAAGGCTGACAGAATATCTTCCCCTTGTCTATACAACTCAACAGCTTGAGTTCATGTCTAAGCATTGAGCCTCTTACTGTATCTCTTAAAGAAAGAATGAACCTGTGTGTGAACCACAGCCAGGAAGACTTTGGCTGAGAGACTGTGCTTGAAGGAAATGCCCCAAGAGATCCCTCTCCTGCTCCCCTATTCCTCTGCTTCAGAATTCTTGGCCATTGATATTTAAGCAACAGATACTCATGGGATTTCCCTTGGCACTGAAGAAAAACCCAGTTTTAGATCATAATAGACCAGCTAGTGGTGGAGAACACAATGTTATCAGTCAGCTTTTACCTTGGCAGCTTGGGAAGGGGCTGGGTGTGGAGAGCAGAGATACAAAGGATTGGGGAAGGGGCTATTCTCTATGGATTCCCCAAGTTATGTTGGAAGACCACGAAGGCACTTCTTCTAAATACTGTATGGGAGCCACTGGTGAAATCCAGCCTTCTCTAGGGTAGTGGTGGGTGAGGACAAGGCAGTTGCTGCTGATGTAGTTGGGTTGAAGAGGCCATTTGCGTACGTATATCTTAGAGTATGATGAGAGAAGTGATTATAAAGTCTTTAACTGTTTGAAGTAGATAGTGCAAGCATTCCCTGCTGTCCAAGAATATGTCCAAGCTACACACAAGAGAAAACATTTGCCTTCTGATTCTGAGACCAGCCTATCCCATGCTGTCTGGGTTAGTGATTAATTCACCCTGTATTGCTGAGTTAGAGCCATAGTAACAACAGTTATAATGAAGAAAGGCAAAATGACCTCATTCTTCCTTTAAAAGATGTTTAGTTAATTTTACATGTATGAGTGAGTGTCTTTCCTGCATGCATGGCTGTGGACCACATGTCTGCCTATTTCTATGATGCCAAAAGAGGATGTTGAGTCCTCTAGAACTGGAGTTACAGATGGTTGTGAGTCACCGTGTAGGGATTGATGGGGCAGGATCTAGCCCATCCCATTGTGTCATTCCTGGGCCAATGTTTCTGAGCATACATACATACATACATACATACATAATACATACATACATACATACATACATACATACATACATACATACATATTCAGGCATCCAGGCTGACAAACATTAGGTAGAGAGTGAGCATAAATTGTAGATCTCCATTGGTTCCCTCTCCTCAAAGCTCAAGGAACCTAATGGAAGATGGGGAGCAAGAATTCTTGGAGCAGGGAGGATGAGGACAGCAGATCAGAATTGACTCAGCAGGGCTGGTAGGGAATGGCAGACACTGACGTGTCAATCATGGACCCTGTGTGGGTCTGCACCAGGTCCTTTGCAAACACGTTACAGTTGTGAGCTTGGTTTTTTTGTGGGAATCCTCACAGCGGGCAAATGATTATCTTCTGCATAATCTCCTGCCTCCAGGTTCCTGCCCTGCTAGAGTTCCTGTCCTTACTTCCTTTGATGATGAACTGTAATGTGGAAGTGTAAGCCAAGCAAACCCTTTGCTCCCCAATTGATTTTTGGTCACAGCGTTTCATCAAAGCAATAGTACCAAATACACAGTACATTTACAGGACTCTGATTATATACCGCACAAAGCAGAGGTGAAGATGGAGAGTAAATGGAAAAGTTGGGGAAGCTCTGGGCAGCCTAAATGGAAGATGTGGACTCAGATTTACTCTCTATTTTCATGTTTAAGGGAAATGGCGGTTTTCACTAAGGAGGGAAGTGTTCTGGGTAAATGAAAGAGTAGATGAAGAATTATATTCAGAAGTGATGATGGTAAGTATGTGAGTGTTTTCACAAAGAGTATGTGTTCAAAGAAGCCTGTCCTCAGGGTGATGAAGTCAGGGTGATGATGTCAGATAGACAACTCTCTGGAGTAAGCTTTAGGCCACATGGAGGGGAGGGGAGGGGAAGAGAGGGACAGGGAGCAAGAAGGTAGCAAAGTGTGATGCCCATGAGCTTCTAAAGAGAATATTTTTAAAGGTATTACTCAGTTAAAGAAATAGTTGCTCACAAGTAGTGACTATGATGACTATGGGATACTGGAGTGCACTATTGAGAATGACTGGCTAAAACAGATACAGATGAGCCCCCGCCCCCAGAAGCCTGTGTAGTATATGGATACTGGTTGGTGAACATCAAAGTCTCTGAGGCATAGGCAAACTTGGAGTTCAGGATGTAGGCTTTGGGACATCTTTCAATTATAGATGGGATCTAAGCAAAGAAATAGTTCCCCTGAAGTTTGATTATTGCCAAATCCCCAGAGATCCAAAGGGAGCCAAACAACAACATCAAATACTAAGAACAAAACCACAAGACAACCAAATTGGGAGGACATACAAGACAGTCCTCCCCCACTCCCTTCTCCCCCTCCCTCCCTCCCTTCTTCCCACTCCTCCTCCTCTCTCCTCTCTCTCCTTTTTTTTTTTTTTTTTTTAGAAAAGGCATTCTATATCACAGATTGGCCTTTAACTCACTATATAGCCAAGGATGACCTTAAACTTCTTATGCCCCTGCCTCCACATCCCCAGTGATTTGATTACAGACATATGCCACAACATCTAGTTTTGTGCATGCCAGGCAAGCAAGGTACCTCATCTCAGCCTGGCAATGTCTATTTCTGAATTGTTCATTGAATCACTTTGAGAAATTACATACATTGGAGTCATTGCATCTAACTTATTGTTTGAGTCAATTTGGTGTCTTCAACCATCACAGTCCCCACTGTTCTGTGTGGAGTCTTCACCCACCATGGTGACAGACACTCTCCACTGGTCAATTTTGTATCTTTACCCATCACAGTGACAGAAAGTACCCAGTGTCACTGTGGTGTCTTCATCCACCATGGTGACAATCCCCAGTGGTTACTGATTTAAGGTGATTGCATATTTAATTGGCTTAATGAATGTTTGCAATGTAATGGTGCTTTGTGATAGTTTTCTGAAATAAACTTATTATTTTACATCAAGGTTGTCCTTATTGGCATTTCACAATAGCAGATACTCTGTATCCAATCCTAACATTAGGCCAAAGTCTGGCACAGGCTCTGCTGATCATTGAACATGCTTGGTTTAGTCTTAAGGTTACCTTCCACAGTGCAAGGAGGAAGAGAGCTATGTTTGGGTCATTCACACAAATCCTCAGACTTCAGAGGATCCCCAGTTTCTGTAGTCTCACACTAGAGGAGGCAGAGAGGTGCTGCAAGGAGATGCCATGTAAAGACCAGGAAGGTAGGATATATCAGGTATTCTCTGGTAGGATAAGGCCATGCAGAAATACATAGATTAGTATTTATGGGTTAAGAATTAAGAGAGAGCAGGTCAGCAAGAAGCCCTAGTCACTGGCCAACAGTTTTATAATTAATATAGCATCTGTGTGTTTATTAGGGGCAAAGTGGCTGTGGGACCAAGCTGGACAGGTTTCTTTGTTGACAACCATTATTCTTTGGGCATGTGAGCCCAGCTTAGTCTGCAGTGGGCATCTGTCCAGACCCTCACACACAGCACAGTTACACATGAGTTGTCTGACTGCAGGACAAGTGGTGGTCAATGTGCTTCTGTCTCTCTGCACTTATCCAACAAAGCTCTGAGGGGAATTGCTGCATTTCCCGGCATTGAACCATTAGTCACCAGCTCAGCCAGCCTCAGCCCACGTGTCACCATTTCCTCTTCCAGAGAAGCAGTGAAAGTATGGTGCAAAGGGGAAGCTAATTAATTTTACAAATAATAACAAATCCTAATAAGGTAAATGAGATCATAGGAACTGATTAAGAAATACACTGTGCCTTTTCTGTCTTACCACACAAATTGGATCTTTTGTAAATTAAGACATTAATGTATATACAAATCTGGTTGCTGCTAACACCATTAATTTATTAGCTATCGTTCCTTGAGACAAATGATAGCTATTTGGATTCTATTAGAAGGACTAGTTGCATTTTGAGCTTGTTTATGGAGTGAAGGCTTGAATACCCGAATACCTTCAATGTGCCCACTCTCTCCACCATTATTCATTAGTTACTTGCTGTGAGTGATCGAAAGGACAATTTTTACTTTCATCTTGAAAATTAGAGGACTTTTTATTCTATCCACAGACTTACAGTTAAGCACTGAAATATTGATTATTGTCTGGTTAGGGGATAGAGTTATAATTCAGGCTTCATTTGCCATGAGACACTGAGAAGTCTAATTTACTTAACCCCACGTTAGCTTTCATGTAGAAAAATACCCTGCAAGTTCTTCTCTTTGAAAAAAATTAAATAGTTTCTTGACTGGTAAGCAGAGAAACACATACGCATACAGTCTTTCATAAATCTGCCAGTAGATTTCAATGTTCTAGAAAACCAAGAGGCAGAGGAACTAAACAAGCAGAGTGAATGTCTCTACGCCTCCCCCACTAAGCAGTCATAATGACTTCTCTCTGCTCTAGGTACCCAGAGGGATGACATATAAAGTAGTTAATGACTAGGATGTGCCACTTAAGTTTTTGAGTTCTTACATAGTCCACTCTGCAGACAACAGAAAATAGCTGTGATATAAAGATATTTATACCAGATAGGTTTTTAAAAAATCAATATATTGCTTTCCTTATAGTCAGTGTACTACATGGACTTGGAATAACACAGACATAGCTTTACAACAGTAAGTAAATAACAGAGGCAGGTGAAAATAAAGGGGAACACGGGTAGGTATTGAAATAATAATAACTCAAACCTGGGGAAGCAGTCTGGGGAGACAGCCCATTCACTAGTACACATGCTGCAAAAGCACTAGGACCTGGTTCAACACCAGGAAATCCACATTAAAAGCTGGATATGGTGAAATGTGCCAACTTCTGGTTTTGATATAGGTCGTATGTGCCAACTTCCGGTTCTGAGGAAGTGAACAACATGAAGAGTCCTCTTGCTGGCTGGCTGTCCATCCTGGCTGAGTCATCAAGAGCCAGGTTCAGTGAGAGGTTCTGTCTCAAATAAGGTGGAAAGCAAATGAGGAGACAACTAACATTGGCATCTGGTCTCCACCCACATAGGCTCATGCTGGAGAGCAAGCACGTAAGTGCACACGCCACTCAAATGAAATTAAGCCAGTGATAACACTGTGTCTAGGAGTGTATATTACTAGGGCCCATGCAGTTTCAGGCACTAGAGACGATCAGGGTCAGACAGATATCTGTAAGCTCTGCAGAGGCCACAGTAAAGAGAAAAACAGGACTGTAAGGCTCCATGAACTAGGGACCAAAGCAGTATTTCAGTCATGTCTTCTGCTATAAGCATCTATGGTGTGCTCATATTTCCATTCTTTTGATGACTACGGAGGAACAAAGAGCAAGGCCAGAAGGTGAATCGCAGTTCCCATGTCTAGTACATGCAGAGCCGAGAACTCTCAGTTGCTGCAAGTCTGACCCCCCTCCCCCCGCTAGACCACTATAATGACCTCCTTGCCAAGACTCGGTGTCTCACAAGAGCCTTGGGAGAAGCCAGAGTACTAAGCCATTGTAAGGTGGGATCATAGAGGCATTTCTAAAATTCCATGTAAACACAGAGATGACGTGCTTCAGCTGATACACACAAGAAGAGGCAGTCCGTTTGTGGGAACAATGGCATATACATGCTAGTAAATTAGACCATTTGCATTTTTAGATCGTAGCTTTCATAATCAACCTGTCTATGTGGTCATCTGATCTATAGTACATACCCTCCATCTTTTTTTCTCTCTAAGTCTTTACTGACTCTAGCTGATACGGCATTCATTATTGAGGTTGGCTCGAGAATCTCATGTTAAAAGCACAATGTCCAGAGAATGTTTACACATAGGCAAGAAGTTAGCTTCCACTTGTCATATATCTTTCATTACCAGGCCAGGGATAAATGCATTATTTGGGAGCCGTGTTTAAAGGCTGGTAATCAGGAAAATGGTATTTTTTATGAGTTGCATAAAGGCCCTGTGGTGTTACTGAAATATCTTGATTGCTTTTATGAATGTATTTATTGAGTTCTGTTTAAAACGTGATGCTATTTACCTTATGGGAAGCAATGACTCTCTCTATCCAGGCATTGTACAAACCTAGGGGAATATTGGTTTTTTGCCTGCGGTGTGAGTTGAACCAGAAAACCCTGGATCCAACTGTTAGTCACTCTGCTGCACCTATGTGAGCTGTGTGTTGTGCCCACGGGAGGTCTGGGCTGGGACCGTCTGTCCAGGAGTCTCTGGTCTGGAATCAAAGCTTAATTGAATAACAGCAGGGACTACAGTTGGAATAGATGAGCTGGATGGTCAAGATGGTTTCAAGGTCAAGAAACAGCCTGGCAGGAGGTGGGGCTTAAACCATGGGCCTGAGGATGATCATTTTTGAAGAATTAGTTTCTGAACAGAAAGGGGCTTGCTTTGCAGTATGAGAGAGAATGAAGTCATGGGAATAGCTATATGATTCTAGAACTTTCCCAGTGAGTGTAGTACATAGGCAAAGCTCTTGCTTTAAAATCTTTTAAAATGTACAGTTTGATAAATTTTCATAAGAATACTCCATCTTGTCACCATCAAGTCTATGAGGAATAAATGAGAATACTTTTCCGATCTCCAAAGTCCTCTTCAGACACTTTTGGCCATGCAGCTCTGATGACCAGGTTTATTTCTGTCTCCATCAGTTTGATTTTCTGTAACACTCTAATAATGACATAATATAGTTTTCATCTGTTGTTTCTAAATTTGTTCACTTAAAGTGCTTTTCAAGGTGTGTTCCAACCTTTCATTGCTAAGTGGTATCTCATTCAGTGAATGTACCATAATGGATATCGGGCTATTTTGAATTCTTGCTTATCACAAATAAAGATACAATTCACATTTGTATAAGCATCTGTGTGATATGCTTTCATATACATTAAAACTGTCAAATAGTTAATTAATTATACATGGATGGATGTTCTAATCCATGTGTGTGCCTGGTGCCTGCAAAGGTCAGATTCCTGGACCTGGAATTATAGATGGTGAGTTGAACTGGGTTCTCTGGAAATTAGGAATTCAAGAGAGCAAACTAATTTTTAAAGGGGGAACAACAGAGGATAGGACTGATAGTTTAAAGAGAACAAGAGCTAAAATTGTCTTCTAGATTTGACCAATGGGAGGCCTCTGTGGTTTCAAGGCAGGTTTATCCAATGTAGTGAATAGGAAGAAGCAGAGAGAGAACCCACAGAACCAATGAGTATAGACTACACTTTCACCGAGCTTGAGTGGGGATAGAGGGCAGCACACAGCAAGGATAGGCTGAGGCAGAAATAAAAGATGAATATATAATTTAAAAGAATTCAAGGTACAAAATTGAGGGGAAAAATTAGGATGCATCGGTGCCAAAAGAAGAGAAACTTCGTTCTTCTCCTGAAAGCCCAGAGGTGATACAGGATTGCATTGTGACCGGAGGGTGTGCACGCTGTCCTGCCATGCTCTCTCCATGTTGAATCCAGTCGTCTCTCAGGGAGAAGGGTCTGGGGGTGCATTTACGTGGGGAAAGTGGGAAGTTGATTGAGTGCCACTAGGAACACCACTAGCTTTCCAGGTCTCTGTCCTGAAGTTAGTCAGAAGGTGATGGGCTCAGTGCTCTCTATGGCCCACACAAGTGGCTATTTTTCCCTAGCAACATTTACAAGTTCAAATGTGAAAAACAAAAGCGGTGCTTGGGTGGAAACTGACACTGAAAGGTAGAAGAAGGTAAGGCAGTGAAGTTATAGTTACAGTGTTGTTGAGCAATTTTTGGAGCTGTCTGGGTATGCCTGGGAGGCTGTCCTGGGATGGTAGGGCAGGAAGTTGCAGGGGTCACAGACTCTTTGAACTCTTGATGAGGGTTTAATCAAGCAGATAGTGAGGAAGAAGGGTGGGGGTTGTGAATGGTCAGTCTTAATTTAACATTCATGGAGGCAGGCAGATTGAGACTAAGGGCACAAGGTAAAACCAGAATTTCTGCACTTTGAGTTCCATGCCGTGAGTCCTGGGAGGCTGCCCCTGGAGCCTTATGGTATCTTCTACAGACATCAGGAGCCTAAAGACCCCTAGGCATCAGCAGTCTCTGGAGAACCAACTTAACTCTGAAGATTAGCCACTCATGGTGAGACTCTCACACAGATGGCCCAGGAGATAAGTTCAGATAACTCACTCCTCAACTCCAGCAAAAGGCTTCCATCCTTCTCAGCTGTGCTGCCTGCTCTTACCTCCCAGGCTGCTACCGAGTGTATGATTACTTGTCTCTGTCTCCTCATGCCCTTGGTTAAGTATTTTCCCCTGTTCATAACAGCTTCCTTCTCCAGACTGTTTCACATGACATAATTATCATGTCCTTTCTGTAGATAAGGAAGTAGGTTGCTGAGCACAGAGGCTGGGCAGACATTTGAGAACCTGTTGGGCAAGTGATTCTAGCATATTGTCAGAATATACCTTTTGGGATGTTCCGGTATATCATTTTGGAGGATGGGGTCCAGGTCATTGTTGCTGTTGTAGAATGGGGAGCACCTGTGGTGTTCTGGCTTCCTTGACCTGAGCTTTTCTTAACTTGACAGCTCACTACCCATTTAAGGTCCCTCCACAAAGAACAAGGCACATTGTATCCTCTGGGTTTGATAGAGTGATCTTATAAAGTCTTGAGTGTAGGAACCCCTTTTCCCTCTCCTGTTCACCTGTAGTGCCCCTCCCCCTCCATCTTCTGATCACCATCAGGACCCCTCCCCCTCCCTCTGCTGATCACCAGGCTCTTTCCTTTCCATCTCTTTCCCAGGATTTCTTTTCTTTCCAACATAGCCTGGGGGAAATGAAACAAAAAAACTAGAGCGAACAGTTTGGAAAAGGTTGGTGAGGACCCCTAGCCTTTATAATTCTCAGTACTGCTCATATAATTATTTTATACTAGCTAGGAGGCTTCTCATTCTCCCAAACACTTCAGGTTTCTTAAAGCAAAACCATGGGTAGAGTACATCTTGACATGGCCTTTTAAAAATTTGGAAACATTATGTGAGCCCAGTTAACTGATGATGTGGCTTGTAGCCAAGCTGAAATCTGGCTGTAGCCTGCTATCTTAATTCTCAGGAGAGACTATTCCCTATGCCTTGCTTTTCAAACCTGTACATTGTACCTGCCAGGACTTATATATTGTATTAGTTTAATCTATGTGAAACACATCCTAAATCACAATTCTGTTAGCAAGATGCGAGCGAAGCAAGCACTAAGAAACCAAGACCAGGGAAGCAGTGTTGTACAGAACCTGGACAGAACTGGAAGTTTTTCATTAGCGACTCAAGTCAAGTTGTCATGAGATTTTATATAAAATAGCAATGAGTCCGAAAGGGTTTCTTTAGCAATAACAGAAGTAGCAACTCTAAATGTTCTGGGAAGTAGGCATTAAGATCTGTGAAGGGTAGCAGAACTGAGTGTTATCCATGCACTTCTTCAAGGTGGGCTCAGGCAGCTTTTGCTTTAATAACATTTGACAACAGGAGAGCTAAGCTAATTGATTTTATATTTGCTATTCTTAAGGAAAGACAGTGAGTTCATTTTATGACCTGTTCCCTCATCCCTCAAGTAATGTTAGTCAATGATCACAACCAGACTTTACAGGGACTCTTTGACATTAATATTGGTAGTCAGTACACAAAAGAGTGGGTTTTGGCATAGAGTCTTCATACATGTGCAACATTGCACTTTGGTCTCATTGTAGTGAGATATCCACCTCCCCCACACATGTTGCACTGACCACATCCGCTAGGGGTGTGGGGACAGGTGAAGACTTGACCTGTGGGGGCTAGGGCTAGGGCCAGCACCCCAGCTTGCTCTCTGACTTCCTGGTGGGAGAGAGAGAGCATGGGGTTGGGGCATCCTTGGAGTGGCTATTGCATAGGTCATCTGTTTCTGGTGTAAGTGATTTCTCCCTGAATAAACATCCATCAGCCTATATTGTGTCCCAGAATCTTATTTCCCAGCAATCTCTCATTCTTTCCATTCCTCCACAATCACCTTTGCTTCACCTTCTGGTTCCACCTGGTCCCTGCCCTTGATCCTTTTCTACCCCTAACACCTTCTTAATATCTCTTAGAACCTGGAAATCCTGGTGCCAAGAGTTAAGTCAGAAAGTTGGAGCTAATGAACCTGATTTTGAAGATATAAATTGTTGCAAGTTCAATGTGACCTTCAGGCCAACCAAGAGAGAAGAACCCCTCTGGGGGGCAGGGGTTGATGGGATAGACAGACAAGTATGGGCTGATGTCTGCCAGCTACATCTTTTGGTTCCACACACAGCTCTTCCTTTTCCTTAGGTCAGAGAGGAAGAGAAGGGAGAGGATAGGATAAAGTGCTGATGCTGTTTAGAACTCTAATCATGGGGAAATGTGTTTTTAGAGCCTTCATGCAGTAGCTGATGGAAGCAGAAGCAGACACCTACAGCTAAACACTGACCCAAACTCCTGGAATTCAGTTGCAGACAGGGAGGAGTATAGAGCAAAAGGGTCAAGACCAGGCTGGAGAAACCCACAGAAACTGCTGACCTGAACAAGGGGGAGCTCATGGACTCCAGTCTGATAGCTGGGAAACCAGCATAGGACCAACCCAGATTCCCTGAATGTGGTGTTAGTTGGGAGATCTGAACAGTCTATGGGGCCTCTGGTAATGGATCCGTATTTATCCCTAGTGTACATTCCACATAGAGGGGTACTCCCTCAGCCTAAGTACATGATGGATGGTCTAGGCCCTGCTCCAAATGATGTGACAAACTTTGAAGATCCCCCATGGAAGGCCTCATTCTTCCCAGGGAACAGAAAGAGGATGGGATAGGGGGTTGGGAAGGGCAGGGGAGGAGGAGAGGGAACTGCGAATGACACGTAAAACAAGATTGTTTCTAATTAAAAAAGATTGTATAAAAATTATTTGTAAAAATCTGCTTATATATTTTGTTCACTTTTTAAATATTGTTTCTCTCCTTCCCCCTGTTTAAAAAAGCAAGTGTTTGAAACCTGGCAAGTTGCTTCTGAGAATAAACATTGCTGTGTATATGAAGAGTAGTATTCTGGCTTTCCAAAATGAGTAAACAGAATACCTAAGTGACTTTTGTGTCTCTACCCAAAAGAACTGGAGACAAAGACCTGAATAGATCTTCGTGCTTCTGTGCTTAGGGGACTGTTAGTCACAGCAGCCAAGAGGAAGAAGCAATCAAGTTTTCCTCAATGCATGAATCAGTCAGCAAGTCATGATATATATATATATATATATATATATATATATATATACACATATATATATAATGTGTATGTATATATATCATATATATATATATATGAAGTAGAAGTAGGCATACTTCTTTTTAGAAACAAATAAGAGTTGAAACATATATCTTACAACACATATAAACCTAGCAGTGTGTTTCACTCAACCACACCAAGTGTTACACGTCTGTATCGCTTCATTTTGATTGCCAACCTGACTGGACTAAGAAGTTTCTAGGAGATCAGAAAAGGGCACATCTGGGTGCATCTTTGAGAGTCTTGTACAATGGGATTAACTGGCAGGGGAAACCAACCCTGCATGTAGACAGCGCTGTCCCCAAAGCTAGAAGACCAAGGAGAAATAAATGGGGTGAGGGAGGGAAGCTGGCCTTCTTGTGCCCCCCCTCCTGATCTCCCTGGCTTGATAGATTGGAACCTCTGAAACTCTCACCAAAGTTAACACCTTCCACAGTTCTGTTTTCTCTGGTGTTTGACAGAGACAACAATTTGACTTACATGTGACTGGCGAAGGTTGGGAGAAGAATGGCCACAAATTGCTTAATAGGAACAGTGTCAAGGAGCAGACAATAGGAACTTTCTGGAGGGGGTCATAGTTGGCTAAAAACGGATATATTCAGTGCCATTTAACTGCTCACTTATAAATGGTTAAAATAGATTTTATATCGCATATATTACAGGACAACAAATATACTTTTCATTGAAAAATATTAATATATGAAATGAACCATGGAAAATATTTTCTGAAGGCATGCCCACTGATCAATATTCTTAATATGTAATGAATAGTCACTTATTTTTAAATTGAATGCTCAACAACAGAAGCAAAGAATATGCACTGATGAAATAATGATGACAAGTATCATTAAATATTCAAATTTACTAGCAAAGAAGTGAATATTTAAACACAGAAATTACATTTTATTCACTCCTTTTGAATTAGTGCAGATTAAACATTTATAACGTCTACTGTTGGTGTTTCTTATAATAGGGGAGAATGTCATGTACTTATAACTTTATTAAAAAGATTGGGTAACACATTTATGCCTTTAAAATTCCCATAGTCTTTAGTCAAGTTATACCATATTTAGAATCATTAGATGATATTGAAGCAAAATTATTACTCTTTTAGGCTTAAAGTAATAGTTAAAAAAGAAGTTTCAAGGGAAATAAATATTAGTATCACTAGCCTGATTTTCTTAAAAATAAAGCCAAAGGATTAGAAAAAAATAGTGTGCTGTGGTAATCTTATTGGTTGATTTAAATTTTTTCTTAGAATTCTTTTTAATGAGGGAGAAATAAAGTAAAATATAAATTGTGTTATAGCACATTATATTGGTTTCATAAGTATGCTATTAAAGATACACATTCTTTATTTACTTCTGTCTTTCTCCACTTCTCTTCCTGGCATGGTCAGTCATGTTATTGGCCTCCTGTGCTTGCAATACCGGTATGCAAACAAGAGAATGAATGGACAGGGATGTCTGTAGCTTAGTACCTGAGTGTTACAAGCTTACTAGTCACAAGCATGCACAGAGAAACTATAGTTAGCTGTGCTTGTAGATTTTATGTGTAGATTTTATTTATTTATTTATTTATTTATTTATTTATTTATTTATTTATTTTTCATTTCAGAGGCAAAAGTCAGTAGAATGTATTTTCTCGAATTTTATCCTGGCGAGAATAAGTTCAGGGGCTAGAGGGAGGGCTCAGTGGTTAAGATTTTCTGTTCTTGCAGAAGACTGGAGCTTGATTCCCAACCTCATGTCGGATGACTTTCAATGCCTGTTACTCTAGCTCCAGGTATGTAGCGCCTTCTTCTGGACTCTGTGGGGCCTACCCTCACATGCGCATGCCCTGTCCCCCTGACTCTCATAAAAGAGTAAATTCAGTCTTTGCTTGAACCATGATGCCATGGAATGTTGAATTTAAAAATCCACAATTTTTCCATTTAGTTTGAAATCTTTATTCCTTCTCAGATCCCTTTAGTGTTTTTTTTTCTGCTGTCTTTAGTGTCCCCCATGCTTGTGTACCCTAAGTTTTGATTTCTGGGAGCTCTCACAGATACTGAGTCTTGTTCTTGCCCTTTGTATTGTATATTTCCCCAAAGCTAAAACAAGGGTGCAGAGTGTATGGTCCAGCCTAGATTTTTTTTCCCCTAAGCATGAGCTGCTGTCTAATTTTAGGCCAATCATGCACTCATTCATCAATGTAATATACCATTAGCTACAACTAATGTGTTGGTATTTGACTGGACATGATCCCAGCATGCACAGTGGCCTGTTCTTTGAGTCACTGGGCCTAAGGCAACTCCTACTCTTATTCCTCAGGTGGTTTCTCTCTGAAGACCATTGTCTTCCCTCCCCTATGACTCACCCAGCCTTGGCTCATACATGTCATGTTTCTTTCTACAGTTATAAATTGTCCATTGGTAGACTATCATAGCTCTTTTTTTTTCTAGTGTCTGGTCCTCCAACCCCAAAGAATTTCTTTTCTGTGCTGTGAGACTCTGGTCATGCTCCATTCTCTGCGCACTACAAATCAGTTGGTCTTTGTTCAGGTAGGAAGAATTTTATAATCCCTGTAGTGGTATTTTAAGCTAAAATTACAGTTGATTCATTTGGCCCTACATAAAGTAATTCCCTTACTACCAATAACTTCAATCTCTCATTGAGTATTTACTTGAAGCTCTGCCTTGGCGCTCACTTTCATAGCCTGGTGGCATTTTCCTCTGGTGATCTTTTTTTTTAACGTGTTCTGGTACTGTTATTCTAGCACAAGAGAACTGGAGACAGATGAACACCACTGAGTCCACAGGGGCTGTTTCTGTACATCTCAAGTATGCTCTTCATTTCTTCCTGAGATAAAATTCTTTATTATTATTATTATTATTATTATTATTATTATTATTATTATTATTATTACAAGGAGCTAAACCAAGACTTCAAGAATTCCTTTAGGGTTAGTACTACTTGATCAACCAATAGCAATATTCAGAATATCAGCACTGTCTACACATAATCACCTCTATGTTTTTTTTTTCAGTGCTCATGTGGAGTTTATTGGTAGAGGGGAGAGAAAGGGGGGTGGATAGCTGGTGACCAGCTGAAAGCAGGAGAGAAAGAGAGGAAGAAAGTAGGAGAGGGAGAGAGAGAGAGAGAAGGAGAGAGAGGGAGAGAGAGAGGGAGGAAGGGAGGGAGGGAGGGAGAGAGAGAGGAAGGGAGGGAGAGAGAGAGGAAGGGAGGGAGAGAGAGAGAGGAAGGAAGGGAGGGAGGGAGGGAGGGAGGAGAGAGAGAGAGAGAGAGAGAGAGAGAGAGAGAGAGAGAGAGAGAGAGAGAGAGAGAGAGAGAGAACAAGAGAGAGGGCACACTTGAGGCACTTACTTTAAAAGACATACTTGCCCATGTGTAACTGAGCCAGGTAACACATGAGCAGCCAGGTAATGCATGATGTAGGATGACATGGCCATGAGCATCCTGCCCATCATCAGGGGGCGGGGTCAGCAGACTACTGGTTTCCAACATTTAGGGAATAGGGATGTTGAGTTCTTGAGACTGCTTCCTGCTCACTTGGGGTGATGATCATCGTTGGGGGAATGAGAAAGCTTGGGTGCTGCCATATCCTGGTATCTGGTTTTTCATTGTAATTCTGACAGTATGGAACTCTGGCATCTTTTTGAGACCTGGCAAGATGTTGGCAGAGTAGAGGACAAGATTAAGTTTAGAAAAAAAGTTTTTTCTTAGGTCCTGGTACTTGGGGGCAGAATTGTAAGATGAGGGAGAAGTTTCCAAGGTTAGGGAAGGGAGTTTGAGGACCAGGTAAAGGTTGAATGTTTGGATGGGTCCACTTTGGTTTCCTGGAACTTACAAGACTCCTTTGAGTTTGTGAAAACATAAATATTAGGACACTTTAGCAGCATACTCATGTTAGAAATGATTTGGCTGAAAGAATTAACACATACAACTGACAGACCTTTAGCACAATGAAAAGTACCTTTTTGAGTTTATAGTTACAGTTATAACCATATAATGGCATATATGGCGTATAGTACTCTGTTAGAATTGGATTAGTAGCTCATTAAAACTTTATTGATTAATGTTAAGACTATAAACAGTAGCAACCTTAAAATATCCATTTCTGAAATATGTTTTGTAACAATTGGAACCTTGGCTGCTGCTTTAAGCTGACAAAGCTACCAGTCATCAAAAGCATCAGAGTTCTTGAGAAGAGTAAAATTTTACCTGAATGATTAGAGAGTAACAGAGACTTACTAGCTGGCAGCATGGAAAGCCAACCGCAGGTCCTCCACAGTTGTTGAGGTCAGAGGCTTTAAGGACATCTGCCTTCTGCTAATGGCACAAGACCTGTGGATTAGGAGCTTTTGGAAGACTTACCTACTGTTGGCCCAAGCATTGTGGAGAAAGTCGATTCCACTGCCCTTTTGTCCATGGTCCTTAGAGCCCTTTGCAGCAGTTGAGATGAAAGGCAGGATTGCTCAGTGGCTAGTGTTTCTACCACTTTTGTGGGTGGATTTCCTTTAGTGTCCACCAGTCTTCTTGGAGGAAATGGGTATTGCCAGCCCCTGGCCTGTCTCTCTGTTATAAAAGCTCTTTAATGAAACATTTTAAATATCATATTCTCTAGATCTCTGAACATTTGAGGGCTGTCTGTTTAGTGTATCTCAGTAGACAAAATTTATCTTTAGTTACTTGCCTTAAGCACATAGGTGGCTAGGTAAGTCTTTATCCCTGTAATTAATTAATCTGTCTGGAGAACTGGATCCAAGCTGAGAGGCTGTGGAGGGATGTTTTACTCAGAGCCCTCCAGCCTGACTGTAACTGGTTTTAACTTAGTAGGTTAGATTTACATCAAATGTAACAGGTGTGGGATGGTATTTCCAGTGAATGGGTAGATGGAACTGGATTGCTGGTTTGTCCTCAGGGTCCCTGAATGTCTCTGGCTGGCCATCCAACAGCAGGCAGACACTGAGTACTCGAGGAGTGCCTGACTGAGTTTCTGCACCAATGTTCTTTTGTTTCAATTATCGCCTATGAAACACAAACACAAGACTCAGCACCCATGTGGAGTTTATTGGTAGAGAAGGGGGGGCATAGCTGGTGGCCAACCGAAAGTAGGAGAGAGGAAGAGGGAGAAAGAGAGAAAGAGAGAGAGAGAGAGAGAGAGAGAGAGAGAGAGAGAGAGAGAGAGAGAGAGAGAGAGAGAGAGAGAGAGAGAGAGAGAGAGAGAAAGAGCAAGAGAGAGCCCTTCATGGTTTTTAAGGAAAACATTTAGAATACATGAGAATGCCTACTAGTGTATTCTCTGACATTGCCTCCATTACACAGTCTACTGTGTGAAATTTTAGACAAACCTTCATTTGCATCTTACTTTTCTTCCTAAATAGTACATTTAAGACTTCGATAAATTATTCAGTATCCAAGCTTCAGTCTCATCTTCTATAAAATAATGATAATTAATCATTGCCTAAAGTTTGTTATTGCTGTTCTTTGAGACAGTGTCTCAATAGGTAGCGCTGACTGGCCTAGAACTTGATATGCAGACCAGGTTAGTTTTACATTCACAGAGATCTACCTGCCTCTGTCTCCCAGTGTTGGAATTAAAGTGTGAGCCACCATACATAGCCTGTTGAAACTTTTTCTAAGATTAATGAGATAATGTTATTCTTAGCAGACTATACCCTCTGTTAATATTCTCAGTATAAACTCTAGCTTAAAGAGAGCGTTCATACCCTCCTGGTCAACAGTTCATTTCTTTGTGAAAATTTTGACTTGGTGTGTGGGGTGAAGAAGAAGCTATACTCCTCTAGTCATTGAGGACAGGGTTTTGTCTCCAACAGTAATAATGAGGTCAACATTTCTCGTTGGAGAACACATTATAGTTTCTATCTCAATGAGGTGACTCCTCAAGAGAGCTTGTTGAGTTCTACTCAAGGTTAATAGCTTAAGGCCTGGCTTAGCAATGGTAACGCCATTTTGCAAGGCTTCCACATAAACAAGTAAAAGTACAGGACAAGGTCAGTACTCACAGGCTGCCACATCTGGCCTTGGGAGGGGAGCAGAGAGTTCGGAGAAAAACCCAAACATGAGCTAAGTCAGCTATTATCAGATCCCCAAAACCAATGGGACCCCTGTAACTATGCATCTCGCTTCTGTACCCATGCTTTTGCTACCCAGCCCTATAAAAATCCCTCTCCCCAGCCCGTGGGCGCGCAAGTCCTCCTAGAGACTTTGTCGCCCACAGGTACCTGTGTATCTCAAATAAACCTCTTGCAGTTTGCATCCGCATCCGTGGTCTCGGCTTGGTCTTTGGGTCCAGGGGTCTCTTCCTGGAAGGAAGTCCTCTTCTGGGGTCTTTCACACTATGCTAAAAATCTATTGCTAACCTTTGACTGTTCTAGTTCTTATCTAATCTCAGTTGTCTCATGGAGACCTTTGTTTTCTGAACCTAAAATTCACACCCCAAGGTATTTTTTTTTTTATCTGAAATTCTTGACAGAACAAGTGTTTCATTTTTTGATTTTTCTCATTTGGGAAATAACTAAATATCAGGGGCAACAGGTCCCAGTATAAGTGGAAGTTCACTTGAGTTTAATAGCCTTGTGTGCACCTGGGTATTTAAACAAAACTTTTTGGAGCCCATGTTTGCACTGTGGCCACCACATGCAACCAGGGAGAGAAATTTTCCACTTTCATGTCACATTGGTGATCCCACAGCTTCAGGCTCTAGGGCACTTGGGAGTTTAGCCTTTTGAATGAGGAATGCTCAGTCTGCCACAACTATCTCAGAAAATTATACAGAAAAAGAATTTTGTAGAATGATCAGATAGTGGTGACCAGAATATCATATGATCTTCCCATAGCTGAAATAACTCTCTTGACATTTTATGCTTGCTTTTTTCCCCCTAAGCACAATGACTTTTGTCCCCACCATTGTGTCTTTTATGACCCTTCACTCTAAATGCAACACACATTAAAACATTATTGTATGGAATAGTTGTGCCACTCAAGTGGGTTGATTGTCTACAACTATCTGCACTCTGCTCCCTAGTTCGCTGCATTTCCTGATCCTTGAAATTTTCTCTTTCTTTGTCCCCCACTTTCTTTAACTTTCAGCTAATACCACAGCACTCCCTGAAAACCCCCAGGGTGCAGACAGCCTAGAGCATCTTCATTTGCTGAGCGGCTGCACCTGCCTGCAGATCATAGCTCTTTGCAGAAACTTGACTCGTAATTATTGCTGATCACCTGTCTGCCTGGCGCTCAGCCTCTCGGTCGGTGCTCTGCTTGCCTGCTGTCCTTCATGGAGAGTTCTCATTGGCAGACCCACACCCACCTATTCATCCCGCTCACCAGCCATTAACTTGCTGGCCTCTACCTGTCCCTCACTGCTTCACAGCTGTTACCTCGCTGCCAGCCTCTGATCTAGAAAGCCACTCTTGAATTCACCTGCCAGCCCAACTCTGGGTCCTTGCCCAGGCAGAGGAGAAAGAATGGACAGGAATTAGATGGCCTGCCACATGCTATTGACAGTATCCCATTCTCCCTCTGTCCAGGGCAGCCTGAAACATCAATTCAAAGTTTCCATGCCTCAGAGGATCACAAACCTGGATCAGCTCAAGCTTGTATGGGCAGGGATGGACAGTCACTTAGGTTCAAGCATTTCCAGCAAGGTGACAGAATAAGATCCACGAGGACCTAGATACTGAGTGAAAGAAAACAAAAGCCAGAACTGCTAACGATTTGCTTTATAATAGGTTGAAAATGCTCACAAAAAAATCTGAAAATCTGATGATCCACACCAGGGTTGTGTGCCTGCAGAATACTCATCTCATTGGATAACTTCAAACTCAGTCTCTGCAGTCAGGTAATTCTGTTGTTTGTGAAACCCCCAAAGTCTAAGTTCGAGTCGCAGTGTCTACTTTCAGGAAACTTTCTGTGACTGATTATCCTAAGTCAGGGCTCCCAAACACAGGATGATGCTGGCCTATCACTTCCTACTTGAGTACTTACTCTATCTTTCCTTCTCCTAATGTATTCATGGAGTGAATTTTTCTGTCCAGTTCATACATTTATTATGGAGATTAAATAGGTAATACAGGGAAGTTACAGTGCTGCCATAGAGCAACTGAAAAACTGGATCACAGAGACACGAGTACTGGTATTTCTCCCATACCTTCCCATGATCTCCAAGTTCTGGATGTATAGTTTTAGAAACTGTATCAATTCTATACTGGGAAAAACCACACTGAGGGACACCAGTGAAAGTCCAGTCATAGTTCAAAGTCTCTACATTAAACAGCTCAGCAACCTTGTGCATGGGGAATGCTAGTCCCATTTTTATGGGCAAGGAACTTGAAACCAAAAGAATTTGAATGGTCTAACCTAAGAAAGTACAGCCTACAGCAGATAGTGCCATGACAGCACTGACTCTCTCTGGTTGACATTCTTCTATTTCACTATGTAAAATTTATTTATTTTTTTTTATAAAAAATGTGCAACACCAGCAGCTACTTTTAAACCGACTAATTTAGGAACTCACTCACAGGATGCACATTGGCATTGAGACCTTAATATTTTTCTTTATAAGAGACTTTAAAGTTCTTTATATATATATATTTAAAAACTTTATCAGTGGGAAACTGACTCTAACAGTTGCATGTAAAGTTGGAAATGTTCAGTTTTATGTGTGCAAACACAAGCTATAGGGTGACAATCCAAATGTAATTTTTGTAGATAGCTATTACATTTCTTGAAACTGGTTGCTATTCTTAATTATGAATTAATCTTCCCTTCAATAAGGGAAGATTTTTTTAGTTTATCTTTTTAATTTGTATTTTATATCTCACTGAGACAGTGATTCTCAACATGACCCCTTTGAGGGGAGAGGTCAGAGGACTTTTTCACAGGAGTCACACACCAGATATCCTACATATCAGACATTGATATGATCCATAACAGTAGCAAAACTTTAGTTGTGGAGTAGCAACAAAAATAATTGTATGGCTGGGCGTTCCCAATTAGAACACAGAATACTCTTAACACTCTTGTGGAATTTATTTCTCTTTTCTCCTTGCTTTCCTTTTCATCTTTGCTCTTTCTTGTTGTCTTTCTTAAACCCTTTCTCAGTTGATTTTATATATTAAAGAGAATCCTTCCAATTTCTTCTGTCATACATTGTTTAAACAGTGTAAATGCAGGCATGGAGCACACCCATCACCTCTGGGGTGTCCTTGGCCTTCATCCCCTCTTGTGATGTGAATACATGGTACTGATTGGCAGAGCTGTTCAGTTTTGGACAGTTGAGTTACATCACTGCAGGGTACACACTTTCCTGCTGACTTCTGCATGTGGTGGACATCTGCCCTATTTTCACACCTCCGCTTGTATCAGCTTGAGTTGAAGGTTCTAGCAATTTGCTCAACTTGTCTCAGAATTCAAATTAGTTGTAGACATATTAATTTCTTGTGTGTATTCCTACTGCATCTATAACTTATGCTCCTGGTCTTGTAATTAATGTTATTACACATTATTTAACTATAATAACAAGTCCGCGATTTACCCCCAATCCAGAGAAATATCATTTAAGTTTAGCCATGAACAGCAGCTGACCCTGTAGCATCTGAAACCTAAGCTCCTCCTAGTCTTATAAATTGTGAACTTTACTTGGATAATAGGGGAATTTCCTTAGAGTTGTATAATTGACCCACAAGTGTTACTACTTTGTCAACACAAAGGAATTATGAGCCATCATGGCATTGTCTTTACATCAAGAAAATCAGTAGTGAACAAGTCTGCAAATGGTCACACATTTTCCCCATTCCTGCTGTGTATGCTTTCTGAGAGGTGACTAGGCCATCCCCACCTAGAGAAGGCCCTCTTTGAATATGCCTAGGGGCCATGTGCCTGTTCTGGTCAATAGATCAGTAGGTAAGTCATGGGCAGGGGCTAGGGAAGGACCTGTACATTACATTAATGGGAATTTTTCTACCTCCATCAGAATGAGCCAAGAGTAGGCTCTGGTAACTGTCACTCTGGCTGGCATCACACTCTCTGCTGGCTTGTCCAATCACACTGTTTCAAACCAGAATGAGCCAGAAACAGTTTACACGGCTGCTCATAACTGTCTGAACTTCCTGGTTCACCTTAACTTTCTCTTTTCTCCTTTCTTTCACATATGTATTTCTTAGACACTTACAGAAAGGCAAAACCATCTACATGTAATTCACATGGGAGGCAGCACAGGTCTGCTTATACTAAACTGTAAAGCTGAGACAATGAATATGTCACTAGATTGTCTGCCTTTACACATGAAAAGCAGAGCACCTCCCTTTGGAGCAGAGCTGCTGATACCATACTGTATGTGTGTAGAGGGGGGTTGTGCACGTGTGCATACATGTGTGCTCATATATGGTGTCTGTGCATGTAAGTAAGTATGATTGCCTGGGCTAGCATAGTAGGTATGAAAGCCAGAGACTAGTGTAGGAATATGTCCCCTTAATCATCAGTGTACCCTATTTAATGTTATTGTTTTACTCTTTTTTATATTTATTTGTGTGTATACATGCGCATGTCACTGTGTGTGTGTGTGTGAGAGAGAGACAGACAGAGAGAGAGACAGAGACAGAGACAGAGAGACAGATAGAGAGAGAAGAACTTCCAGAAAGAACTTTGTTCTTTCCCTCCTTTTATGATCTGTTCTCTCGGGATCAAACCCAGGACATAAGCTTGGGGACAAGAGCCTTCACCACTGAGGTTGTGTGGAAACAACAAGCTGATTGCATTCTCTAATGCAGGTCTCAGTAACATATTGGTTTATTGCACTGTGTCCTGACTTGTTTTTAAAACTTATTTTCCAAAACTCACACAAGTCCTTATAAATTATTTGTCTTTACACTCACACTTGTTCTTCATTTAAAAATTTCATCTAAATAAAGGAATCAGTAAGCTAAGAATGGTGTATTTTGACCAAAGGTGAAACAGTCTAATGCTAAAGTGTTCTTGTGGGAGAGAAACAAAAGGCAACCAGGAAAAAGATAATTCGGCTTTGTCTCTCATTGCCTTTTAAGGAGAGAACCTCAGAAACATCTCCTGTTTCTAAAGATTTCTATAACTATAAAGTTTATTGGGAACACAGTTACAACTGGCCTTTACTTTCCAGACCATCTTACCTTTTTTTTAAACAAGATATGACTCTTAGGTTACAAAGACTGTTGAATCATTAGAATTTAATGGTCAACAAATGAGTAGAGAAAGTGTCATCAGTTGGCCAACCTTTAAGGGCATCCGCTCAAGTTTGGAGCCTCATGCTGGGGTCCTTCCTCCCCAAAGAGAACACATTCAGAATTACACATAGGATTGCTGTCCTCAGTGTCAGGTCCTTTTGATTAATGCATTAATTGCATGAAGTGAGGTTCATGAAAGCAAGAAACAGGAGGGAGGGCCTGGCAGGTGGTTAAGGATCAGGTGTACTGCTCCTTTAAAAATTAAGCCTGCATGGCCCAACCTTACTCCTTCCCACTGACTAAGAGACCAGCTGAGAGCTGGGAGATCTCAGTTCCAGAGGGGCCACCAAGCCATGCACACTGAGATACAGGTAACCTTTTGAGCTGCGGGGAATACTTTACCTAAGTGCCAATTCTTCCTCATGGCCTTCCTATCACAGGGGCACATTTCCTAGAAGTAAGGAGAAGGTAACAGCAAGGGTTGCCAGGCAACATGGGACAGAGGTCTTGTCTAGGAGCTATTTTTCACATTGAGAGGACCAGTTGAAATGCAATAAAGAAATGGTAACTCAGCTTATTTATCAATACAATTACTTACACAGTATTAGGAATCCATATTTAACCTCCAAATACAGAGTCATATGTGGAAACATTAGCACAAATGTTTGATAAATATTAAGGCACGGGGCAAGCAGATGGTATTGGGTTTCTAATCAGCTTTATGGTGAGCTTAAAGTGGCTGCACGGGCTGGGATGAGGGGAAAGGAACAGAGTGTTTGGCTAGCTCCACTTTGGGCATATGCAAGTTAGCTCTGGCCACAGCATATGGTGTTCATGAAAAGAGCTCTAGGGTGCTTTACCACATTAATTGGAGCAGGTAGTGCCAATTCCCGGGGGTCGAGTAACAGCTCAAAGTAGCTATAAGCTACAACTCACTATCATATATAAATACCTAAACTGATTCTTCTTCCATACGTTGATGCCTGTTTTTTTGTCCAATGATGTCAAGGTCTTTATCAGGAGAATTAGCTTTTGACTCTTAAGTTATGTGGTTCAGGATGGCCTTTGAGAAGTTCACTGTTGGTTTTGTAGCAGGGCTCAACGCCTTTATGCTTTTGATGAACTTGGGTTTCTCTTGACTCCTTGTGAGTTTCTCCAGCAGACACCACAGCTTCAACTCGTCTCCGCCCTCCCTGAGGATTTTCTTCCTTTGCCCTCCCTGTGGAAGAGCATCTTCAGTGTCCCAGAGATGGTGATCACTAGTATTCAGGTGGCGAGCTTCTGACATGCTCCTGGCAGCAGAGCAGGTCTGGTTATTAATTTTGGAATGCTTCAGCAGATGAAGAATATTTTTTTTGTAACTATGTGTTAGCTCGCTCGCTCTCTAGGCTTCTTGCATCAGGCCCTTGAGTTACTGTCTTTGCCTATTTGGCCTCATTGTCATTGGCTGCCTCACAGGGCTTTTCCCCAAGGCTGGAGAACGCGGGTGCTTTCAAGAAGGTATCCATTGTGCCAAGTTAAGCCGTGTGAGGATTCCCAGGCTTCAGTACTTTTTGTCACAGTGCTGCCGATGCTAAGAGTGTACTGTTGTGTATCCCGAGGCTGTGTATGTATGTATCCAGGACTGTTCTTACCGCTTTGCCTCTCCTCTCTATGCTGCCCTCATAGAAGGCCTCTGAAACTGCCTCCCTCCTGGCAGACCACACTGACCTCCATCCTCACTCCAGGATCTTCTCTACCAGCTTTCTATTCAGAAGTCACAAGAACTGCCCTCCTTTACATGCTCCAAGGTTGGCAGCAGAATTTGCCTTAGCTGTGTGGTTGAAGACTGAGGGAGAAGGCGTGATGTGAGTAATACCATCTGAGTTGTGGGTTTTTAGTTAGTCTAGAAACCTGCAAAGCTGGATTTGAAGGGTATTGCAACCCGAGGTCTCACCTCGAAATCAAACTAAAAATAGAGCTGTCCAACTTCAGGGTCCTGGCAGTTGAAGACCAACCACTATGGTAGTTTCTCCTCTTCTGGCTTTGCAATCTGAATAATAATTTCCTGAAACGCTTCCCATCTGTTGGGAATGGAGTTGACCATGAAAAAGAAAGTGCTGAAATAGTTGTGTTGGAGGACAATGTAATTGAACATACATCAATAATACATATGATATTATATATAATAGTTATATATAACATACAATATAATTACATTCTGATAAATATCAGTTATATTTGAGACATTTACTAGTCATTTATTTATTTCTCATAGACTAGCTGATGTTTTTTGTCCTAGTCTTTGGAATCTATAAGATGTTCAGAATGCACTTGTAGGTACAGGTGCCTGTAATATAAATAATTGTTATGTTTGAAGTCTTGTGCAAGTCTTGTGTATACAAAGTGTCTCTATTATAAAATAATTGTTTATTATGCAGGTAGCTTTCTGGAGGCTAAGGACTGTTTTACTTATCTTTATTTTCTCAATAAATGTTGGTGTGATTAACAGGATATGTTCAGTGATAGAGTTGGATTATGATACAGTACAGCCTTTGGTATTCAAATTTGGTTGGAGGTAGATAAGCATGGGAAGTTCTCCAAGGCTTTCCTGAAGTTGGATCCACTAAGGATGCCCTGAACATGAGTTGGGAGTGAGCTCCCCTATAACCAGCTTTCGTCTGGTGATCATGAGGTTTTCCTTTTGTAATCTCTTCTCACACTGGTGTTTGAGATAAGTCCCCCAAATAATACAAATAGAGGCCAGAAACTTAACAAGCAACATTTTTGGCGCTCTTCATTTGATTTACTTTTAAAATGTTAGTAGGTATGGATTTATGGGTATATGTGTATAAGTCCAGTCCAAGTGCCTGTAGACACCAGGTTGATGAGCTCCCTGACATGGGTGCTAGGAACTGAATCCAAGTCTTCTGCAAGAGCAGCAAGTGGTCTTAACCTCTTAGTCATCTCACCAGCTCCTGTGAACTTTTATCTTTTTATATATTAAAGTTTTTCCTTGGCATCTTCATGCATGCATAAAGTGTGTTGTAGTTACTCTAACTTCATCTTTTGCCCCCTAGTGCAGTGTTGGATACCTACCCTTGTGATGTTTGCTTTGTGGGGCTGTGTTGGGCGAGTGTCTCAAAACTTAGGAAACAACCAGGAAGATCTTGCCATCTCACAAACAAATGTGACTTAGAGGTGTTTACATCCCATAGGCCAAGTGGAAGTCCATGCATTTTACTTTTGTTTAAAGTTTGGAGTGAAAATAGTCACAGTCTATTTTCCTTGTTTCTACTGTTTCCTGAAAAAGACTTTGCTCTTTTACTGTTGGAATTTCAAGCCATCAGCATCCATATTTTAAAATACTATTTTTCAATCAAACAGAGGTATCCCTGTACCAAGTGTCTCCTTCCTTGGCATTGCTTTGTATAGATAAGATACAGGGGCATTCACAGAGGCAGTGGCATGAGCTGCCTCTGGTTTGGAGGGGCCATTGCTTGTATCAAGGTCATTTTCATTCTTGAAGCTAAAATACCTATGGGAATTGGGGGAATTTGGGGGTGTTTGCATTAGATAAGTAAAACAAACAAAACATGGATTATCCAATTATTGTGTATTCAGGAGCAGAATAAATCCAGTTCCTAAATATTTTACTACCTGCCTTCGTCTCACATTTATTATCTACCAAAGCTAGAGTGTTTACAAGCAAACAAAATAGCAAGGGAGATAATCAATAACATATTAAGAAAAGCATTTTCAGCAAGCTTGGGGAAATAAGTCTGCATTTGGTAAATACATTCCTGTGTAATGATTGAATTCTCACTTGTAGATTTTATACTCAAGACAAATGAACAAAGGAAAACTCTTAGACTAAGGCCCAGAGACTTAGGATATAGGCAGATTTTTTTTTCATGTCAGTAAATCACAAATATTCAACTGCTGACGTGTTAAAAATAGTCTGCATTAGAATGTATGTATATATGTATGTTCACATGTATGCTTTTTTTAAAAAAAGCTTTTATCTAAAATGTTTTGCCAAAATTAAAAAGATGCTTTATTTCCTATCTTAACCAAACACAGGCAAAAAGATAGTAAATTAGTGTCAATAAAAGAGAGCCTTGTTCTCTCCAACCATGTTCTATTCTGCAATGCAGGATAACATAGGTGAGAGTGAAGTGAGGTTTTAAAATAGCCCTTGTAAGGATAATTTTTAATATCTTTAGCAGCAATCCCAGGGTGGTCAAGTTCTACTTTTGCCTCTGGAATATTCCTGATTGAATTGATCACTTTTGGAGGGAGGAGTCTGTAGCATTCAACACATCTCCATGTCCACAGAATACTGATGCCCCTTGGGTGGATTCTTGTTCCTACCAGAATGGCAAGGCATGTTTAGTGAGCAAGAAGGACTTCCTACACATTGTTTGAGCTGAGAAGGCAAAGTGTCATGATTGGTGGTGCCCTTGGAGATGCCTGACCTGAGTGTTAGATTAGGAAGAGTCCCAGGCTCTGAAATGCATACCAGGCAATCAGGAAAGAAGTAACCTTTGAAAACAAATCTCAGCCCAGAAAGGTAGCATACATATGTCACTTCAACAATGAGAAGGCTGGAACTGCAAGAGTAAAATTAGCTTGGGTTAGGTAGCAAACCCTTTCCCTATTGTAAAATCAGTCTATCTCATGGCCCAGAGACTTACTAAAAGCCGTTCTATGTCATCATGATACTACTTGATTTTATTCTTGTACAGAAGACTTCCATCTAAGACCATCCCACGAGCTCAGTGCCTCAGCTGAGCTGCTGGCCATGGACATGGCAAGCAGTCATCTTGTACACACTGCTTTTGACTTCTGACCGGAGTAAGAGGAAGGCAGAAGGGACAGTAGAGCAATTCTGACTTCAGGGCCAATAATTTAGAACCTTCCATGGGCTCCAAATTCACTTAACATTAAAAGAAGAAAGATTTGCCCTGGTAACTCAACACCCATGTGGGATGTGGGATGCCCTAACACTTCCTATAAAAGGCGTAGCCAAGGAACTGATGAGCCAGCATCCTAAATGTTAGTTTTCCAGTAGGACATTATGACTTTATTTTATATCATGAATCTCTAATGAAGGGTTTTGAGGCTCTGGGGGAATATATTGTAAATAAGAATTCTATATTTTTTTTTAATGGAATAAGATGACTTCTGTTGGAATACAGCTTTCTAGGGGTGTAGCAAGGCTCAGGTACTTAGTAAAAAAAGCACACCTTGAGTGGGGGTTGGGGGTCACATTACCATGGCAACATCCTGCATGTCGATTTGGTTGAATGCTGACCTTCTCTGTCTTTTCTGGTTGCTTCCTTAGGTGTGTGATGGAAAAGACAGTGGATGGGCAGATTGTGTTTGAAGTTACAATATCTGAGAAAGAGACCATGTTTTATTATCGCACAGTAAATGGTTTGCAGCTGCCAATAAAAGTAATGACACCAGGGAGAATTCTTATAAAGAAATGGATTCATCTCAGTGTGCAGGTGAGTAAAATAAAAAATATTTAACATTTGGTTAAACACGGGGATTTGTCATCCTGTCTCTTCTTTAAATGGCATCTACCTAGAGAAGCCAAAGTGGTGTCTAAATCCCAGGTATGTGTAAATGACAGCAAAGGAACACAGATATTTCAATGACCTCATGCTCTATCTCCTGGTATGTTTGTGGCTTCTCCCACTTACGCTGCTGTAAAAATCTTAGCCCCAGAGTTGAATGGTAATGATGCTGTAAGCATTAATCACATGTCCAAGGAATTTCTGATTTATTTGGTCACCACATTCTGTGTTTAGATGTTAACTCCTTTGGAGCCCTGATTTCACCAGTTGTGGCAGCATTGAAATCCTTGCTTGGTTTCTACAGCTGTCTTTCTCAGATAGTGTCTGATGGTGTGAATGAAACTTGGCTGTTGCATTAAATCAGTGACCTTAGAACTAGTGAACTTTGCACCTGAGGCATTTGGAAGGTGTTATATTATCACTGTAGTTGTCAACCCCAGTTTGGAAGAAAGTTAGAGGCCGTCAGATGCTGAGATAGCTGTGAGATGTCTGGCATTTACAGTGTCTAGAATAGAGACAGAGCAGCTTTTTGTTTCTTCGGGGCTTTGGGTGCCTCAGTGATGCCAAACACACTCTTGCTTTCCAAGCCAGAGGTAGAGTATGCTCCATTTCCCAGGAGGTACTCCCATCTGAGCACTCACTCAGCAGTCTGCATAATCCTTTGTCACATTAGAGGACACTTGCAGTCTTGTTCATCTTATGAAAATCATCTTTGATTTCAAACACACTTGTATATGCATACAAACAGGTGCATATATATATACATATATAGTTATATATGAGTATATATAAAGAAAGCAAGCTTAAACTATATAGTCATATACATATATATCCCTGAATCAGGTAATTAATACATTTCCTTGGGAGGAGGGTATTACAAATTCTTAATTTGTTTTATATTATTAGTTTGTAATGTCATCCTTGATAATTTGAGGACATCGTGTATACTCATTTGTTTTTATCAGCTCATATGACTGTTAAAAATTCTGTAATTTGTAAAGTACAGTAGCAGCCCCAAAGGGAAAAAATATGTGTATATATATATATGTATATATATATATATATATATCTGTGTGTGTGTGTGTGTACGTGTATATGTATATATACTTGTATATATATGTGTGTATATGTATATATACTTATACACGTGTACACACACACACACACACACACACACACACACATACATAAAATCACAATTGGTTAATTGGTTTTATGGAGGCATTCATGGAGCCACCATACCTACTCAGGGTTTTTGGTTAAGACATAAGCTCAGCGATGGATGTGATTGACAAGGATCAGGGTTCCTTTGTGTTCCATGTCAAGGTGGCTCCCACCTAATTTCACTCCCTGTAGAAAAAACTAGGGTAAAAGCTTTCAATCCCCGCTGCATAGTGATTTAGTAGTTAACTGATAAGAAACGATTTATCTGTGTCTAGAAGTTGCCCATTCTAATAACTGATTAGTACAACCAAATTGGGCTCAAATTTTTAAAATGAGGAAATAGAAACTTCTAGATAAAGTGTTTGTTTCTTGCAGATTTTGGTGCCTACAACAATGAATGCAATCTCTCTGATTACCTTTGTTTTGCCTGGTCTATGAAAATGGGCAGGGCTTTGGTGGATGCAGTATATGTAAGCTTTAAGAATCAAGTTCCAACATCAAGGAGGCAGGGTGTCCGTGTTACCATCCTGGGAGTGCTGCCTTGTAGGGCACCACTGAAGTCAGCATCACCATTTCTATGCACTTCAGTGGGAAAATCATTACCTAGGTGTAATGAGTATATTTTCCCGCCGGCCACCTGGTCCCAACGCCACACCATCCAGCCACAAATAACACACAGAGACTCTGTATTTGATATAATTCTGTTGGCCAGTTACTAATTTCTTATTGGCTATCTCTGTCTTAATGATTAACCCATTTCTACTATTCTAAGTATTTCCACGTGGCTCATCTTACCAGAGAGTGACAGGCTGGCATGCTATTCTCTTTTGGCTCTCCATGCTGACTCCTCCTTACTATGTCCTCTTTCCTCCTAGTCTCCTAGCCCTGCATATCTTGCTTTCCTATTGGCCAACAGGTATGAGAAACATATTTACATATTTACAGAATAACATCTTCCATCACCTAGGTTAGGTGAATTTTTTTGTTTTTAAATGGTCCCTTCTTTAAAGGTTAACATATTGATGGTTTACGATTTTATTCACTACATTTTGTCTGTATGAATGTTTTGCCTACATCTAGTTAAGTGTATAAGTGTGTATAGTGCCAAGGGAGACCAGAAGTATCAGACCTCCTGGAACTGGAGTCACAGGTGTGTGAGCCACCATGCAGGTGCTGGGAACAGAAGAACCTCAGCTTCTGGAAGAGCATCAAGTCATTCTCTCAACTACTGGGCCATTACTCTACTCCCAATGAGGCAGCTTGTGTTTTAAATTGTCTGCTGTGGGATAATTTATCTTTTCTGATTTATCAGTGGTTTTTTTGTTTGTTTTTTACTTTCTGACTTAAGAAATTAGAATTGAGTGTTTGCAGCAGGCTCTTGATTGATTCTCTGCCTGGTGTGGACACTAAGCTGTTTTCTGGACTGGCTGTAAATCGCAATCCTCCTGCTTCCATTTCCTAAGTGCCGAGATTACAGGCATGTGCCACTGTGCCTGGCTATTAAGTTTTAAAAATAAAATCACTCTACTCTAATTAACTCACAAATGAAAACATCACACAGTTAGATTAATGAAGATGATTAAGCACTTGCCAGTTTCCAAACCCATACATCTCAGTGAACTTCTACACAGTTGGAATGGTCATACTGAAGCAATATAGCTTCTCTTAGGGCCTTACACTTTCACTGTCAATTACATTGTTGTTCACTTATTGACAACAAAAACCTAGAAGGTAATTAGCTTTATATCCCCTTTCGTTACTCATGTGTCCTTTTGTTACTATGCATAGACTACACAAAACACTGGATTTTATTGTCAGATTTCCATGCATCCATGCAATTGCCCTGTTCAAATGTGTCCCCTCTTAACCACGGCTCTTGTGTGTGTGATGTGTGTGCACATATGTGGATAGGTGCAGGTATCCATGAAAGCCAGAGAAGGAAATCAGATGTCCAATTCTCTCATTCTCTACCATAATTCCTGAGACAAGCACTCTGAGCCTGGAGTTTGGCTAAGGCCAGCAAGCTTATGTTATTAATCTCATGTGTCCACTCCTGACAGCACACTAGTGCAGGCACACAAAGCCATGCCTCACTTTTTATGTAGGTGCTGAGGATTTGAACTTGGACCCTCACATTTGCACAACAATCTCTTATTTATTCATGGAGCAATCTTCCCATGAGCCTTCATTTTTCTGACTTCTTGTCTTTTGGTTTGATTGTTTCTATATTCTACATATGACAAAAAGAATGCAATGCTTGTCTTTCTATTCACTTTTTGGAAATGCTACAATTATGTTCTATCATCAAAATGTGAACAAATTACCATCTACAAGAGAATAAAAAGTCACACACACACACACACACACACACACACATAATCTATAACAAATGTGTTTGTGTGTGTCAAAATGAATCAAAGGGACTAAATGCTATTGCCAGAGTGGTTGTTCATGCAGAAATGGATCCTTACCTTTCCTCCCCTGAACATGGTTGTCTTCTCGGGCTAAACACTCCATGTAGAGAGCAAAGACTGGGGGATACTCAGCCCTTCTCATGTGTGTTGCTTTTCATGTGAGTCAATGGGAACAGCTTAGAGTAAGAGCTGACTGGAATAGCCCTTTCCCTGATTAGTATCGTTAGAAAACCAAACACTTTCTGAGATGGAATTTATTAGGACAGACTGTTTCAGCAAATCCCAGGACAATCTGGCACCATCTCTTCTGTGGGTCATGATCCCAGGCTCCTCCAGAAAGCCTTCCCAAAGGCAGGACAGCAAACTCCACTGGGTTGAGGAATGCAACTGTGCTGGATTTCCCACCACCCACAACTGTTCTTTTTTTGTGACCTTGTCACTGTAGGCATTTGTGTAGTCATGTCTAGTCTCCTAACCCTCTTCAGTTGCCATTTGAGCTACCAACCATTTCAAATATCACTGGATACATTCTTTAGTGAGCTTGCCACCCTGGGCCACATGGTGGATGCTGGTTGGGACAGGATGGTCTTCTTTCTGGAAGCTTCAAGGACTGGAACTGTGAGAAGTTATCTCTCGGAGCAGCACAAACAGTGAGGCACATCTCAAACACGAGCTCTCCCTGCACTTGCCAAGTCATGTGAGTTCACACAGCCTTGTATCCTGTGTATTTCCCTGTCAGTTTTTACCCATGCTCCCTCCCTTTCCCCTTTGTATGGCTTTTCCTCAGTGCTTTGTTCCCAGGACCTGTGGTTGCTTAGTATCTACTTCTCATTAACAAAATCAGAATTTTGAGCAAGGGAGACGGCACTTGCCACCAAACTGGATGATGTCAGTTCAATCCTAGGGAGAGAACCATGTCCTGAGACTTATTCTCTGACCACATGCAACTTGCCTTCTGGCCATGGACACATACACATGCACACGCGTGTGCGCGTGTGCACACACACACACACACACACAAATTCAAAAATGTAAAAAAAAATCATAACCTTAACTTCCCCCAAACATTTTTAAATGGCTTTAAATTATTAGATCCCCAGGCAACAAAGATTCCAGTAAGTGCCAGCCACATGACCACAAGAGATCTAATGTCCTAAGCACAAAAATATCCAAAATTGTTTTAATGACACATGTTTCTGCATTTATTTGGAAGCCAACATTTTGAGATAAGAAATGTCAGAAATTGGGAAGTCTGTAAATGAATATTCATTTGGGGACTTCAGTCTTACATGGTTACTGATTTAAATTTTGCTCTGGGACTTAACATATTGGTCATTTCTGATTATGTAATATGGGAATCTATTAAGCCACACTATTTTGTACTGAAACTTGAAAATCCATTCATATTTTTTAAGGCACAACAGGGATAATCAGGATATTTTTAAAGGCTTGCTATTCATAGTGAATCAGTATGTGTTATAACTACTAAGAGATAGGCCTTTAATTATATTTGGAATATATAGAAGAATTTTATTGAGTATTTTGTTGTAGATTGGCAGACAAAACTATGTAGAAGTATATGTTTAGCTGTCTGTCACTTGAAAGTAAAGCCCCAGAGTCTCCTGTGAAAATTGTCTTTGCCTGTAACCACTTTCCATACTTCAAGGAATGTATACCTTCAAGGAATCACAGTTCTCTAGAAACTATGCTGAATTGCAGTAATACATGAGATGCAGTGGACAAAGTGTCAGGATAGTGGGGCCTCAAGGCTGATCTTTGCAATGGGGCTGGTCACATGCTCTATAGCATCTTGAAGGCTTCTGGGTACACTGACCAACAGAGCCACAGAGGAGCCTAGCTTGGTACAATGAGTGGAGAGAGTATTGATAAATAAACTTGGGCAATCAATAGGAGGAGGAGAGGGAGCGTAGATCCTGGTTGTTTGTGAAGTATGTTGTTTGGATTTATGTCTTCAGTTTGGAAAAAGAAAACTATTAAGAGCTCTGGAGACAGATGTGCAGTTTAAAGAACAATTTGTTAGACTAGATAAATGAGTGTCCTGGCCTTGGAGTATTCATTCATATAGTTAATATGGCTGTTAAATGCTATTGATGATGGGGGAAGGGGGAGCATGGGGCAGGGATGCCATGGAAGCTTCCTTGGGCTACAATGCTGTCTAAGGGTATTCATGGGAATTCTACCTTGACTCTCACCCTCATCTCAACGTCTCCTGACCACATTGGTTCTTTGCTAATTCTCATTGATAACACCTGTGGCTTCATTTGTCTAGTCACATAAGCCTGTGAATGCACTAAACATCATTTCTTGGGCAGAGCCATATCTATTTAGCCATTTGACCATCACCTAAGCTAGATGCATTGGGTTCTTCCAAGCAAAGTGAAAACAAAGAATTTATGAATTGTTTTTAGAACTATTGGCTAATAGTTAGAATAGCTGCTGTTAAGTCTGGTTCATGTATAACATTAAGCACCTTACACGCTCACATTGCAAATGCTGATTGTGGCTGTAGTGCATTGACTAAGGCTATTCCAATTGTGGGGGTGAGACAAAGGGGATCCTCAAGAGTTAATGCAGCTGCCTATTTACAGTATTAAATTTATCTAACCATGAATTAAAACCCATAGATTACAAGGGCTTTAAAGATGGTTCAGTGGTTAAAATAACTTATTGCCCTTGCAGAGGGCCAAAGTTTGATACCCAACTAACAATGGGCAGACATGCGCATGTCATTCCTCCAACTCAGGTGATCCTGTGCCTTCTATGACCTCAGACTGATCCCCTGACAACACAGACACACAGACACACACATACATAAAGTATTTTAATAAACTAATTTCCATAAAATTAAGTCATCATAAAAACCGAATAGGCCATTTTCAAAATTCTTTGACCAACAAAAGTAAAATCCTGTAGGAAACAAAAAGACCCAATTGTAACAGAAATATAGTTTTGGTATGTTTGTAAATATTCTTACATGTTTACAGTGCATTTATGTGTTATGTTTATATACTTATACAATCAAAGAAAGAGTCCCTATGCTTTGCAGCTGAATCTCTCATTCCTCTAAGTAGTTTAAATGTGAAACAGGATTATTTTTATGTAAAGTACTACATAATAGTTCTGTGCACAAATCATGGCTGATGAGATGGCTTAGTGTGTAAAGGTAATTGCCACAAAGCCTACAAGCAATTAGATCCCCAAAACCCATATAGTGGAAGGAGAGAACTGACTCCTATAAGTTGCCATCTCTCTCTCTCTCTCTCTCTCTCTCTCTCTCTCTCTCTCTCTCTTCCTCTTAAAAAGTGAAGGAAATAATATAGGACTCAATAAACTATGGTCTACCTTAATCTTGATTACATCTAATCAGCCAGTGCATGCTTCAGCTTTATGATGGCATGAAAATAATATAGTTTTGGTAGAAACTATATAGCACATTTTAGGTTTTGATTCTTTTTCTAGGATGTATAGTAATGTATGATGCATATTCTGTTAGGATACTGGGCAGTTATAGTGAGCTTCAGGTTCCAGTTAGTCATACAATCCTAAGGGTAACCTATGTAAACACCTCAATGCCCTGTGTCATTCAGCCATCACGATTGGAAGACTATGGTATATAGTAAATGCATTTTCAGCTGACACTATTTCCATCTTATCCATGAATTCTGGATTGCCAACTGTAACTGGTGCATCTACATTTCCTAAAGTCACATGCACTATGCCTTCAGCCAGGATGCAACAGAGGGAGAAATAGGCCACACACACCACACACAGTGTTGTAGGGTCAATACTCATGACCCGGAATGTGTTGAATGTGGAAGATGCATAGGCCAGTGGCCTGAGTGTTGCAGGCAGACTAAAATCGTGGTGTGAAATGAAGACTGACATTCAGAAGAGGTTGCATATTAAACAACATTGGACCTTGCAGATTTTAAATGAGAACCTATGGGTATGCTAGAAAAGGGATGAGGAATAAGAGGAAGAAGGGAGAAATAGATGGCATGGGCAGATTGCATCTTCCTGAGCATCACTTGACTATAGAGGGAGAACAAACATCCTGAAGACAAGGATAAAGGCAGGCCACCATAGCCCAGCTGAAATAGTATTCTGTGGGTGAAGATGTCAATGGCACATATTCTGAGAACAATTTGTTCACTAAAATTAGTACCTTTGTTGATGGAAAAAATGTAGGATTAATGAACCCTAGTTCTCTGGAGTGTCTAGTTAGTTGCATGAAGTCTAATTTGCCCAAATAAAGGCACCAGAAAAATATCACAGCCATGATTCAATCTTTAGATGCCCTTAGCATTAAGAAGAAACTAACATTTCCCATGCTCGTGTTCCATTATGTTTTCACTGGGCTGATATGGGGCCTGTGTGTCATTCCTTCCTATCTTGATGAACTCAGAAGTATGTCAGAAAATAGAGCAAGCAGATTCAAAGCAGGAAGTCACCAACTTTCAGTCAGAAATGTTTGGAAATGTGCTTAAAGAAAGTGTCTGAGAGGGAGAAGTGATGAGCAAAGGGGTCAAGACCAGGCTGGAGAAACCCCCAGAAACAGCTGATCTGAACAAGGGGGAGCTCATGGATCCCAGACTGACAGCTTGAAAACCAGCATAGGATTGACCCAGACTCCCTGAATGTGGTTCTGAGTTAGGAGACCTGGGAAGTCTAAGGGACCTATGACAATGGAACCAGGATGTATGCCTAGTGCAGAAATGGACTTTGGGAGCCCATTCCCCATAGTGAGATACTCCCTTAACCTAGAGACACAGTGGAGGGCCTAGGCCCTACCCCAAGTGACTTGACAGACTTTAATGATCCCTCATGGAAGGCCTCACCCTCCCTGGGGAGTGGATGGGGGAAGGGATGGGGAGATCTGTAGGGAGCATGGGTGGATGGGAGGAAGAGGGAACTGGGATTGATATGTAAAATTGGAAAAACGTGCTAAAAATAAAACAAAGAAAAATAAAAAGATCTTTTGACCTTTAAAAAAATAGAAAGAAAGGAAGTGTTATATCAAGCGATTCTTAAAGGCAAATATGTGTTTGGTTGGCATAGAAGAAGAAAATTCTGTTCAGGAGGAAGAGGGGAATTGCTACATGGAAACCCAAAATGGTGGAAGGTATCTATGAGAGATACTGAGTTATTTAGAAGTAAGTACAGCATGTCAAGCAAGATGGCTAAGAAAAACTAGCTTGGAGACTTACAGCAGTAAAGATTGTTTTTTGGGGGGGAGTCAGGTAGGCAGTGTCTATCTTGATACATAGCTCAAGTTTTTTTTTTAATTAATGGGTTCTAATCCTATTTGTTTATACTGTAGTGTCATTATTAAAATTATAAAATATGCCATGCACACACCCAAAATTGTCTTACTTTTATGTGCACAAAAGAACTGTAAATGGCATGCTGCAGTGTTTACCTTGGTAAGTTTGAATGTCATCAGGATAATATCTCACAGCAAATGTATAAGACCAATGAGATAATTTCTACAGGGACATTCCTAATCAAGACATACAGAAAGCCATGAATAAATTAACATTTAAACTTGGAAACTGATATTTGAAGATGAACACACCTATTTATTTCTGTAAGAAAATAGCTAGTACTCAGTAGCCATAAACTATACAATATATATAAAAAAGAAATATATACAAATATCACGCGCTCTATGTTGACTCCATGCAGCACTAAAACTGAAATTTGCAATAAAACGAATGTTTTCCCATGTCTACTTAGTTATTTTTTATTAAACAATGTCTAGTCTTGAAAATGCCACTGTGGTGATTCTGTCAAATTTATAATGGTCCACATTCAAGGATGGTGCTGCTTAAACCCCTTCACCTAATGGAATTTGTATTCATAGCATCTTCGCCTAAAAGGCAAGTGTAATAAGACTGGGATGATTTCCCGCTTGTGTGTGTGTGTGTGTGTGTGTGTGTGTGTGTGTGTGCAGCTGTTTTTCTGCTTTTGTGTGTGTGTGTGTGTGTGTGTGTGTGTGTGTGTGTGTGTGTGTGTGTGTAGCTGTTTAGCTGTTTTTGTGCCCAAAGGGCTAAGAGATGCTGTTGGTTGAATGTCACCAGTCAGAGCAGTGTGCACACCAACCAGGGCAGAACTGGGTCCATGGTATGCATCATTTCATAAAGGCATAGGAACTATGACTGCTCTTAAACATGGACTTGAGTGGTTTTATTTCCCCCATCTGTTTTCTTTGCTATTCTCTCTTAAATAGAGCATTCTAAATTAGTCAAGGTGTCTATATGAGTCTGGAATGTAATAACAAGTTGTATTCAAGGCTACTTTTTATATCTATGTTAAGAAAAAAGTATATTTAAAAGACAAGCTTTCCAAGAATGGAAAGGTTGTGATAGGTTCACTTGCTTTCTGGTGATCTAATTATAAATTAATAATGTATGTAATTATGTTAGGTATAGAATTTTCATTCCAAAATCAAAAGATAAAATGACCATTAACTGTATGTGTGAAAAGTAGAAAAGTAATCGGGCATGTTTGTTTGTAGTTAGTTTCCAGTTGCTGTTATCATGGGGATTGAGAACGGTAGGAGGGTCCAGAAAACCTATGACTTGAATAGGGTTTGAGAGCAAAGTGTAGGGCCATGGGGAGAGGCTCTGAAACCTGAGGATAAGGGCCAATTGCTCTTGCTAGAGTCAGTGTGATGGAGGGCACCAAGGAGGCTTTGATTATACATGCATGCTAAGTAATTTACAGATACCCCTTGGTCTGCCCTAGTTCTTTGGCAAATGTTCTATACAAATACTTTGTAGGTGTTTTCCCCACAGTAACTGTACAGAAAACAATTGAATTCAATGTTTGGATTAAAAATGAGACATAGAAAGGGACAGTTGAAGGGAAAAGTTATGATTTCTGTTACCTCACACCCGTGGACAAATAGTAACCACTGTGAATAAATTTATTAAAACACCTCCCAGGATCACACACAATGCATCACAAAGTGTGTGGGTTATTGTACTGCTGAATATCCTGAGAAAATCTGAAAATTTAGGGGCACCGAATCTGAAGCATAGGTCTTACATAGGTAGTACTTCTCTGTGTTTTGTTGATTGATATTTTAATCATATATACTTATGGGTTACATCATGATAATTTGCTACATGTATGCAGGAGGAAAGATTGAATTGGAGTAATTAGCATCTCGGTCTCTTAATAATTTAATTAACATAATTACATGTATCTATGAACTGGAGTGTAATGTTTCAGTTTCATGCATAATATGCGGTTCAGATTGGGATGCTAATGTTTATAAACCTCTACTAGGTATTTAGAGACTTGAGCCTTTCTCCTAGTTACTCATACAAGGATTGATAGGTTATTGTGAACACTGTGCTATAGAGTGATAGAACTTGGTACTTCTATCTAACTACAGTTTGATTTCTTAGTCCTTCTCTCAGCCACCCCTCTGCCATTTCTATAACTAGTGACTACTGCCTCATATGCAGAGCTCAGAGTTTTGGTGTGGTATGGTATTCTTGCATGATATCTTCTAGTTCCTTTTATTTTACTACAATGATATGGTAGCATTTTTTTCATGGATTAGAAGAGTTCCAGTGAACACAAAATACCACATTTATAGTCAGTTCAAATCTTGACAGGAGTCTGGTTTGATTGCATATAACATACCCAGAAGTGTGAGATAGCTGGCAATCACAGTAATTCTATCATGGTTTCTTTATTTCTCTCTTTCTTTCTTTGTGTGTGTGTGTGTGTGTGTGTGTGTGTGTGTGTGTGTGTTGTGTGATCTCTACCATGTCCTCCAAAATTTTAAAGTATCTTTTTCTTCACTTTCTTTTAAGTGTGAGTTGGTTTAAGATATATCATAAGTAAATCAGTTACAATAACCATATTATGCTAGCTAGAAAAATGGCCCTTCAATTTGACTATATTTTGGGAGGCATTATCTATCCTCTTTCTTTTACTTGTCATACCTACTCTTCCAGTATCAAGAAGCCACTATCAAACTATAGTAAACAAGGATGGGTGATATGGTTAAAACTGCTGAGTTTTTTGTGTGGGTAACTGTCTTATGTGAATATATATATATATATATATATATATATATATATATATATATGTGTGTGTGTGTGTGTGTGTGTGTGTGTGTGCGTGCGCGCGCGCGTGCACGTGCACGCACATGTACTCATCTGTATTTTTGTTTCTCTTTCAGTAGTGGCTAGGATTTCTGAACTTATGTGGAAATAGAATGGCATCAGTAGACATTTTTACCATTCTTATTCCTTATCTCAGAAGAAGGTAATTCAGTATTTCATCACTGAGTGTGATGCTAGTTATAAATACTCTTGAAGGCATTCTTTATGTGAATGAAAAAAAATTTATAATCTATTTTATCCTTGAACAATTTTAGTATTAACACATTTCAAATATATTTTGTGAATACAATTTTTATTTAGTATATATTAAAAATCCCAAACTTTACAAAATATTCAACTGCTTAAATATCAAAATAGCCCTATTCTTGCTATAAAGATGATTACTATATTTTATCATTTAAAATATTAAAATATTAAAATGTACAAATTTCCTAATGTTGATAAATGAGTAACACTGTAAATTCTTAGACACAAGCAGCAAAGATCTGATATTGATCACTGTGTATTTATCTTTGTTGCTGGATTTTCTTTCCCAGCCAGGTCCCACCACATTTCTCATCCCCAAAGAAACACATGGATGCTATACTAGTTATAAAATTGTTGGCCAATGACTAGGGCTTCTTATTGCCTAGCTCTGCCTTGATAATTAACCCATTTCTATTAATCTAAGTATTTCCACGTGGTCTTGTCTTACCAGTGAAGGGTCTGGATCACTAACTCCTTTGGTGGCTCACATAGCAACTGTTCTGGTGAACCCTCTCTGCCTACATGTCTCAGAATTTTCCTTGTCTCCTAGTCCCACCTATCTTCCTGCCTCATTGGCAGAACAGTGTTTTATTCATTAACCAATAAGAGAAACATATATAAAGAAGGACAACACCCATCATATCTTCTATTATGGATGAGTGATGGGTTTGTTTGAGACCTCTCATGTGACCTCTCATGTATAGTCATGTGACTTCTCTTAACCTGTCAATGTGATTGACTACACTGATTGATTTTCAAATATTTCAAGTACCAACTGGGACAAACCCTGTTTAATCCTTTCATATTTCATTTGATGCTGCATTTGATTTGTGTGTTTTTTAAACTTTCTTCAAGTGGGAATTTAAAATCTCAAGAACCTTTCCTAACAGCACTAGACTAACAGCTTTGTGCTACACTCCAATAGTGTAACTTCACTGATCTTCCAATTATAATCAGAAATTTTCATCTCTGCATTATTTTATCTGCACCATGCATATTTTAGTGTTTTATCTGCTCCTACAGTTAGTGCATGCTCTCTCTCTCTCTCTCTCTCTCTCTCTCTCTCTCTCTCTCTCTCTCTCTCTCTCTCTTCATCTTTGTCTTTGGAAGCTTTCTTTTTCACTCCTGATTTGTTCAAAATTGTGTTATGTATTTCCTAATTATTTGATAAATTTTGAAATTACATTTCTATGTTATGTATTTCTGAGTCATTTGAAGAATTTTGAAATTACACTTTTACTGATTTCGATTGTGAATTCATTTTACTCAGAGAATACAGTGTGTGATTTATTCTGTAAAATTTGTTGACATGTCTCCTAGTGACTCAGTTTGTCATTTATATTGGTTACATGTTCCCTCTTCTCTTGAAACTCATACATTTTTCTATTGTTCTCTGGTATATGGTTTATATACTTTGTTTTTTAAGTAATTTTCTTTAAACACCCGTTAAGAATGGTTTGCTAATTACAAATTCTCTCTCTCTCTCTCTCTCTCTCTCTCTCTCTCTCTCTCTCTCTCTCTCTCTCTCTCTCTCTCTCTCACACACACACACACACACACACACACACACACACACACAAAGTTTTTATGTTGAGGTCTCCTGAATCTTGTTAATTTTTTCTATGTAATTAATATCATTTGTTGAGGAGCAGGTGTTCACATGTTAAAATATCAAAATTTGTGCATTTGCCTTTCATTTTATTTGATGCCGTATCAACTTTTGCTTCATGCACATTTGAGTTATTATGTATTTCAGCTCAAATAATCTTTTTTATCATAATGTAACACCATTCTCTACTTCTAGATATTGGTTTGTTTTCAAGTATGTGTTGCCTGATACAAATGTGGCTTCCCCTCCTTTGGTTTGAATGTTTGCATAATACCCCTCCCCAAGCTCTTAATAACACCTTCCTGTGATTTCATGGGAATTGGTATTCATATACATAGTGTTTATTTTTCAGTCATGCATTTCAATAATTTTAATGTAATTGTTCTTCAAGAAAGCGTCTTGTCATGTAGTATAGCCTGGACTGAGATTTGTGGCCCTCTTGCCACCTGGCTAAAATTGCTGATATTACAGGTGTGTGTTTCCATGCTTGGATAAATGCTAACATTCTATTCTAACCCAGTCTTCCCTTACCTTTCACTTTTTGGTTATTTAGGCTATTTAACACTAAGCTTATTATTTATACTTTAGCCTTGTGTGTGCAATCTTTTACTTCATCTGGTATATTTTGTGGTTGTTGGTGATTTATTAGCTTATTTTTTCTTTTGCCTGTTTTCTCTGTTTTTCTGTCCCAAAAGCACTGTGTGATACTTGAACAGATTTTACAGTCCCTCCTTGAATTTAAACTAGCACTTAAGTATCTTTTACAGAGTGTTTTTGTAACTCTAGGTGTTTACATATACATAACTCACTTATTTGATGTGGACACTTTCTACTTGCTCTGAGGAGCAGAAGCCTTTATTCCACTTGAACATTTTCCTCATAATGACTTTAAATGTAATTGTTTTGAGTAATTCCTACAGGCTCTCAGCACCAGCTTTTCAGTTTTATAATGTTTGCTTCTAACCATCACATCTAATGTCACAGGCTGATAAGGAGCATATGTGTTAGGAGTTTTATTCTTCATTTTGTTTCTTTTTGAAAAATTTGCTGTTGTTTTTAAAGTCATTCTTGCAAGCTAATTTGGACGAAAGCCAATATCCTTATATCCATTTATCTAATGATGTCCCGATTTGAATTTGTGATTGACAGTTAATTTCTCTTCATGCTCAACATGCTTCTGGCCTGCTTTTTGATTTGATGAGGAACCTGCTGCTAGGTCAGTCGTCATTCCTCTGGTATTTTTCAGGGTGAATTTGCATGTTTCCTCCCTTCCCTTCCTTTACTCTCTCTGACTCTGAAGTGTAAGGTCTGTTTATAGACGTATCAACTGCAATGAGTATGCATGGTCACTTCTCTGGATTTTGGCCAGTTGTATGGGAAAAAGCCAAACACATAAGCAGAAGGGAAGTATTTCATTCAGAATGATAAACAAAATCATAGTATAATGTAGAAGAAAGCCACAAAGGAGAATTTTAGAGAATTTATGATGCTGAACACTTGTGTTGGGAAATGTTGGTTTAAAATTTTTGTCTCTAGCTTCCATTGTAAAACACTGAAGAAAAAAGAATTAATTAAGTCCCAAGAAGTGGAAGAAAGGACATAATAACAATTAGGTCATAAACCAGGGAAACACAGCTTCCTTGAAACATTGATAAAACTGAAAACCTCTAGTTACCTGATAAAGTAGGGGGCCTTATAGTTTAACTTGCATAAAATGGGAGAAAATAATAAATTTATATTAGTAGGACAATATAAATACTTCTTACTCAAAAGTTTCTCTGATGGAGGCTGACAGGGTCTGGTTCTTTGTCAGAAAAAAAGTATTTTACAGTGGTTATTTTATGTGTGCATGTTGGAAGCTCAGGATTAGATGTTTCTACATATGATAAATAAATATATGTTGTTAGGAATACATGGGGGTTGATTTCTGTGTTGGTCCTGCAGACTTGAGATTTTTGCCTTCTTTCCATACTTTTTTGCTGATTTATATTCATGGCCATTGACTGTAGGAAGAGAAGAGAGAACCTGAAGAAAATACAATTGGGCCACAAAAAAATTATTAATTACTTGTGTATCATTTAAAATGCTAATTACCTATAAATTGTTGGTCAGGCTTAAAGAACATTGGCTGACAAAAGGATGTTCTGGAAATTTCTGAAAAAAAAAAAGAATTAGGTATAGGAAACTGAAAGTAGAAATTTTGCTGATTGAATAATCATGAAGCTGATTCTGACAAAGCTTGATGTGGTCTTATTGACCTATAAAAGTTTATAAAGACTGTCACAACGCTTGGTGCCTGCCTTAGCTGACTTTGAAGTGCTGTCCTAAGCATTTTCAGACTTTGACAACTTCTCTGCAAACCTATGCCATTGTGGATGTTGAGGGCCAGGATAAAATTGAATCTGGACTGAAGAGCATGTGGAATATTTGTGAAGTGACTGAAGTAAGGTGATCGCACTGTGACTGTGGCTACTACCATGGTGGGTGAAGAGCCATTCTTCTCATGATTAATCCTCAGCTAGAAGCATGTCTAACTGTGAAAGCAGCATTGCCTAGCATTGGTATACTTACTTTTCTGTTGCTATGACAGATACCATGACCAAGAGCAAATTACAATTGAAAGAATTTATTTTGGTTTCAGATTATGGAGGGATTGCCTGTAATGGTGGATGAGACATGGATGCTTGTTGACCACATTTCCACCCACCACAGAAAGCAGAGAGAGTGAACTAGTATTAGAATAAACCTGTTCCCAGGGATAAACTTCCTCCACTTCTTAAAAGGTATATAGCCTCCATGTGGTGGTTTTGTTTGAATACTAAGTCATTAGTGACTGGCACTATATGGGAGTGATTAGGAGGTATGGCTTTAAGTAGATGTGACCTTGTTAAAGGTGTGTATTTGGGGTGAGCTATGAAGTTTCAAAAGCCCACTCCTGGCCCAGAGCCTCTATCTCTTCCTCCTGTCTGTGGGTTAAGATGTAGAACTAACTCTCAGTGTCTTCTCTAGCACCATGTCTGCCTGAATGCCTCCATGTTCTTTACTATGATGACAATGGAGTAAATATCTGAACCTATAGCAAGCCCCAATTAAATGTTTTCCTTTATAAGAGTTGCTGTAATCATAGTGTCTCTTTATAGCAAGAGAACACAGACTAAGGGGTATTTCTGTGACAGGCCAAATCATGCTGCTTGTTGGCAGACTCTGGACTTTGGGATTTATGATTAAGAAAGTAGTAGAGTGTATTAAGCAGAACGTAATGGGCTATACTAGTTGGTGTATGATAGACAGTGATCTTGAGAGCAATGTAGATTGAGATAGCTTGGTTCAATAAGTTTCAGAGAAGTAAAATGTTAGTAAATAGCCTAGATTGTTATGATATTTTGGCAAAAAAACATGCCTGAATTCTGCTCTTGTCCAAAAAATCTGTCTGAGGCTAAATTGAAGAATTTAGGATCAATGGAGTTGGCAGAGGAGATTTCAAGACAAGCCTTGTATTGAGTATGTTGCTTGGTTATTAGTATTCACTCCTATGTAGATTTAAAACGAAAAGGAGCAATCTGAGAAAGGAAAACTACAAAATGTGCAGTTTGAGGAGAAAAGGAGCACCAGTAAGTGTAATCAAGGAGATAAATAGATTAAAGAAAAGCCTGATACTAAAGGGAATAAAAGGGAGCTGTGATCTCAGGGCAAGACCCAACCCAGCTAAGCATCTAAGTTGTGAAAAAGAATTAGAGAAAATCTTAAGCAGTGAAAGAAGACATAGAAAACAGAAATATGATGAAAACACATTTGAATGAGGGGGCCAAGTTTCAACCCCAGCAAGTAGAAGGACTTGGAAGCTTCAGGCACATGGTTTTGGTTTTAGAGACAAGGATACAAGAAAGGGGTCCTGGAATCTCTCTTTGTGACTAAGGAAAGCCACTGGAACCATGTCTGTGTTGGGGTTGTCTTTTTATGGAGGCCCAGAGAGGCCATTGTGTGAAGTTGTAAAGGTGTGGCTTGGATTTTACTGGAGATCCTAAGATGTTGGAGATGACAGACTCCTGGGATATCTGTCAAGGAAAGATACAGAGTGGGTGTGGAACCAACCCAAGAAAGAAAAGTATGTTGCAATTTTCAAAGGTGAAAGGATTTGGAGATCTGAAGAGCACTTTGACATCAGACATGGAGATCCAGAATTTGGAGTTTGTCCTGCCGGCTTTTTGTCTTGCTTTGGTCCTATATTTCCTCACTATGTTGGAAGTATATGATCTTCTTTTTGATTTTGTAGGGTGTTAAAGTTAAGAGATTGCCTTGAGTTTTAAAAGGGACTTTGAACTTGGGACTTTTAAACAGTGTTGAAAATGTTATAGACTACATGAACTTTTGAAGCTGGGCTGAATGCATTTTTGCGTTATGCTGACTGCAAGACTTTGGGAACCAGGGAATGGAATATGGTGGCTTGAATGAAAATGGTATGCATAAACTCTTATGTTGGAATGCTTAGTCATCCAGGAGTAGCAGTACCTGGGAGGGATTAGGGATTATAAGCAACCTTGTTAGAGCATCTATGGCCTTCTTGGGGAAGTATGTCACTTGGGGTAGGATTTGAGGTTTCAGAAGCCCAAGCCAGGCTCAGAGGCCTGACCTCTTTCTGCTACCTACAGATACAGTTATAGAAATCCAAGCTACCTTTCCAACACATGACTGCTAATACGCTGCCATGCTCTCTGACACTATGACAATGGTCTGAATCTCAGAAACTATAAGCAAGTTCCAGGTAAATCTTTTCTAAGAGTTGCTGTGGTCATGGTGTCTCTTCACAGCAATAAAACATCAACCATGGGCTGGGAATCATGTGTACAAATATTTGACCCCATGGGAGATATTTCTCATTCAAACCACGGTACCACAAATGTGTCAGTTTTCTACCATTTTACCTGACCAAACAGTCTTCAGAGGAACGATGTATTTCTTACATTTTGTATTAAATGCAGAGTTGGAGCTTAGGGAAATGACATGATTTGCCTCCCCTTCCCATTTTATTACAATTGATTTTGGCTGGTATGTCTTTGTAATGCAACTTCAGATGTTGAAAGCCATTTTGGAGACCTTAAAGATTTATTTTCAGCATTACAGTCACCATCAACTTAGTTTAAATCTGTGACTTTAAGAAGTAAATTCATTATGATGTTAAAGTGATTGCTGTCATTGCTTGTAGCCCTGATGACTAGTGCTTTCGTTTTTTAATATGTGCTGCTATGTATATTTTAATATTTACTTGTACTGTGTATAACTAGCCCATGTAATGATTAAATAATAAGCTCAGCTTGATCATGGTTAAGATAAAAAACCAAGGACAAATTATTCAATTAATTAGAGCTAATCCAAATTAGCATCTTTAATTATGAGTTCTTGTCAGTTTTTCCTACAGTTTGTTAGATAGACTGCCCTAAGTCACTAATGCTACCATAACTGAACACTGCCTATAGTCTACTCATATTTTAATGCACAACAGAAACTTCCACACATATTTTTAGTATTTTTTATTTTCTTTGGATTTTTTAATTTTATTTTTTGAGGATTTTATATAAGAGCACTTTATCTATGTAATTCTCACTGTTCCTTCTCCTTTTCAATTCCTCCCATGCCCCCTTTTTATTCCTAAACTTTGAATTTCCTCTTCAATTATTACAGTTATGAAAATGTATTTGTGTGTGTGTGTTTACAACTTTGTATAACCTATGGAGTTCATTCAGTGTTTCTCCTATATACATGTGTTCAGTACTGACTACTTGGTAGTGGACAATCTATGTGGGAAATCCTCCCTGGAGGAGACTATTTCTGCCTTTCTCACCAATCAGTTGCAACCTATATCTCTTTGTCTAGAAGTGTGACCTTCTAGAATTTCCATACCCACATTTCCATGTCAACTGGATATTGTCACTATGCTGATTTTGTTTAGGCAACTGGATTGTTGAGAGTTCATACATGCATTTTTGTCCTGTTAGGTCAAGAGGATGCTATCTAGCATCACACATCTTGGTTCTCTGGCTTTTAGAATCATTCTCCACCCTCTTCAACCATTTTTCTTGAGATTTGCTGTGGAAATTAGGTTGTATATATTTACTGGGGCAAGGCATCCCATGGTCACTGATTTTATATATTTTGATCAGTTGTTAATTTCTGAAATAGTCTATCTACATCTGTCACAAAAATAATATTCTTTGAAGAGAAATGAGAACTACACATCTCTGAGTATAAGGATAAGTATTTATAATACACTCAGAATATATTAGTAGAAGAAATGGTGGTATAAGTTCTCCACTAGGGTCTGTGACCTTTATAGTCATTGTTAATGGTTCAGTTTACATATTAAATGTTATCTGAAGTACCAGCAGTCCTATTGAATGAAAGTCTGAAAAACTTGACAATGATTGGACCAGCAAGATATCCCCTATGGTGCAGTAGTGGTACTTTTATCTTGTAACAAATATCTCTGTCTAACTGGACTTAGAGCCCTAATACAATTTGAAATTTACTACAGAAATTAAGTATACTATAAATCAGCCAGTGATAACCAGAATCCTTTCTCTATACTGGAATCTTTGAATTTTCTTCCTCTTAGACAAATTTTGAGTCACTGTTTCTTTAAGTCATTATATATGCCATTGATTTCCATTATAAATGTTAGGTATAGTTCTTATGCTAGTCCCACCATGTGCTTTTCTGTAATGAAGAGAGAAAAATGCTGCTGTAGTATCTTAATACCACATACATGTCAGCTTGACTGACATGCTTATGTGATTGTGCTAGAGATGAAACAGTAAATGAAGTGTCTAGAAATCTTCCTGAATTTGGATTTTGTTTGGGTTTAAATTTTTATTGGTAAAATAACCCTCTTTATCTACTGATGCTAGTTTCCAAGACCCACAGTACTGTCTAGATGCAAGGGAGGGCCAAACACACAGTATGTTTATTCCTGCAAATACATTCATGCTTACTCTGGTGAGGTTTGCTTTGTAAATCAAGTACAGTAAATGGCTAGCAAAGGTAGCATTAAAATAGAGTGAATATAACACAATTGTAATGCATTTGCCAGCTCCCTACTCTGGCCTTTCAGAGTTGTTATTTGGAAAATGATGGTTATTTGAATGCAAATACTTATGTGGTGATAGCTGTTTTGACAACCATGATGGCTGCCAAGTGGCTAACAGGAATGGATCTGGGACATACTGTGGACAGAAAAACCAAGGAGTTAACACGAGATCCCTGGAGGGCCCAGTCCTCTCAGCAAACTGTGCAGAAACAGGTCAAAAGTGCTTAACTCGGTGCAGTGGCTCTGGAATCTCAATCCAAATGGTTGCTCATGTAGACTCCACTGGGATTACTGCACAGCACAAGTCAGATTTTACATATGTGAACTAGAGCTGCAGATTCACCTGTCTGATTGGCATGATTTGCTTCCAAGCAGAGGAGGGAAACAATTCAAACCATTTCATCAGGGAAGTAACACCCACCGATGCACATAACCTAGCACACTTAGATATCACTCGTCTTTTTGTTACTTCAAATCATGCATAAATCTCTCCTAATGATCTTGCTTTAGTTTCTACATTGCTTGATTAGGCATTGTGATGGGTATGGTTTTTTCTGCATTGATTCATTGTGTACTCTTTCTTTCTAACCACAACCCACATACTTTCCTCTAACCTTGCCTCAGTTCCCCTCTCTTTCTCCTCTCTTTTTAATCTGTAACCTGTCAGAGCTTTAGTAATTGTTCTATTCTGCATACTCTAACTTTGCTTTTCCAGCTACTCTTTTCCACCTCTTTTTTTCCTATTGGTCTAATAATGATCTCAGTCTACTTCTGTTATACTTCAATCTTAGTAACTCAGTTCACCATACTTTCTTTGTCTCTTGATCTTTCATTAGTTACTTGAGTTAAAGGGGCTTCTGTGGTTAGCTATTAGAATATTTCCATAGCAGTCCTATCTGGTAGTCATGATTGCTTCTTAAATCAAGTTACTACTCTTGGAGTCATGTAGCGGGGGGGGGGGGGGGTAACACACTTGTTAGTGGAAACTCAAAGTTTGAGGGTTTATCATCCTGAAACTAATAAGACCTAGCTCTACTTGAATATTGAAAATGCTGCAAACTATAAATACAGCTTAAATTAATTCAATTAGCAGAATAACCCAAAATGTGCAGTATCTCATGTGGAAATATATGAAATTTTAAAAAATCAAGGTAGTATGACTCCTTCAAAACTAATACTTCTGCAGGACTGGATTTCATTGAGAGTGAAGGAGATGAAATCCCATGCAAAGACTTAACAAACTCAAATGGTAGTTCCGTACTATGACTGAACACGGATGCCCAAATCCGCAATACCAATTTGAAAACCAAATTCAAGAACACAGAAGAAAGATTATTTACCCTGATGAAGTTGGCTTCATCCCATGGATGTCAGTATAGGAATATTTAAATTGACACATGTAAATCAATACATCACAGAGATGGACTCAAGAACAGAAGTCACATGCTCATCTCAATTTATGCTTTTGAGAGAATCCACCATTGTCTTATCATAAGTAGAAACAGAACACATCTCAACAAAATAAATGTTCCATATAGAAGACCTGTAGCCAATGGTATTTTAAAAGGAAAAAAACTGAAAACCTGTTCATTAAACCAGGAACAAGTCAAGGGTGTTCATTGTCCCTGCTCTTATTCAGATAGTACCTCTTTTTAGCTAGGGAAAGAAAGGGAAATAAAAATCCATTGAAAGAAAAGGAAGAACAGAAAGTGTTAGCATCTTTAGATAATATCATTCTACATGCAAAACCCCAAAGATTATAATCTGAAATCTTTAAGTCAGAAAAGCAGTACCAAAAGCTGGGAAGATACAAAATTAATGTGTAGACTACATAGCCTTCTTACACATCAATAGTGATGTAGGAAACAATCCTAGTCACTGTTGCCTCAACATTATATACTGGTGGTAAACCTAACCATGAAAATAAGAGATCTTGCCAGGTGTTGGTGGTGCACACCTTTAACCCCAACACTTGGGAGGCAGAGGCAGGAGAATCTCTATAGTTCCAGTCCATCCTGTTCTACAGAGTTAGTTCCAGGACTGGCTCCAAAGCTATGGGGAAACCCTGTTTTGAAAAAATAAAAAAAGAAAATAAAAAAAATAAAAAATAAGAGACCACTAAAATAAAAGTTTTAAATATGAAATAAATTTTAATAAGACACTAAAATATGGAAAGACCATATAAAAAGAATTAAACTGTAAAAATGGGTACACTACCAAAAGCATCCCTATATCATATGAGATTCCCATCAAAATCCAAATCTACACAGAAATATAAACAATCTTAAAATTCCCATGGAAGCACAAAACAACAACAAAAACCAAAAATGGCCATCAGATAGCCAAATCAATCCTGTATCAAAGCAAAACAAACTAAACCCCCAATATTTAGATCGATAGGAAGAACAAGATGAATAGCATGATGCTGCTATAATATAGAACAGAATGGAGTACGAAACTCAGATAAAACCCAACACTGATAGTCACCTGAGTTTTGACAAAGGAACCAAACATATGTGCCAGACCTTTAATCCCAGGAGAAGGGAGGCAGAAGCAGGCAGATGTCTCTGAGTGCAAGGCCAGCCTGGTCTACTGGCTTACACAGAGACTTCCAGGATAGCCAGTGTTACATAGAGAGATCATCGTTTGAAATAATAATAATAATAATAATAATAATAATAATAATAATAATGTGAAATTCATAAAAATAGTAGTAAAATAAACAAACCTTTTCAACAACGGGTGGTGAGAAAATTGGGGAAGGTGGAATCCATCTGTAGAAGAATGAAGCCAGATCTTTAATCTTGCATGAAAGTCAACGTCAAGTGGGTGGAAGACCTTGAAACCAGACCTGAAAATCTGAAACTCCTAAAGAAAGTGTACATAAACCACTTGGAGTTATAGGCATAGGCAAAAGTTTTCTGAGAAGAATCTCATTTGGAAAAGCAGTTGTTATAGAAATGATGGTGGACATAAAGAGACCCTCTAATAGCTATGGAAATCAGTGTGGTGGCTTCTCCAAATAACTAAATATAGCTCTGCTATGTGACTCAGTTGTATTGTTGCTGGCTGTTTATCTCATGGACTCCAAACTAACACATCATAGAAATATTTACATGTCAGTGTTTATTACAGCACTGTGCACAATAGTTAAGTTATAGCACCAAAGTAAGCATCAGTCAACAGAGAAATACATAAACAAATTATCCACAGATATGTACCTGAAATTTTATTCTGGCATGAAAAAGTATGAAGATACATCATTTGCAAGAGAATGGAGACAATCAGATTAAGTGAATGGAGTCTGTCTCAGAAAGACAAATATTTGTACTCAGTTGTAAATCAAAGTTTTTAAAGCTAAGTAAAATCATATAAGTACATAAGACATGATGTAGAAGCAAAACTACTTAGGGAAACAAAGAATTGATCAGGAGGTGTTTGAGTGTAAGGAAGCAAGGGTGACTTGGTAGATGTTATTTTCAAAGTTACTATATACTTACATAACAATACCAGTAAGGGCCAGTATACCACAGATGATGAGTATAGAACAGTTTAAAACATTATTTAATAAAATGTTAGTGTTGCTAAAGTTAAGAAGATGAAAAGAAAGGAGTTTGGGATGCCATCCATTTTGTGGGGCTGGGTGGATATCAGCTGCATTTGCCTTCTGGGCACTTGGGTTCAGTCCTCAGTGAGAAGATAAAAGCTGTTGCTCAGCATCTGTCCTCTGTAACACTTAATATGTGCCTGAGTTAGAACACCACACATTACCTATAAAATACCTATGATTGGAAATTATTCTTAATTGCTGACAACTTTAGAAAAGTGAATTCTTACAAGAATTTCAGGGACTGTAGTTGTGTAGCACTTGCATGTTGCATGAAAGAACTGGGTTTTATTCACAGCACCAAAGAAAGAGAAATTTTAAAGGGAGAAAAAAAAATTCAAGACAAATTACTATTGCTATTTGCGATTGAGTGCTGTGGCAGAACCAGACAATAATAAATTCCTCACATGTAAGATAGTACAGATATTAAAGTATTAGAGTTATACACATTTCCACATGTTTAGATTTCATCAGAAACTGGGAAACTCTTTTCCAAAATGGCCATGCCATTTTTTCATTTAGAAAAAAAAAATTTACAGAGCCATCCCTCTGAAGGTGTGCAATGTAGGCCATAGTGGTCTTGATGGGCAGTGAGAAGCGGTTTTCTGTTTTAAAGACTTTTTGTTCTATTTCATATTCTGTTTATGTCCACAATAAGTTCAGTTCAGAGTTCTTGGTAGGTGCCATGCATATTTTATCTCAAGTCTTTAGTTGTGATGGGCTTGGAAGACGAGCTGAAGCAACCCTACACCATGACTACTCTGTTTTTGACTGGCAAGGATAGGCAGGATGCATTGCTAAAGAACTGTTGTTTACCAGCGCAGACTCACTCTGGTTTGAGAGCTGCTCCAGTCCTATTTCTATTTCTTTGATAAACACAACTAAAAACAACCCAGAGAGGAAAGGACTTGCTTCCTCTTACACTTCAAGGTAGCAGTCCATCCCTGAGGGAGGTCAGGGCAGGAGTTCAAGGCAGGGGAAAGAAAGGAAGCAGATATGGAATCAGAGGCAAAGAAGGACATTTGTTCAGCCCATGTTTTTATATAGCCCTAGAGCACCTGGGTCTCACAATGGAATGGGCCCTCGTACATGAATCATTAGTTAAGAAAATGCTGGATAGACTTGCCTACAGGCCCATCACATGGAGACATTTCTTCAATGAGTTTTCTTCCTCCAAGACAATTTCAGCTTGTGTTGAGTTGACAGAAAAGTTGCCAGCCCAGCAGTCATTTTGGGCACAAGAGCAGCAGATAAATGCAAGCTCCTGCACAGAAGTCACAGTGGGCCAAGATATTTTATGCATGAATCAGGGGATGAAATTAACCCCATGGTGGATATTTCCTAGCAGATGAATACAGTCTTTTTGCATGATGCACTTTAGTTTGATGACTATGAAAGATGGTGGCTATTTATGGAGGTTGGTGGATCCAGGGCATTTGTCTCCAAGAGCCATACAAAAGACAAGAATGAGTGGGGTAAAGTACTTGTTGAACAAAAGGACATTTTAGAAATTCATTAAAAAAATTGAGCATAGTTCTTTTCAAATGCTTAGAAATATAAATAATAAGAGTAGAGAAAAAATATCCAGATTATGTTCTTCAGTATTTTTACTCTAATACAATAGTTTCCCCTGCACCTTGTAAATGTATGTTTTACATAGTTCTAAGCACAATTCATCCTTAGCACATATGGTGTTTATGTGTGCATGCTTTTACTTAGACAGTGCCCCACAGTTAATTTCCATGCAGCCTTGTGTTTGGAGGTGAGTGAGTAGTGGAGACTCATTGAGAGAAGACAAAGTGTGTTGATAAGGAAGCAGCTGGAATGAGAGTTCAGAAAACGGAAACCCTCTGGGCCATCCTCTTTCCTAATGTGGAAGTTTATAGATTTGTCCTTAATTGAGCAATTTATCTTACAAACTCTTGGAAAATGGTGGCGTTTACATAGCGTTACTGATCAAGCTATCTTCCCATTTGTGTCTGTTGGTTTCTCATTGAATCAAGGCTTGTACATGTCATTTTATGAGCCAGTCTGTGAAGGAGGCAGAGATAAGCCTACAGGGCCACTATGTATCAGAAACCTTAGGCTAATCCCGAGAGGCCCGGCTTGTCAATCAGCCTACTTTCATTGTTTGAAAGATTAATAATGGCTTATTAACAGAACATCCTGGCAGGAATGCTAGTCCTGTGATGAGATCAACTGCTTCTTATGACCAAACTGATGCTTGGCTGAGGCACTGAATGAATGAGAACGTTGAGTAATCACAGGCAGTGTGATACTCAACACAGTTTCCTTGATTGACAATACGTACAGACAGAAGAGGGATGGATGAAAAGTTTTTTCGATGGAGGATTAAGAGCAGGAATAGAAGCCTGTGGGCACTGGCAGAGTCTACTGAAGAGAGTAACAGAGCCCGGGGGAGCAGTGCTAAGTAGTCACTTAACCTCACTCACCTTGATTCTCTTGTTGGTAGAGTACACCACCTAGGCAAACCGCATACATGTCAGAAATGATCTGCAAGGCATTGTTTAACATTGACCCTCTGGATTTCTCCCCACATGCCTGGCTAGTATTTATTAAGATGTACTGGGGTGGGGGAGGTCTCTAGTAGAAGCAAAGAGAAAAGGCAAAGCAAGAGGCAGGGTTAAACAGAATGCAACAGAAGCCTTAGGTTAACCCAGCAGACTTGACCTGTCAATCACATCTATACTCATTATTTTCTTTTTCAAGATTGATAATGGTCTGTTAACTGAGCAGGCTGGCAGGTATGAGAGGAATAGGAATATGATGAAATCCTGGGCCTTCTTTGACCAGCTGACGCCCGCCTGACCCATTTCCGTAGACACCATAGGGGATCAGAAAGTTGAGTCAGTGTGGATTCTGGTGATAGTTGCATCTATATTTAAAGCCCAGTGTCATTTGGGAGCTCTCTTGGTTTTGTCAGACTGTCTACTGGCCTGGATGAGCTGCAACTCCTTGCAATTGAATGTCAATAAGACCAAAGCAATTTTGGTTGATTCACAGCACAAGCTTAAGCATATTCACTCGCACCGATTACATTTGACAGATAGTTACCTTCCACTGAACTCCGTGGTTAGCAGCTTGGCTGTGCTCTTGACAGGGAGCTAGGAGTTGATGTCTAATGTTTATTTCATATCGTGTTTTTTTCCTCCTTAATAGTGCATGTGTGAATCACATTTAAATATATTCTTAGCCGATGTTTTCGTCAGTCCACTATCTATCTCAGGACAGAATAGTATAATGAAACTTTTCCATTATTTTAATAAATGTAATGTGTGCTCTTCAGTTTTAATTTCATTAAATACATCAAATACAGAGTAGTTTTCAGGAAAATTGGCAAACAGTTGTCCCATTGTATAGCAGAGAAATGTTAAACTGTGTGGAGGGAAGATGTCTCAGTCTAATAAAATTTCATTCTTTTAAATTTGATATATTATTATGAATAGTAGGCAATAAACCCTCACTTATTTTTATATCATCCTTCCTCTTTTTGTCAACATTTAACTTTGCCAGTATTGTTTAAATATTTACATCTAGAATTATCCATTCTAAGACCACTCTGTCAGTTAAGATGGCTGTAATTTAAATTTAAATTCTAAAACATCTTGATTGAAGTATTGAGTGTATACTCCCAAAACATTATAAGACATTGTAAAACAGTATCATTTCTAAATATTAAACTTGGCCATAATTAATTGAGAATACTGGGTTTCTGCTGAGAAAGACATCCAGTGATATTGTGAATCCATTCATTACAATATTATGTCTCAACTTTACAGTTTCATTAAACTCATTTAGCGGCTGACTGGGAAACTTCAGGGATGCATAGATCTCATAATCTGAGCCTAATCGCCTTTTCTCTACAAATAATGCTGCAAATCCCCAGAATCCCTTTATTTGACTGGCTGAGTGGCAGCAGCATTTGCCTCAGCCTTGCCCTGGCTTCAATGCTATGATTTTAAAGCAAACACGTTTCGATCACAGATTTCCATCTATTCTGCAACCTACGGTTTAAGACATCAAACAATTCCCGTGATGTAGTTAGACATTTCACACAGGAGAAGAACTTAAGCTCAAGTAGAGAAAAGATTTTTCAAAATTACTTCCTCTGCATTTCCTGGCATTCCTTGTCTTATTCTCCTAAATCTGACAGTTTTTAAATTTTTGTTTCTCTTTTACTGACAGCAAACTAAATGCACTGACAGGTGAGAAGTGAGAGGTAAATGCAAGTCATGCAAGTCGTTATTATTTTGCTCGCTGATACCTCAGCATCAGGAGCAGTGCTGGCTGGATCCTACAAGAGAAATTGTTTTCACTGGTTCTGGAAGCACAGGGAAACCGCGCCATGAGAGTGTCTGAGGTAGGACAGAGGTCCATTGACACATCATACTCTCTGTACTAGGCATGGTTGATGTCTCTAGTGAAGTAAATAGGCTAACTGTGTGTGTTTACTTTCTGTGGCCTTTGCTGTAAATCCTTTCAACATGTAAATTTCTTTTAGAAATTAATGGTTATTATGTAAGTAGAGGAAAGAAAGAAAGGTTAAAAAGTTAATGAATATGAGATTAAGAATTTACTTTCATGAAATATGAGATGCAAGATTAAAAGTTAAAATTTGTTTTATTATAATGAGAAAAATCTTGTGTACTAAGTTTATCCCTTGCAGTAAAGGCTTTGTAAGTAATTAAATGTAGAGAGAACTGTATTCTACTGATAGAAGTATATTGGACCAACCAGGACCAACAAACATTTTAATCATAGAAGGGCTAATTTGTTCTTTTGAAAAATGTTGGAGGCTGGGAGATGGCTCAGTTGGTAAAGTGCTTGTCACATAAATATGGGGACCTGAGTTTGGATCCCCAGGACCCATATAAAAAGCAGGCATGATGACATAATAGCTGTACCCCCATTTCTGGGGAGTTGGAGACAGGAGCATCTTTGGGTCCACTGCTTATCTCATCTCATGGAATCACCATACTCCAGGTTCACTGAGAGCCTGTCTTAAAAAATAAGGTGGAGACAGATCAAGGAAGAGACACCCAACATCAATTTATAGCTTCCACATACACTTGCACACACGTATACATGCTCCTATACACATATGTAAACAGATAAAAAATACATAGGAGGAAAAGAAAACATACAGTGAGCTATTGTTTCAATGCATTGTAAATATCAGCTGAATTCCAAAATATAAGGAGATAAAGTATGAATACTTATTTACTGTTTCATCAGTATTTAAAAACAGCTTTGATACAAAAGTCATTGAATACACACACACACACACACACACACACACACTCGAGTGGGAATTTTTGGGATGTATATGTGTTATGTACACATACACATACAAACATACAAATGCACACATATTCATGCATTCACACACATACAAGCATGGTTTCACCTAAGATATTTTTCTTTCTTTATAATAGAAATCCTAGGCCTGCAATTTCTGGTATCTTAATGTTTTTATAGTGTATTGACCACTGCTTTTGATGTGTAGGTGATATACATGCACACACACATTATATATATATATATATATATATATATATATATATATATATATATATTTACTCAATTAGGATTAACCCTGAATTGCCTTTTTAGTGTAGTTTCCATAGACTTGAAACCATCTTATGAATACCTGTGAGATGACAATGGAAAGCCTGCCAAATGACAAAAGGCAAGAATTTCTCACAGAACAAGCAATCAATGTTTCTCTGGTAGAAGCTTCAGCAAGTACATGCACTTGGAATATCCCCTCTAGTGTATGCTCTGGCTTAGCCTCCTGCAAAATTTTTTGAAACCCACCCCTACACCTGTTAACACAGCATTTGCATTTGTGTGTGTTTGAGACCAAGGTCCTGTGCAGATCTCTAGGGGTGTGTGGGAAAGGGCCCCTATACACGGCAAGCCATCCTGTTAGACTTAACTCATTTGGAATTCCCTTGTGCATTCTACTTGCAAAGTCATGACTTGTGTGTACCTATGTGTGGTATACACATGTCTGTGTGCAAGTGTGCTCATGTGTGGAGGCCAGAGGAGCAGCTTGGGGGTCTTGGAGGTCCTTCCCTATCAGTCTCTGCCTTAGTCACTTGATAGGTGATCTCTCACAGAAGCTCTAGTTAGACTGGCAGGTAGCAAACCCCAGAAATTCTGATCTTCCAGTATCCACCTCTCACAGTTCTAGAATTACAAACTCACAGTGGCCATACCCAGATTTTTACACAGCTGCTTGGATCTGAACTCTGTGTCTCATGCTTGTGCAGACAAACAAACACAAAAAACAAACAAACAATAAACAAGGTTGGTTTGTTTATAGCAACATGAAGCATCACTGTAAATGCTTGGTAGGTTTCCAGGAAAGAGAAAAGTCCTTAGGTAAAGACTTCAAGCATGGCTTTAGTGCCTTGGTTCTCAACCTTCCTAAAGCTGATACCCTTTAATACAGTTCCTCATGTTGTAGTGACCCCCAACCATAATATTATTTTTGTTGTTACAGTTATGAGTCATATTTTAAGTATCTGATGTACAGGATATTTGATATGCGACCCCCTGTTAAAGAACCGTTCATCCCAAAGTGGTTGCAGGTAGAAATCTCTCTTCAAGTTAAACATTAAAATAAGGTCCTTTATGTCTGCCTTTGGCAGAATAGAGCACTAAAGACCCAGTGACACATGTTGTAAGTGTAGCTATAAAATATATTTTAATGTTTAAGGATCTGTAAAGGGTATTGAGTAGTTAACTGATTTTTGTTTGTTTGTTTGCTTACTGAGGCCTCCATATCCTGAGTATCTAATCATTTATTTGAAAAGCACTCTGGACCACCTGGATACTACATGTTCTACTTAAAGTATTCTATAACCAGAGTTTTCATGCCTACTAATTAAAAAATATTCTACTTTTAAAGAAAACTGTCTAACTGCAATGGTATTGTTCTTCAGTCATCTCCCTATAAGGAGTCATTTGTGAATAGCAAATAACAAAGATCTTGGATTTGAGAAAATGAATCTGCCAGTAAAGCTCTTTGTCTTGCAAATGTGAGTTCTGAAAAGCCAGGTTTGGGCTAGTGATGATCTCTTATGGTGCTGGGACTTGGAAATGGATGGACCCCTGAGGCTCACTGGTCCTCTAGCCTGGCCAATCTGTGGAGGCCAGAAGACACACTCAGTATACTTCCTAAGGACTAAAACTCAGAATGAGCAACCATAAGATTTCCTATGTGATCAACTTTTGGTCAATGCAATGCCTAAATCATTTGTAAATGTAACCATGTTACGATGTGTCTAGGAGGTAGAGCCTCATGGGAGATGTCCTGGTGGGTGTCTTTTGTTTGGACTCCTGTATTGCTCCTTCTGCTTTCTGGCTGTCAGGATGGGAGCTGTTCTGCTGTTCTCTTCACAGCATGACAGATTAAAGCCTCTGATCTGGAACACAGGGTATCTTTTCTTGAGTTGTTCTGGTGCTTGTTACAGAGATGATAAGACTAGCTGATACAGATAACTGGAAATTGATACCAAAGCCACGGAATTGTTGCTGTGAACCCCTGGCAGTGGAATTCAGAGCCTTTGGAAAAGGTTTATGATATGCATATGGAAGAGTTAGGAAAAGCTCAGGATGCTGTAATAGGTAACACTGGCAAGGGCCCAGAAGATCAGGATTCCAGCAGGGAAGCTGACTGGAAAGGCCAGGTATAGGATGTGGACTGGAGACCATTCTTGTTGCATTCTGGCCTAGCCCTTACACTCTGGATGACTAAGTTTATAGGTGATAGACAAATTATTCAGGAAATAACATGCGGTACACTGGCTGTTGTGGTATAGTACTCCCTAGCTGCTTTTTATCCAAGGTTACAATGAGATTTGTGAACAAAATTAGAGACAGTATTCTGGGGGTAAGCAACCTCTTCATAATTCAAACCCACTTCACAGAGGGAATACGTGCCTGATATAATAAGCCTTGTCAAAAGTCTATTGCTAGGATAACATAGGCCTTGTGAGGACATCTGATATGAGTAGTTTACAAAATAGTGGTGTAATAAGCCTACTTTCTAAATGCTGATGCTTGTACCCATGACTCATGCTACTCTCAGCATTAATCAGAGAAGCTTGTTTGGCAGTGGGACACAGTCAGAGCAGAAGCTTGTGACGGGTCAAAGTACTGAAAGTGAGGACTGCTAGGGGCTCAGTCCTAAGTGGAGCATCTACAGCACTTACTATGAGGGGACATCGTTCAAAAGAAGGCAGGCATAGTGTAAGAGCATGGGGTTGGGAGGATGGATATGGAGCACTGTCTTCTGGACATGGCAGGGCCACTGCAGTCATGACACACTGCCATGGTGTGCACTTGTGTGAGACCTGC
>JANBXA010000730.1:6035000-6280000 GCA_030556225.1 Cricetiscus sungorus | reverse complement strand
TCTGTGTGTCCTGGCAACCCCTCCGACTCTGTTCTTCTTTCCCCCAGCATTCTCAGTTTGGTTGTCCTGCCTCTACTTCCTGCCCGCTATCACACAATCAGCTTTTAATTAACAATGAGAGCAACATGTTTACACAGTGTTCAGGATTATTTCAAGCATTTCCCCTTTTTGTCTAATTAAAAAGGAAGGTTTTAACCTCAGCATAATAAAACTGTATGTGACAATAAAAGTTATCAACTAAGAATTACAGTTACAATATCCAAATCATTTGTTGTAATGAGTATGTTTTCCCTGCCGGTCGGTCCTGCTGCCCACCAGCCCCCAATAACACATAGAGACTCTGTATTAGATATAAATCTGTTGGCCAGTTACTAGTTTCTTATCAGCTAGCTCTGTCTTAATATTAACCCATTACTATTAATCTAAGTATTTCCACGTAGTCTCATCTTACCAGAGAGCGGTCCCAGACCTCTGTCCTCTCTGATCTCTACATGCTGACTCCTCCTTACTACTTCCTTTTTTTCTCCTTGTCTCCTAGACCCTCCTATCTTTCTTTCCTATTGGCCAACAGTGCTTTATTCATTAACCAATACAAGAAAGATATTTACAGAATGACATCTCCCATCAATTTGTATCTGGCAAATTTAGAGAAAATACTCTATTTCCTATCTTATCTTTGTGACTCTAAAGTTCTATACTGAAAGATTTTAGTTTGCAGAGCAAGGATGTAGGAAAGGATAAGGAAAATAGTTCTTGTAAGCAGAATATAGAAAATCATAAAGAATGGATATTGACATGGGAGAAAAATACAGATATGAGAACAAGAAAGTTACTATGGTGATGGGGCTAGTGGTTATGTTAAGCTGATTCTGTTAAATAGGGCTAGTAACTGAATCATCAATCTTTTTGTGAAATAACTGAAGTGAAGTCTCTCCCAGTTCTTGGCCCACAACAAGGAAATAGGCCCCCAACACTGGAACAAATGGTCCCAGGTAGACAGCACTGTTTGGGTCACTCCTGGCCAACGGACAGTCTGGGAACTTTCCAAGTCATTCTATGGTTTATCCTTTGAATAAGAACAGGTCACACCTGGGTGACCTCTCAAACATGAGATCATACTTTGTAATCAATCACCTTGTGCCCCATGCATGTATGCTGATTTGCGGTTTGTCTCTATAAAAAGGAGCCTGATCCCTTTGGGGTGTGTGCAGCTTTCCCCGAGATTGCTGTCACCCTAATGCATTTGTTCAATAAACACCTCTTGCTTGTTTCATCTCCTGGTTTTGGTGTTTGTGTAGCAGGGCTCTCCCACCAGCCCATCAGGACCCCGGAATTAGGGTCCAACAATACCTAGTTTACTTTGTATCATAACTAAGGAAAAGTCTAACTGTGATTATCTAGTCTTCCGTTCTGTCAAAGACCCCACACGGGTGAAATATTACCTAACCATGGGAACATTTGACTGCCTGCAGACATTCTAGGTTCTTCTGTGACTTTGGGGTATCTGCCTTTGGCCCACAGGCCTAGAATATGTGGCAGACCATTTTGAGATGCAGAGAATTTTGAAAGACTCTCCTACCTTGTATTGGCAAAATTTGGCAGTTGCTTGCTTTGCATCCTGTTGGTCCAGTTTAGATAGTATAGGGTCAGAATTTGAGGCAAAATCAGGTTTTTTTGTTGTTGTTTTTGTGGGGGTTTTTGTTTTGTTTTTTTCCAAACTACTAGCTTTTGACATAAAGTAAACAAACCCATCATCTTCTCTGAAGTAGATTGGTGCTGCCAGGAACAGATGTGTCTCAGGGTCAATAGCCTTATATTATTTTACATATTAGATGCCATGTTGTGTCCCTCTCAGGATTGTTGCCATTTTGTATGGGTGTGGGACCCCACATGCATACAGTAAAATAAACACTCTTACTGATTGCATTATGACTGGTTGTCTTTTGGGGTTCTCATGGACTCTAACAGTTTTGGTTTTTGTCAGCTTAACAAAAGCTAGAGCTATTTGAGAAGATTATCAACTGAGAAAATGCTTATAACAAAGTGCTTGCAGGCAAGTCTGTAGGACATTTTCTCAATTATTGATAAATTTGGGAGGGTGTCCTTGGGTGTATAAGAAAGTAGAATGAGCAAGTCATGGTGGGGGTGGTAGAAACAACAATGTAAACTCCCCTCCACAGCCTCCTTTCAGTTCCTGCCTCCAGGTTCCTGTCTTCAGCTCCTCCTCACTGACTTCCCTTCATGATAGAATACAAGTTATAAGATGAAACAAACCCTCTCTTCATGAAGTTGTCATTGTTCGATAGAAAAGTAACTAAAACAGATGGAGTTAAGAAAGTCTTCACTAAATGAACATTTGAAGAAATACCCAAAATAAGTAGTCGCATGGCACAGGAATGTCCTAACTAGGGGTGAGTTTCAGAGTCAGGTCAGCTGGCTTGTAAACAACTTTGTAATTATTTTTATGTCATCTAACCTTTGTTTCCAGAAGCTCCTTATCACTAAAGAAGGGAAGGGGTGCACAATTTCCTGGAGAAATAGCTGACTTTAAAACTAAGGTGGGAGAGTAAAAGTAAACATACCTGAGTAACTGTGTCATAATGCTATGACCCAGAATCAGTATGACACACAATTCAGGACCTCTACTACCCAAACATCAATCCACATGGACATGGATTATGTATTGAAGACAGGGAGATGGCAAGTTTGACTTCAGGTTGGGCATCTTAGTGTGACCCTATTCTAAAATATAAAGTAGGAAGAGACCTGGAAACACAGCTCAGTGTTAAATTACTTGTCTACTCTGTATTCGACCCTTTAGCACCACTAGTAATGCACTTAGAATGTGGTGGTTTGAATAAAAATGACTCCTGTGGACTCATATATTTGAATACTTAATCATCAGGGAGTGGCACTATTTGAGAAGGATTAAAACAATAATGAGGTATGGCCTTGTTGGAGAAGGTGGGTATTGTGGGAGGAAATGTGAGTTTCCTGCCTCACCTCACCCCCACTGGCTTGTGGATCAGGATGTAGCTCTCAGCTACTTTCCCAGAACATGCTTGGCACTATGCTCCCTACTGTCATTGTAATGGATTGACCCTCTATGGATGTAAGCAAGCCCCCAATTAAATGCTTTTGAAAAATAAGATTTGCCATGGTAATGGTGTCTCTTCACAGAAATAGAATAGTGACTAAGTCAGACGGTAATATATTCTACCTGCTAAGAACAGATTCAAAATTTTATGAAGATGAGAATAAACTTACATCCTGATGTGTTTGAGGAGGAGGCTGTTTCCATACTTTGAGTATCTACTCGCTGAATGTTTATTTTAGCAGAGAAAACTACTTTTGCAGCAGGGAAGCTGAGGAGATAGTTCCTTAGCACAAAGATGAGGACCAGTCCCATTAGTACTGATCCAATAGAAATGAGAATCCCTTCAACCAGTAGGAAGGCAAGTGTGTCATCCACATACATAAGTGTATTATGTATATACTGTGGGAGCTCAATGGAGAAGCAACCAACTTTCATAATATGGCCTATCCATAATTCATGGATAGGTCAAGGAATTTGTTCTGCTCAAAGAAAGCCCAAGACTATGGTAGTAGGGTGCAGCTATGATTATGGACTGGGTTTACATCCTCCAAAAAATATTTTAGGGAAACTAACAACACCCTTCCCCCCAAAAAAACCCTACAATAAACAGACTTTGAATACTATTGAATATTGAATAATATTCTAGAGATATGTCTCTCAGTTTTCTTATTTTAATACTTATATTTTGCTTTTATTGTAACAAACACATACTACAGGACCCAGAAGAGATGGACCACTGTGCCACATATTTAATTTTGAATTGATCAGGAAACAAAATCACATTTTGGCAATTTTCCTGTAATTTTGAACATACATTGTATTTCATGATACTTTTATAAAGTAGCATAAGAGATAGACTGCTAATTAAGCTGAATCATGAACAAAGAGACATGAGAGAGAGGAAGAGTGGGGAATGCCTTAGAGGAATGTGTCTATTAGGAGGACAGCAGGGAGAGGGAAGTGTTTTCAGAGGAGGTTTCAAGAATGATGCCCCAATCTCTCCCCTCTGACCCTAGGTGATGTCCCCATCTCTCCCCTTTGACCCTAAGCACACTGTTCACATTTACCACCCTGCATTTACTCTCTTCCATGGGTATGTTTTTACATACCTATTTCTACTGAAGGAAGAGAATGTTCTGAGGAATCCAGCAGTGGCTTGAATCCCCCCTCTGTACATCACACTGAGCTTAGTAAATATTCAGGCTGAATCACTTTCAAGTCAGCTATTGGCTAGTGACTGTTCAAGGCAGTCACTAACAAGGCAATTGGAATTGTACATACATGCAGAGGTGTTACGCTCTGTAAAAAGACTTAATTGTGGTCAGAGTCTGCCCTTCATAGAGTTACAGATCATAGACTCAATTGATGGGTACAGTGAGTTCATTGTGTGTCACTTCCACATGCAAAGTAGACTTAAATGACAGATCAAAGTTGTTTGTTTCAGAATGGCTCTGGCACCACTCGGATTTCTGAGACCTTGAATAAGTTTTGTTATTGTTGCTTCTGCTTCTCTGTGACTAAATTTTTATTTTCTTTACTATGCCTGTAAAGATAGAAAGAATGAATGCAGATGCCATTTTTAGAACAACACCTGCTATATATACTATTTTAAATAAATGCTGAATGGTATTACAATGCTGAAGTTGCTGAGAAAGGATCTTCAATGGAGTAGTATCTGAAGTACCTGTTTTTAATAATCCCAAAGATTCAGACAAATATCCTTATGGAAACAACTTGATTATATCACAGAGACATTACTGTGTTCATGAGCCAGTGAGATGCCTTTATCCATAAACTGGAGGTTACCAAATAATGAAAGTTAGAGATAAATCCAATAAAATGAGTAGAACAAAACTCAGGTTTAAAATGGCAAGCAGTTGGGGTGGGGATTCATGTGCTCTCAGAGAGGGGGATGCAACATACGTGAAATATTTAAAAATAACTTTATGGGGTTTTGGGGACAAATTGTCTTATGCTTAAGAAATACAGGCAGTATTGTGGAATCTTCTATGTAAATCTGATTCTTTTTCCACTTAGAAATAGATGTATCTATTTTAGTGCAATTCTATTTCGGAAAGCCTCAGACTGGTTTTTCCTCCATCGAGTTGTTTTTAATTCTGGTTCATGCCACGGTGGTTTTCTTTCCAATTGAATTCCTTAACACTCAAAATGGCTTTCAGTGTATTTGTATAATCCATTATTTTTTGAAGGTGAATTTGAATTTAGGCTGTATTGCCAAACACTTCATGTTGAATCTCTTTAAAAGATGTTATTCTAGGACTGGAGGGATGGCTCAATGGGTAAGAGCACTTGCTGCTCTTCCTGAGGACCTGCATGAAGTTCTCAGCATCCACATGGTGGCTCATAATCAGGGGGATCTGACTTTTCTGTTTTAATCTCAAGGGTACTAGGCACACAAGTGTACACACGCATGCAGAAAGGCAGCATTCATGTTCATACAATAAAATACATCTTTTTAAAAGGTGTTTTTCAAAAGTTCTTAAGACTGTTTGACTTTTAGAGGAGACCAGTTGAGTTAATGAAAGTAGATTTCTTGGAAGGCTTTAACTTTTTCTAAGTAAAGCCCCAAATACATGTGTAGCCATAGTTCCCAGCCCTGCCTGGCCCACTACCATTTAGCCCCAAATAAACACACAGAGACATATTAATTATAAACCATTTGGCTGATGGCTCAGGCTCCTTATCGGCTAGCTGTCTCTTAATTTTCAATCCATTTCTATTAAACTTTTTATTTCCATGAGGCTGTGGCTTACCCATAATCAGGCATGTTACTCCTTTAGCGGTTGCCTGGCTTCTCCCTAGAGGCTTCTTTCTGCTTTCCTCTCCCCAGGATCCTCTGGTAGCTCTGCCTATCACTTCCTGCCCGACTGCTGTCCAATCAGTGTTCTATTCATCAACCAGTAAGAGAAACATATATACAGAAGGACACCCCCATCATACACGTAGTTTTCTCACATACCACACGAATCCTTGTGTAGTATGCTCACACCTTTCCACAGGGATTCTTTCAGGAGGCTGTGCTCCATTGAGCACACTGAAATTCAGCATTTAAGTTCAAAACTATTGCTGTCATTTATAGTGATTCAAACATCACCTAATGAACAGGTTAAAAGTATTCTCTTATCCCATATTGCCTATTGAAAGAGGGGTGTGTGGATGGCATTTCTTGGCTATCTGTGTTCTATACTGGAAGGATTTATTGTATTTTTCCCTTTAGTAATTGCTCACTGATATGTGAATTTATTTTATTTTTTTTTAATTTGTTCATGTGTATGTTGGCATGCCTATACGTTCAGTGTTGTAGAATAGGATCTTTGTTTAACTGGGTAAAGATGTGTTGTATTCTTTTGTACTGCATTTGTTTAACTATGTAAAAATGTGTTGTTGTTTCACCTTGCCTGCCTAAGGTATCTCATTGGTCTAATCATAAGCTGAACAGCCAATAGCTAATTAGAGGAGGGGTAGGTGGGGCTGGTGGGTGGAGAGCAAAGGGGAGCCAGCCAGGAGCCAGCCAGCCAGACATCAAGGAAGTAGGAAAACAGGATGAACAAACAGTACAGAGATAAGGTAAATGAGCCTCAGGGCAGAGCATAGATTAATAAAAATGGGTTGATTTAAGTTAAAAAGATCTAGCTAAAAAAAAACAAGCCTAAGCTAAGGCTGAGCATTTGTAATTAATAACAAGACTCTATGTCATGATTTGGGGTCTGGAAGTCCAAGAAAGCCTACTACAGTTCAGATCTTGTTTAGGCAGATATGTTGGTGAGTTTTTATGACTGTAACTTCTGGTGTTACTAAAAGACACAGTCCCACTTCAAACTCCCTGTTCCTCTGGCTCTAACAATTTTTCCATCCCCTTTTCTGCTATGATCTCTAAGACTTACATGTGGGAGAGTTCTGTGGTTGTTATCCATCAACACTGGGTTCCACAAGTTGGCGGTATGATTGATTAGTTGTGGCTTTCTGCAGTGGTCTCTGTCTATAGCAAGGAGAGGTTTCCTTGAGGAGGAACGAGGCTGACACTTATCAGTGGGAATAAGGACAAATAGATGATGTCATCAGACAGTATGATGGTTTAATAAAATGGCGATTGTAGATTCTCCTCCAAAATCTGTGACTTCACTAGCCTCAGGTAGTTGACTAGGTTTTCCGTACTTGGCATGGTGTCCCTCTTGTTAGTTCAGTCAGAGGGCTGTTGGTACATGTGCTGCTACTACACCCTTATGACTATTCTACCGTGCTGGGCATTGTTGTGGTTCATAAGCATCTCAGGTGGATATTGTTAGCTATTTCCCTCCTTTGGAAGTTTTGTATGGAACATTCTGGTACCATGGAAGTATCCCCCAGGAAGGAGATATTCAGGTCAGATTCAGCTTGTGTCCTCTAGGTCCCAGGTCCAAAGTGCATGGTGTCTTCTGTAATAGAGGCTTACTTTCACTTACAGTACGAAGCCAGGAATAACAGAAATAATAGCATGTATGTTTTGGAGTCTCTTGGACAACCTGACCAACATCTGACTGAAAAGAAGGTTTCTCATGCCTGTAGTGTTGATCTTTTTTTGGTAGATAATCTGTTAAATCAGCACCCATGAAAAGTGACAATGTAGACATTGTTACCCCAGATGTAAAAAAAAAATCATTTAAACTATACATTTACATATAAACTTAAATGTAATATGGGGGTTTTAAGAGTTATGCCACATAGTCAGTCCAGGCTGGCCTATACCTTGTGACCATCCTTCTGCCTTAGCATCGCAAATGCTGTGATTTCAGGTGCATACTGATGTGCCCTTCATCTTGTGTCATTTGAAACATATTCCTTACTAATCAGGCATGAGCACATGTGGAAAGTGCCTAGGATTTATTGCTGTTTTTCTTTCACTCAAATGGATGAGTCCAGTCTCTGATGAGGGCCACCATTGAGCAGCCGAGTGCTTAAAACAGAATAAGGAACTCACATGGAATCACGGCTAGAGAGTGACTCTCAATTCTTTTCATGTGTGTGTGAACTCCTCCAGGGAGTTGGTTTAAAGCTCTCTGCAAATGCTGCTGGATTTGCCAATTTACTCATTCAGTGCATATCAACTAGCATGGGCAGGCTGCTCTCGTCTACCCAGGCCAGAGAACAAGAGGCATAGGAGGTTTCTTCACAAATCAGAAATCCCATCATAGACACCCCCATCACCCCCAATAACTGGTCATGCGGAGCACGGGGATGAGCTATTACCAAAAGGCCACTGTTCTCTTCACAATGCCGGTGCGATGGTGCCCCAGATCAGAATTGTAAAATAGTTTGGACAATCTTGTAACATAAAACATGGTTCAGAAAACCAAAGATTTAATCTTATTTATAGAAAGATGGTTGGTTGGGAGGGGTCGGCATGGAGAGAGCAGCTTAGGGCCATCATGAATCATTTTTAAAGTGCCAGGAGAGTGAAGACATCTCTTGGAATTCACTCTGACTGACACTGAATTCTTCTACTAAGCAAATACATGATGAGTTGATAAAAAAAGAGAGAGAGAGAGAGAGAGAGAGAGAGAGAGAGAAGAGATGGAGATCCTGAACACCGAGGACAGATAGAATACAGAAAATCAAAAGCGGGCTTCCTATCTGGCTCAAAATAAAGGTACCCTTAAACTTGTAAAAGGCAACATTTTTATTTGAATGATATGACAGAGCTGTCACAGGAGTGCTACCTGCTATAAAGAAAGCGCAAGAATTATCACCTTTATTAGAGCAGTGGCACTAGGCTTCAGCCATACATTTCTAACTTCTGTCCCTCTGCAGAGACAATTTTCTTTTCTTAAATAAACTGTCATGCTCCTGTTAATATATTGTTGACTCTCTCAAGCCCTGAGAATACTGCTGATATAAAACATGTATATGTTAGATTGGTAATAGTATCTTTAGTGTAACTGACGAGAACAAATGTGTTTCCCTCATGGCTGTGCTAATGTGATAAAGGAAAATTGGCTGTTCATCAGTTTTTGGGCTGGGTAAAGACAGTGGAGATGGAACCACGTTCTTTTTTATGCATTAATACCACCGGGAACTTTTCACTAGTTATATTTCATGTAGCCTGCATGTTGTGCAAAGATGCTGTAAAACATGAGATAATGCTACAAATAACAAACTGGAAGAGCCTGTATCTTTCATAATGATAACAGTCAACCACCAAATAATAGTAGCAGGCAGAGAAAAATGGGATGCAAGGAAAAAAAAAGATGTGTCCCTACTATTCTATTCAGTAGAGAGAAATAGACACAGACTCACGAGGAACCTGTGTATGACTTTAGGTCAATTTCAGCTTTGTTTAAAATGGAGTCTCATACAATCCCGGGTATTTCAGAAAGAACACATTAAAATTAAAGAAGTTGACTAGAAGGAAGAATAGCAATGTTGTCTGACTACTTTTGTGTGTGTGTGTGTGTGTGTGTGTGTGTGTGTGTGAAGGAAACCAAGCAGTTGTGGCATTGACCCTGGGTTCTTGAGTTTGTTTTTTGAGAGGGGACTCTGGAAAAAGATTCCCGTGGCAAGAATTCGCATAATAATGTAAAGGTTTTACCTTTCTTCATTGTTGCAAATCCCTTTTAATAGAGATATTGTTTAAATAGTTTGGGAGGGAAAACTGATTGGGGAGGGAGAGCGTTGGGGAAGGAAATAAGGTGGACTTGATCAAAATACATTATATGCATGTATGAAATTCTTTAACACTAGGAAATAAATAAATAGATAATGCATATATACACATTGACTTATAAACAGTTTTAGACCCATGTCAGAGTCACAGCAATGTGAGCCAGGTAAAGACATTGTCTGCATACTCTGGTCTCACACCTACAGCATACATTACACTTTTGACTGTTGAAGTCCTATACCAGAACAGTGCATCAATATATTTTAATCAATGAACCTACAGTGATCCTAATTCTAACTTCATTATCTTTCAAACTCCATACTGTAGCCTATAGCAGCATTCCCAAGGTTCAACCTTATTAAAGTGTTAACATCCGCCTTTTGGTTGTATAATAGTAAGTGTCCATCTTTTTCCTTCCTCTTTCAGCCTATCTCTTCTCACTTTTCATGGGTGCTGATTTAATAGTTTGAATGCCTTTTGCAGTCAGAAACACTTCAACAGAAGGACTATTTGTAGACACTATAGTCGGTGGCCAAAGAGCTGCCTATTCTGAATTAGTTTGTAATCATCAAAGATAGTGTATACCCACAGCCTATAAGGTTATTGGCTACAAACAGTGACTGATTGGTGACTCAGATGTCATATGATACAATGCGTTCATTTTTATATGCCGTAAACCTAGAGGTCATCAAATCAGTGGGCCATATCTGGCTGGTCACCTGGCTTTGTGATTAATGTTAAGCTGGTACCCAATCAGGTTTATTTGTTTATGTACTATCAAAGGCTACTTTGCTAGTGTGGCATTGCAGCTGATGGCATGTAAAGGACTATTTAGCTCCCACACCAAATTCCTTAACTTGCATTATTCTCCAGGTCTGTATTGGAAAAGTTGTTTCTCCTGTTAGGTTGTTTGACAAGGTTAGAATGTGACTGGCAAATTTTTTTGTTACTTTATTATAGGAGAGTGTGTTTAAAAATTATCAGCTGGATTCCAGTACCTAAAGAAATGAGTGTTTATGGCAAGCACTTTGTACTAGAAATTTGTGCAATACTCACATGCACATTTTTGGTATATATAAGTTTGAATATCTCTCCCCTATGCATTAATTTAGTTTCAAGTGTGGCCATAATGGCATTAGTATTTGAAACTTATTCCAGGGTACTCATAGGGTATGCATAGAGTGATCCCATAAGTACACTGGAATACATCATCACAGCATTAAAATTTCACTGTATAGATTCATATCTGGATCTATAACATGCAGAGATATTGTTTTGCTATTAATATAGGTTACTTCCAATATTCCCACATGAAGGGAGTTGAGAAGGAGTAAAGTGACTTGAAAGAAAGACAGGAAGGCTGCTGACATGCTGTTAGTACCAAGTAGAAGTTCCCATGCTTGATGATGCTGATAACTCTTACAGGTGCATCAGACAGAAATCAGCTTCTTTGTGGATGGCTTGGATGAGAACAATACAGCATTTGATACGAGGACTCCACATGGTTCAATTACAGACTCTGCCTCCAGCACTATACAAATAGGACACAGTTTAAATGGTAAGACTTTTGTCTTTAAAATTTTTTGTTTAGTTTTGGCCAATTGCAGGTCATGGTTTTAAAAAAGCAAAGATGTCTTAATAATGTTTTTAGATACAATCATTTCCCAGGGATGCTGTAGTAAGTTTGCACCAGTGCATGGTCATTTAGGGGAATGGGAATTTAATCTTACATTCTTTGATGCCAGCTGTCTGGGTTCAGAGACCAGCACTAGGGTTCCTTCTCCAGTGGACAGCGCTCCACACCCCTGTCCTGCTTGTAGCTGCCAAACCTACCTACTCCCTGCTTGCCACTGCACAGTCTGCCTTTACCTGGTCTCCTCTATAGTTTTCCTTTATTTCTTTATAAGTATAGTTGTCATCAGATTTAAAATCCATCTTACTCAGGATTAAGTTCTACCTCAAGATCCTTCATTCCACCCACAAAGATCTTTCTCCTAAGATGGCCACAGTTACAGACTCCACATGAATACATATATTGAGGGAAACTTTTAAAAAGAAAAAAATCTCTATTCTGATCTCTTTGAAAAACAAGATCTGGCTGAATAAATCAGTCAGTCAGTCACCCACCTACCTAACGGTATAGGGACCTGAGCTTGGATAACCAACACCCACATTAAAAATAATAAATCTATACACAGTGTCCTGAGTCTGAATTTCCAACCCAGAATAACAGGTAAGTGCAGCTTATTGGCCAGCCAGCCTGGCTGACTCAGTGGGTTCCAGGATCTTAAGAGACCCTACCTCAAAATAAAAATTGTCTTGAAATGCCTAACACCATTGCCTTCAAAACATCTGAACTTTAAATTGGAGAATTATATAATTCATGCTTATTATTAGAAAACCCACATGACAGGGAATTCTATAAACCAGAAAGTATGTTACACATTTCTATCTCTTCAGAGACATAACTGAACTTTTCATACTCTCTTAGATTTTTTTTAATCCATACAGTGAGGTTTGAGGTTACAAATATAATTCTTTCCCAAGGGAAATTCTAATACGTATGCGTTCACTAAGTCTTTGCAAAATAGATCCAAATTTAGTGTCAATGTCCTGTCCTGTTTCACCATGCTTCTTCAATTATGGGGGGTCTACATTGCATGCTATTGTGTAGCTGTAACACCCTTCTTACACAAGATCCTGTAATAAATTTTTATATAATTTCTAATGTTTCCAAATTATCAGTAAGTTATTTGAAGGCAAATAATATGTAAGTACACATATCAATATCCAGATTTCCCTTTTATGTGTGTATGAATTCATATACATATATTACATATGCATGCATATATTTAAATAATTATCTGAACATATAGTTTCTTGATAATCTGTACTCTGGTGCTAATCTGCCTAGAGGCAAACTGGATCTCATCACTTACTGAGCAGGTAAATTTACTAATACCTGAAGACCAAACCAACTTTAAGATGATAGTTCAATGAAGCAATGCAATATTCAGTATTAGTATTACTGATTCTCAAGTATCTTGCATGTAGTAGACACCTAGTACTAGTAACTGCCAAATGAGCAAATGCAATTCAAAGCACCATCTGTAGCATATACTGAATTATGTTGGTAAATAGAGCTATTGTTAAGGGTGCTACAATTACTTCTTCAGATAAATCCATGGTAGTTGAAGGGCTGTATTAAAGTATATGGCTGTTTTATATTTTAATGCATAGCATAAAGGTTGCTCTAATGCATAACAATAGAAAGTTGTGAAAATTTACGGCCTTACTGAAAAGGTAGTGTTTCTGTAAACACCTGTGCATGTGCCTGTGCATGTGTGTGTGTGTGGTATTTGTGTGTGTGTGTGTGTGTGTGTGTGTGTGTTTTCATACTACTAAGGATTCTAAATTAAAAACGCTGTTGGGTGTTGGTGTAAGATAAGTCAGCCTTTGCTGAGGTTGTCTTGCTTTTTATCCATTCATTGATTGCTTTCATTTCATTTGTTGATTCCTTATTTATGTTATGTATCCATACTTATACCATCTGATTCCTAAGTATTTGTGAAATTCATTAATATGCCCAAGAATATTATGCTAAATGGTTTCTCCATTTTTCTTAGATAGCCTGATAACTTGTTTTAAATGTGGAACTATTCCTTGAATTTTTTATTCATGTCAAAAATGCATAAACATAGAATCTAAGCATTAGGGGCATAACTTGATGTTGTGTTTGTTAAGATTTTTTTATTATTTAAAATGTGTGTGTGTGTGGTGGGTATGTGCACTTGAGTACAGGTGCTCACAGAGGCCAAAAGAGAGCATCAGATCCCTAGAAGCTGGAGTTAATAGGTGGATGTAGGCAGCAGAATATGGGAATTGAATTCAGGTCCCCTAAAAGAGCCCCCAAAGCACTCTAAACTAATGAATCATGTCTCTAGCCCCTACTTAGTGACTTTTAATAGTTTTATGCATCTCTGTAACTCTCATGTGAAAATGTAGATAGAGTATTTCCACGGTCAGAAAGACCTTCCCTTGGTAAATAACACTATGGTTTTGTGTCTTGTGTGGATGCCTGTACAGAATAGTTCCTGAAAGACTCCTGCCACTATTGACACCTGTTGTCTGTTCCTAAAGAATTATGCAGATATGCAGTGAGTGCTCTTAATTTCCTGTCACTCAAACTGTCTCTGTCAGTTTTAGTCGTATGTGTATAGTAGCATCAATAGCTTCAGAAAACAATTCTAAATAGCTTTCCCAAGAGAATATTGCAATTGGTAACACCAAGTATTGTGACACACATGCACCCTCACCAACATTATTGCTGGCCTGTAGGGTATTTTCTGATCATTAATGACACTGAGAGCTTGTCATGTACTTGTTTGCCATGTAAATATGCTTTTCTGTGAAGTACCTACTCAGGATGGCTTTTGGAGGCCAATTTTGGATTGGATGCTTTATCTTTCTCTTATTAATTTGTAGAAATTCTTTATTATTTTGAATGTGAGTCTTTGCTGGATACATGACTGTCAGGCAGAATCTGCCAAGATGTAGCATATTGTTTCATTATCTTCAATCATAATCTTTGACAAACAGCACCACCCAATTTTAGTAAAACCTAATTTACAGATCATGGCTTGATACTTGACATGTGTGTATTTTATTAATGTATCTTGACATGCTTTAATGTCATCAAGAATGTATTCTCCTAATTTTATTCTGGAAGCATCATTACTCTACATTTCTAACTTGAGTCTGTGTTCTGTCTAGGATAGATATATGGATGCAAAGTGATAAAATGGCCAAGATTCATCTTGTCCCACCTTAACAATTAAAGTAGAATTATTTTTAGCCATTTGGTCATCTCTACATTCTACAATAACACCTTCAAAATAAGCAAAAGTACTGCCTGTGTTAAGATAGATTGGCTACTGAAATCTGTTATCTGTTCCCATCACCCATGTATACCTGGATCAATGTGTACTCTCTGTTACTATGGCTTGAATTTTTATGTCTCTCTGGGCAAGTTTCCCAACTCTATTTTTCTTTCATAACTGTATGGCCATTCATTTAAACATTAACAGTTGCTTTTCAGTTTTTGCTTAAACTTCATTGGAATCAAAATCTCTAATTTTGGGGCTGAAGATCTTGCTCATGCTTAAGGGTGCTTACTGCTCTTCTAGAGGTTATGGATTTGATCTCAGCACCCAAAAATATATGACTCACAACCACCTGTATCTACAGCTCCAGGAGATCATACAGCCTCTTCTGCCTGCAGGCACCCACACATTGTGACTAACACCCCCACATATGACTTACACACACACACACACACACACACACACACACCAAACTTCCACAAATATGGCTTACACACACACACACACAAAACTTCCACAAATATGGCTTACACACACACACACACACACACACACACACCACACACACACACACATAACTTCCACAAATATGGCTTACACACACACACACACACACACACACACACACACACACACACATACACACACACACACACACACACACACACACACACAGCTTATACCTACACATGACTTACACCAACCCATGTGACTTACACCCATGTTTATTAGGATTTATTTTTAGTTGGCATTTAGAAAGAAATGCTTTAGGTTTCTAGAAAACCCAAGCTGAAAATATAGAGTTCACATTTATTTGCCATGTCCCTTATTTATATGCCAGTTACCATCACCACTGCACTGTTTTTGCTTTTTAAAATTTTTGTATCCTTTTGTGGTATGATTCTACATAATTAAAAAAATAATGACTACATTTCTGTGGTTTTATGTTCAGCAAACAAGAATGAGTCCAAAATAGTTACATTCCTTTGATCAAAAATTTAGTCTTATATATTTTAATATTATAATTTTATATTATAATCATATTGCTTAATATGTATTGAAATGTGTTAAGGGACAACCAGGGTTTGGTGTCACAGGACAGGATATAATCCAGGCATTAAGGTAGAAACTGAATTTTAGGCTAGCCTGGGATATGATATAAGGCCCAATAACCTTTCCTGATCTGCCCCTGACATGTTCAATAATTTCAATTATTAGCATCTTTGAATATGCATTTTCTCCCTGGGAAACAATGAGTTGGGTCGATCAAAATGATTATTATAGAGAATAAAAATATAAATGTAAACCTAACACTTTACTTTTTAAAAAATAACCCAATAAATCTAATCAGTGTTGACTGTTTGTACAGGAAAGTGTTTGCCCACAGGAGTATGAGATACCTACTGGTGGCTTTCCTCAACCCAAAGAAACGTGACTCTCCCAGCCCTCAGCAGCTTCAACTGCCACTGAGTCCTCAGTTATGGGTGGGGCATCATGAAACTCTCTCGTCCATTTTAACTCTCATTGTTCTTTCAGACGTCTTCTGTGGGAGACTAGCACCCTCTGTGTTCATATAGGTAGTAGCCCTGTAGTGTCCAGAGTCAGCTTTCAGAACAACCTTGGCTCCCATTGCCTGCCTCTTACACTCCTCCTGCCTTCTCTTCTAAGATGTGTAAGCACTTGGGGAGGAAGTGCTAATAACAGATGGTCTATCAATGAGCACTCATAATGGCTCGTTCTTAACCTTTGGAGCAGTTAGGAGTCGCTGCATTAACCATTACTTTCTGGAAGCTTCTCTAACCAAGATTGAAAGCATGCCCAATCTATTATAGAAACAAATACATTTACAAGGAACTTTGGTAACAAAAATGGGTTAGCAAGACAATATCAATAGGTTCTCTACCAGTCAGAACTATGGCTTCCTTAGACATGAGTCTTACAAGACCAGGCATGAATTCCCTCCTGGGGCACACTCAAATCTAACCAAGAGAGCAGTGGGTTACCCCAATGAAGTTAGGAGGGAGATGTAAGATGTGTTGGGTGGAGTAGAGGAGAGCTAAAGGGACGGGCTGGACAGTGGAGATGACTACAATACATTACATACATATATAAAACAGATTATCACTTCAGTTTGTATGTGCTCTCACACATCAAAGTAAACAAATGAAAAGGCAAATTCAGTAGTTTGTGTTTTTAGAAACTTGGTTTCAATAATTAGCATGTTGAATTAAGTTCAGTGTTCCACAAATCAAAAGTTTTAATAACACATTTTAGTCTTGTGAACCTTATTTAGGTATTTAACCCTCACCAGCATGTTTGAAAGTCTTTTCTAGCAATAAGTGTTTCTAGGAGTGTTTGTTAGCACTATAAATTTGTCTACTTTGCACTGTGGGGCTAAAATGACTTGACTCTGTTCCACTTCAGTGAGCTAAATGCTGAATTGACGTTTCAAAAGTCATTTTAATCTAAAAATGATGTTTATTTTTAGACTCTGTGAAAAGGACTTTTCACCTATGAGTATAACACAAGAAAGGGAAAATAGTTTTTCACACAAGCATCTATTTTTATTACATTTTATACTCCTATTATAGGTATTTAGGAGCTGGGAAAAGAGAAAGATGCTTTTAATTTCTAGCCTTACTCCATCAGCCTACAGGTATGGCAGTGCCTACTGTATCCCTTCTCTAATTAGAGATGGCATGTAGACTGGCTCATTACTTCTGCCTAATGAGCCCAGCTTCCTGCCACCTCTCTAATCAGAAAAGAGATAGGTACAGAATGTTCCTATGGACTTTCTATAAATCATTTTATTTCTCTTCCCTGTGCCATTTTTTTTTTATCAAAAAATTGAGTCACTGTCCATGATAGTTGTGTCCATGTCCAAGATGGCTTTGTTCTGAAGGGGAAGCTGTGCAAGATATCTCCTCCAGCAAAATTAGAGGTGCTGTCACCTGTCACACAGCACCAGACTGTGTGTCTCTGCTTTCTGTGGACTGCCTCAGACACAGGCCTGTCCAATGGGGCCTGTAGCATCTCCAGTGGGATCTATAATATGTCGAGTAGAGCCTATAGCATGTCCAGTGGGGCCTACAGCATGTCAAGAAGTGACTTTTTGTTCCCTGGCCCTGGCTGTAATGACTTTTCATGTAGGTATTGACTGCCTAGACATTCTGGAGTCATCTGTATTTGTCATAAATTGTTCCAGGGCCACATTTAGAAAGTTAACAGATAAAAGGAATGCTTTTTATTGGACTTGTCTCTGTGCGCTTTAATGTGGTAACTTGATTTGATCAAGCTACCCTTTAAATATGAAAATAGACACCATAGACCATCTATGTTATACAAGTTACTTCTCTCTTGCTGGGATAAAACACCATGACCAAGGCAAGTTATAGAAGAGAGTTTATTTATGCTTACATTTCCAGAGAATTTGAGTCCATTAAGCAAGGTGAAGGAATGCATGGTAGCGGGAACAGGAAGGCAAGGGCTCCTATCCAAACTGCAAGCATGATACAGAGAGAACAAGCTCATATTGGTACTAGTCTTTAACTCCCAAGTCCTGCCTGCAGTGACACACTTCCTCTAAATAAACAAAGGCCTCCTACGCCTCCACACACAGTACCACCAACTGGAGAGCAAGTATTTAAATGCTTCAACTCTGGGGACATTTTCATTCAAACCACCACACATGTCAATCAATGTCCATGTGTTTCTTGTCAGGGATATTTTCTTTCCATATAGATTTTGTTTTACATTTCAAGCAGGTCTATACCCTTAGAGAGTTAGAGCAGCAAACATGTACTTATGAGGAGTGGTTGGTGATGGTGTCTTCTATCATAATACTTCTCCAAATATTTGATTCAAAATTACTGAGTCATGCGAATTACAATGTTTTAGAGCTATTTCAGAAGTGATTTATGAACAAATTCTTAGTTTCCTATTGATATGAGAACTATATATTTAAGTGGATGTTTCTTCAGAAGATGATCGAGCACTAAAGTATCCATGTTCACTGGTTGTATTTTTGTAAAAGTGAATGGCAGGGAAGAAAAGACTGAGAGCCCAAAGCTAAGCCCAGCTGCTTTCACATCTGTATCCACTGCTTTAGTTGTTTTTGAACTCATCTGAATGTTCTGGACTCAAGATGGAGTGCAACTTAGCCTTTCATACTTGTATGATATTTAACCTCAGCTAAGATAGGAAATATCTTTCCTTTAATTTGATGTTTATGCTAATTTTGAGAAAGCTTTGAGAATTACCTAAAAAGAAAATAAAAGGAAAAGTATATGAACTCATGAGTGAATGGGACAGGTTAATGGTGTGGGAAAAGATATACGTAGGAACACGAGAAAGCTCAGTTGATAAACTGTTCACTGTGTGAGCCAGATGCCCAGGTTGAGATTCAGAATCCAAATTAAAGAGGTCAAGCAGCGCATGGGCACTTTTAACTCCAGTGTTGATAAGGGACACAGACAGACAAGATTGCCCTAGCCTATTAGCAAGCTCTAGGTCAGAGAGAGACCCAAACCAAACAAACAAAAGGCCCAAGATGGTCAAATTTTGAGGAATGACCCTGAGCCATTCCTCAGCATCCAAATGAGTGCCCTTGCATGAACAAACAAGCATGCATATACGCACATATACAAAAAGAAAAAATATGTAGACATGCATGAGATTCAAGTTAAATATAAAATTGATTGCATTTTGTTGCATGAGAGTTGTGTAACTGAACTTTCAGAACAAATAGTCAGCTACAAAATATGAGATATGAAGTTTATGACTCAGAGCCATGTTATGTAAGAACTACTGATTAAGATTCAATGGAAAATATGTAATCGTGAGCTAGTAGAGTAAGTAAAGGCAAATATTTTATAATCTTGTAATTTGAGACCCACTGGCATGCTTATATGTCAACAAACATGAAAGTACTGAGATACCTGACTAACTGGGAATTTAAAATTTATTCAATGTTTATCATTTTACTGTTTGGCAAAGTATGAAAAAATATATGAGATTAAACTATTGTGGGAAAGAGTAGGGTAACCTGGCAAACTACCAAAGATTAAACCATGGATTATTCAATCAAAAAAGTATTGTTTGGGGGCATTGAGAACTGAATTAGACAATGGCTTGAATCTCTTCTCAAAAATATTCACTGTAGCGTTCAAGGAGCAGAGTTGGAATAGCTATAGCTTTCAAAGGGAAGCTAAGTAAACAAGTACAACCCCTCCTATAGTGGAGACTTCAGGAAAAACACACATCCTGAGTATTGTCATGTAAGGGCTGCGTGTTCAGTCCCTCGAGAGAGGCAGGAGTGTGTGGAGTAACTAACCTCCACTCCACACATCACCGAAACACAGATATTTAAATATCTAGACAGTCGTTTGCCAAAGCGAATTCAAAAAAGCTAACACTGCTCCTCCTCTCTGAGTAGAATTTAAATGACCAACACTCCCATTGCTTAACTTTGCTGGTGACCATTACTGTCAGGAAACTATGCTACACATATGAGAAGTATTTTAAAACTTTGGGTGAGAGTGAGGTTGTAAATACTAATAGAGTGTAGTCTGTAAGTGTAACTGGATTTTGGCTCTTAGAGACCTGATTTTCATAGTATAGAATGTGGTGTTGGGACTCTTACATGTTGACATTTCATGCAGGGTATGTGAAACTTGAAAAAACAGTGCTTTTCCAGACATTAGAACCTTTGTATAAAAAAATGGATGATTTCCCAAATAATTGATTATGAGGTGTGAGTCTTAGAATCAGACAGATTGGAGGTTGACCCCAGATCCTTCTCTCAAGGGTACCGAGAAGGAGGAGGTCGAGCACTGTCCTGGAGTTAGGAGTTTCTCAGCTGCAGGGCAAGTTTGAGCCAAAAAGCAGAGAGTAAGGGAAAATGAGGGAGAGAGAGATGGATGGAAATGCATAAAGGGGAGAGAGACAGAGACACAGACAGACAGACAGACAGACAGACAGACAGACAACAGAAGCAACAGAACGTGACTATAGTGGATGAAATGCTAGAAAAGGAATTCTAAAGGATGACTTTTATAAAGACTGGTAAATTCCAAGGAAACAGGAAAAACAACCAAGTAGCGCTAATAAAATTGAGTAATGAACAAGATCAATGATGAGAGGGAGTCTGAAGAAAAACACAGGAACCACTGAAGTTTAGTCAGTAAAAATCTGACAAACCCTGGGTAAGAAAGCCTTAGATCAGGGTTTGGGCTTGAAGATAAGGTTGATGACCTGGAGTGCTTGGATGAGTTAGGGAACAGACTCCCAAACCAGCAAGCTTTCATGTGACCTTCCAAGATGGCTCCCCATCATGTACTACACTTACGCCTTTTATTTGAGGAACGCGGAACTCTTCACATGCTAGCATGTTGTGCAGCCCTGAGGTCAGATTAAATCAGACCACCTTGCTGCAGACTGACTTGTATTTTACTGACTGCTTCTCCCTTCTCTTGCCCCTGCCCACCCCTCTCGCCCTGTGGGATGGCTGAGCCACCCCTCATTCTTGACTAATGCATTTTTCCTGCCTCCTTTTCTAAGAGCAGCCTCTCTGGTTCTGTTTACATCTCAGTTCAGTTTTGTGATTTTCCAATCATACCCAAGAAGCGCTTTTGTGTCTGAAAATTCCTGGCTACCTCTGCTCTGCCATCTTGCTTTCCCTGGGCCGGCTGCCCTCTATTTATTTATATCTTGCTTTAGAAACTCTTTCATATACTGACATCAAGCATATCATATCCTGTATTGGTTTATTTTTCACAAAGTTGATTTCTGTGCTATGTGTGATATAGAGATTGAATTTTAAGTGATTTTATTGGTACATATTTGTCCCTTTGATTTTTTGTTGAATATCCATGAATTTCTTTCTGATTGCAAAGTCACCTTGATCTGCCACTCTAGTTTTATGACTATGTACTTCCTGTTTGTTTCAGAGGTCAAATTAATCAACTTCTTGTCAAATAATGGTGTGTACATTTGATTGTGTGTCAATGTTTCAAGGAGTGTTCTTTTTCCGCTCTTTCTTCCCAGTCTTCAAACAATGATTATTAGGTATATTTTCCCCAGATGCACTCCAGGATCACCTGCCTTTTTGACAATTATCTAATGGGAATTTCATTAGAATTTAATTAAAATTGTATAAGTATATAAAGGACTTATATTGCTGTTATCTTGAATATCTACATATCTGATCATGGTACACGATTCTATTTAGATCTCCTTTTTAAAGTATGTTTATTTTTTTATTTTACTCTATCCTCTCTCTCTCTCTCTCTCTCTCTCTCTCTCTCTCTGTGTGTGTGTGTGTGTGTGTGTGTGTGTGTGTGTGTGTTTGCATGTGAGTATAATGCCCATTGAATAAGAGTTGGATCTCCTGCATCTGCAGTTTCAGATTGTTGGGAGCCACCAAACATGAATGCTGAGAATAGACCTGGGCTTCCTGTAAAATCAGCCATCAGCCCACACTCTTAGCCTCTTAACCATTCCCCCATCCCGCCCCATTTAGGTCTTCTTAGTGTGCTTTGGTAAGTTTCTGCATAAAAGATACCATATGTTTTGTGTATCTACACCATCCTTAAAGCCTTAACACTCCAGGGCTTTTGTAAACAGTATCTTTTCTGGCATTGTTCTTGGTGGGTGTTTGTTTTGTTCTTTTTGCATATGTAAATATATGTTATGGGCAATGATTCTACGGACTGAATCATGCCACTTATATACATTGTTGGGTCAATTTCATATATAATTTGGTTTTCATGTACTGAACCAACTTTTAGTCCTTAAAATGTGTCCACATTTTCTCATGATGTGTATTCAGCTTATCAGACAAATTTGGCACATTAGAATCTTTTAGGACATTTGCAATTCTACAGAGCCTATAATTCCCTTGTGATCTTTTCTGATTTGGGCAATAGAGCCACACTGGCTTCACGAATCGATTTGGAGAGTGTTTCTCTCAAATTGTTTGAAGTAAATTGTAATGTTCAGTAGAATTTTCTAAAGAAGGCTTGAGTCCCAGGGTTTTCTTTGTGAGAATTTTAATTTTACACTTGTACCTTTCCTCCTGCACCTACTCATATTCTCTGTCCCTCCTGAACTGGGTTTAATACTTGACATCTTTCTAGGAATTTGTCTCTTTTATCAGAAGTATCTAGTTTCAGTCATAGATTTATTTATAGGCTTTACAACTTCACATCTATTATGTCAGTAGTAATATCTCATCTTTTATTTCTGACTTTCATAATTGGAATAGTTTTCTTTGTTCAACTTGTCAAACTTAGGATATTTCAAGGACCCCTTAATAAATATCAAAGATGTAAAGGCTCCCTGTGTACATATTACTCTCTAGATTATTTCTATGGTTCTGGTTTTTCTCACCATTAAATCTGCCTGGTCACTGCAAACTGAAGGAGTTGCAACTCACTGTTTTCAACCAATAGCCTCTGAAAAGGGATCCTCTTCCCAGAAGGGCAAAGTGTCCATCCAGATCACAAAGTAGGGGCTCTTTAGGTATTTCCAGGCTCGTTGAATTATGACAGTTTTCTGAGAAAGCTAGGGAAGGCTCCAATCCTCCTGATCCTTCTGGTGGCTCCCTAGATGCTTGTTTTAGATTGTAGACATTTTATTGCTCCTTCCTACAAGGCTGTAAGATTCAGAGAAAAGAACGAATGTAGGGAAGATCAAATTGTGACAGAACTTAATATTTTTGCTGCAAGTATTCATCCATTCAAAAACGTAGACTCCAAGTGTCACTCAAAAGCTGGTTTAGTTCCCAAATTCTAAAAGCACTGTCTTGGCAGTACAGTCTAAGTGCCACTCTGGGGGCAGAGAGAATTTTCACTGTTACTCGTCAGCAACTCTTATAAGAGAAAGCAGGTCATCAGCGCTGGCTTATAGGTACAGAGGTTTAGACCATTGTCATCATGGAGAGAAGCATGGCAGCACTCAGGCAGACATGGTGCTGGAGAGGTAGCTGAGAGTTCTGCATATGAATCTGTAGGCAGCAACAGAAGAGAGCGACTTTCTTGGGCTTCTGAAACCTCAAAGCCTACTCTACAAGACCACACCTCCTAATCCTTCTCAAGTAGTGCCACTCCATGATGATAAAGCATTCACATATATCAACCTATAGCAGGTATCCTATTCAAACCACCACACTGCCTTGCCAGGTGACATCTTGGTACTTTTTCATCCACGTCATGATGTTTTGCTCATAACCACTGTCATGCTAGACAGATAAATAGTATCACATGTTTTATTTGCCAGACTAAACATTTCCAAATGGCACAGATGGCTTTTTGAAAAGATAAACCTTTAAATATTGAACTGGTATACTAACTTTTATACTAAATTTAGTAGCTTTAGTGTATGTTTCCTGGGATTTTTCCAAAATAAGAAATTATGCTAACTAAGAAATAGAGGTACTGTACTGTCTCTTTTAAAACTGGTGCTCTGTGCTCATTATTCATTGCAAACATCTTCATGTGTGGATACGTGAGCATTTGCTTCAGCATGCTTGTGTAGTGTGCAGGTGATTCACATGCAGAGGTCCCTGGAGGACACCAGACAACCTGCCCTACCGCTCCCCGCTTAAGGCATGGTCTCTCCCTGAACCTTGAACTAGGCCCGCAGTCAGCAAGCCCATCTCCACCCCTTCCAGTGCTGGGTTCCAGGTACTTGTAGCCACACATAGCATTGTTAGGTGGGTACAGACCCTCCAGTTCTGTGTCCACTGAGCCAGCTCCTCAGCCCTGAGGCTGCTTTCACCCTGACTTGTGTGATTATTTGCTCCAAGTTCTTGCTCACAAGGCGGATCTCCATCCTGTCTTCATTTCCTCACGGAACAGCTCCGAGGTCTTTCTTGTGTGAGTCATGTCTCTGCCCTTGATCCATTTATATAATTTGGACCTATCTTTCCCATATGGATGTTTTTCAGAGAGAGCTCTTTACGACATGTTTTCCCCTACAAATATCTGTTAAAAATTGGCAACTGGCAGAGGGATTATTAAAGTCTATTCCTGAGTCTGTGTCCTTGAAATCCTGCATGACCTCCTCTCTCACAGTCATAACTCCTCTGCTTAGGATGGCTAATGCATGTTCACTTTGGGCTTTTACAAAACTTTCTCTAATTCTTTCGCAAAATGCCCTACTATGAATTCTGAGGCAGTGGAGATGACTGTCCTATCACAGGCTCGAAAGTGTAAAACTCAAATGATTTTTAAAGGTTATAAAACCCAGCCCTTTTATTTTATAGATGATAAAATAGATTTCATTGTCCCTCTGCAGCAGAGCTTGCCTTTAACTATTATTAAGATATAGGAAGTGGATTCTAATTTATCAACCTTGCTGGGAAAGCCTCCATTCCTAACACCCTCTCAGAGTGCCATCTTTTTCCTCTTGGATGACTGTGGTAGCTCCCTCTGGCCTAGCCGCTACTGAACATGTTCCCCTGAGTTCTAAATCTCCACACTTTTGAATGAACCTGAGATCCTGTCATTCATCTACTCCCAACCCTCTGGAGGCCTCTTATTTCATTCAGAATGAAATCCAGATCCTTATAACATGCTATAAACCTAACAATTCATAGCCCTAGCTTGCCAGCAGGTTACTAGTCTGCTCAACCTTCTGAATGCCTCTCCCTCCCTGACTTGGAGACCTAATGATCTGGCTCCTTGTAGTTCTTCTGACATGCTAAGCATACGCTTTAGGTGCATTTTTCTCCCTTGGTTGCCCTCCTGGAACAGGTTGCTACTACATGTCCAGATGAAGCAACCTCTCTCCCCACTGGTGCTGAATTCTTTATGAGGTCTCCTTTCGACATACCACCCCAATAATATTTAGCCCTGCTCTCATTTCTACTCTAAATTTTCTATTTTCATTAGCACTTACTATGTTTATATATGGTACATGTTTACTATATCTATGTATCTATTTTTAACACAAGCTCCATAAATGAAAGGGTGTATTTTGACTGTTGTAATCTTTGGTTGACTGATGCATCTTTGGCTGGCAATAAGAATGACTGGTACACAATAGATTCCAATAAATATTTGTAGATGAATAATAATAGATGAAAGTAAACAGAATAAACCTGATATTCAAAATCCACAGTGAAGACTCTGACAAGATCAATCCAAATGACTGTAATTGGGGTTGTATTTCAGTGATAGCATGCCTTTCCAGTGTCACAAAAGGTTATTCGTGGTATCTGTTGCTGTGATAAAGCAACATGATCACAACTAATTCATAAGCAATTGCTTATGTTGACTTGTGCCTTCAGAGGGATAAGAGTCCATCGTGGCTGGGAGGCATGGGTCCAGTGGAAGGAACAAGAAGCTGAGAGACCATATCTCAGCTGCAAACATGAAGCAAAGGGTAAGAACAGGACATGGGATCAGGGTGTAATGCCTCAAAGCCCAGCCCCAGTGACATACCTCCTCTAGCAAACTCTACCTCCTAAAGATTCTATTATGTCTTCAAACAGTATCACAGACTTGGGATCAAATATTCAAATATATGAGCCTATGGGGGACATTTTTCATTCAACCCACCACATCTGCTGTTTGTTCTGGTCTGGTTGCTTTATGTGAAATATTTCTCTCTTAACTCCTACATGAACATTGTACACAGAGATATTAAATCACATGGAGAACATGCTACATAGGTTGGTGTCAGTTCTCTTTGCTAACTTGTATGATTTTGTAAATTTAATGTGGCTGAGTTAACAGTGTGGGGTGGCTTATACAATAGAAATTTATTTTCTTTGAGTTCTGGACCCTACAAAAACAATGACAAGTTTATACAGGACTCTGTTCGATTTGAAAACCAAGAACAAAGACTTCTTTGTCTTTCCATTGTGTTTGCTTATGGTTTCAGCACTGCATTGTCTGTGTTTTCCTCACATGCTTTTGGCCCTGTGTGTCTGGACTGTTTCTTCTCACCTTGTCCCTCGGCATGGGCCTTCTTTAGTGAGTGCCTCACTTGATCCCATCTGCAAAGGCACTCTGTGCAAGTAAAGTGGCATTCTCAAATGTGAGGAGTTACATCTTTGTTGGGACACAGTTGTGCCAAGAACAAAGCCTTTCCTGATGGACAAACAGGCTTTGTATATGAAAACTGTACTGTGGCCACATCAGTCAGCAAACAGCCCAAAGGAAGAAACACTGGGGACATTTTCTGCATGTCTAAAAAAGACTTCAGTAAATTCGATCATTATATAAGATATCTTGTGTTTTTCATTTCCACCATACAGCTCATTGGCCCCAAGGACACAGTCAATTCTTGGACTTTTTTCATTCCCTTGTTTTATCATTTGTTCTTTGATTCACTTCTCTGTGACCCTAACCACACAGACCGATCTCTTCCCCCTCTTTGTGCAGGAGCCTTCACCTTATATTTCCCTTGTTTTGTTTGTAGTCTGAAAATGTCAGTGCCAGGTATCACCAATCACTTGACACTTCAAGATATTGGGATGTGCAAATATTTTTTTTTAAATCACCCATCTTGCATAACTGTGCCAGTACACAATAACCATGAAAATACAACATGAAAGGGTGTAATTTCCAGTCATCCTTCCTGCCTATTCCCATGGAAACCAATGCACATCTTCATCCCTTTCCTTGTTAACTTCAAAACCATCTCACTCACTCCTTGCATCTCTTTAATTTCCTTCATTATTGAATATAATTGAATAATTTACCAGCTGACAGGAATACAACTATGAGTTGTGGGTAGGCCAGTGAATATGAGCAAATAATACTTTATCTTGCTGGGGACGTGTATTTAATGCATTTTGTTTTATATGATAGATAGAGTAGTAAGTAGGTACCTGCAACATAATGAAAGGAACACATATAAGTGTTGCAGGTACTTTGTGGCACTGTGGTGGCCTCAGGATATTTTTCAAGGGACATATTTCAAAGCTGAGACAAAAATTGGGTAAGGAAGGTATTCTTAAAATAAAGGCAATATCAAGTATAAAGCCTTAGGATTGAGTATTAAAAAGTTAAAGAGTATTCAAAATTTAATCTTTGCCATTGTAGTTTGGGGTATAAAGGATGTCCAAAGAAAAACTGTGGGGTGGGTGTGATAGGTAAAAGACAGATAGGAGATAAATCCAGCGTTGCTTGTTTTAGGTAGGCAGTGTGACCTCTTTCCTCTCAAGAAAAATTAATACAATAAGATGTGACAGTCTCAGCTCACTTCTCTTCCCAGACAAAATCACATAAGCAGACAAGACTTAGAGGCATTCCCACGCATCCCTCTCATTTTACTTTTACCTATAAATTATGAATACTTTTCCTCATACCATTCTGTTATCGTTTACTTTCCTGTGGCTGTGATAATGATCATGGCCAAAAGCAACTTTAAAAAAGCAGTTTATCTCAGTTTATCAATTGGAAATAATGATCTTCCTGAATGAATATTCATATATAAAGTATCCTCAGCCATTTTCAAATATGCATCATTTAAATGAATGCAAACAGTGTAGTTTGTTTATTTTTATTTCTGGTGGTGCTGGGGATTGAACATCAGGACTTGTGCATGCTGAGCAAGAAGTGGACCTCCCTCTGAGCTCTCTCTTCAAATAAACAACATGACTGTGTGTGTCTCAAATGTAGGTAGATATATATACTCAGGCATAGACTCTTAGGATTTTTCACCTTCTCTCAGAACACCCCTGATCTTGTGATTTCTCTTGATTTTCTTGGGTAGATACAAGAGTTCATTCTGGATGTTAATTCTGTTGTTCACAATTTAGTTATTTGTATGGTTGTTTTGTCTACATGTACAGCTATGATCTGTGTGTATTCCTGGTATCCACAGAAGCCAGAAAAGGGCATCAGATTGCCTAGAACTAGAGTTATAGGTGGCCGTGAGCTGCCATGTGGGTGCTGGGAATTGTACCCAGGTCCCCTGGAAACTTCTGTGTCATTGCTCCAGCCTCTGCTGTTCATCTTTTATTCACCTAACAACTTTTGTCTGACCAGTTTTCTCCAAATATTTTTCATGGAACAATGCAAAAGAAGCAAAAAACAAACAAACAAACAAATAACAACAACAACACACACACACAACAAGCAAACAAAAAACAAGAAACTTTCTTGAAAGTTAATGTCATGATGGCATTGTTGAAAAACAATTACTTTGGAAAATGAACTTTTGGAAAAATGGCATTTTCTAAATTAGCCAGTGATTAGAATTAATTTATTTTTGTTTGTTTGTTTCTCATGACAGGGTTTCTCTGTGTAGCTTTGGAGTCTGTCCCGGAACTCTCTATGTAGACCTGCTGGCCTCAAACTCACAGAGATCTGCCTACCTCTCCCTCCCAAGTGCTGGAGTTAAAAGCATGTGCCACCACTGCCCGGCTATAATTTAGTTTTTCAACCAACGCTCAGTTGCTGAATTGATACTAGTATTAGATCCCACCTCATTCTGGGTTCCTTATGATTCAAACTCTAGCTTGATGTTTTGTCCTTTATTAAATACAGAACAAACATTCCGAATTAGTAGTTGTATTCATTATTTTTTATATTGTTGTGACTACAGCACCAGGCAGAGCCAACTTAAGGGAGAAAGAATTTACTGTGTATCAGTTTCTTTGTTTCAGTCATTCATAGTATGGAGGGCATGGTGCTGGGGTGTCTGGAGGAGGCTGTCCACATCCCTGTGAACAAGAAAGCAGAGAGCCAGCAAAGACTAAAGCTATGTAAATTTGCAAAGGCCCATCCACCATGGCTACTTCTTTCAGCTGGGCTCTGCCTGGTAAAGGTCCACATGTCCCCACATTAGCACCAGTGGCTGGGGACCTATTACTCAAAATGTGAATCTATAGGGGACATTTCAGATTCAAACTATAACTGTGTTTTGTTTGTTTTGCTTTCTTTTTTTCCTTTTATATCCTTTACTCTTCCTTTGTGTGTGTGTGTGTGTGTGTGTGTGTGTGTGTGTGTGTGTGTGTGTGTATGCATGAGTGCGTATGTAATTCTGATATATATGTGGCTGTTAGTATGTACATGTCAAGGAGCAGTATGTGGAGATCAAAGGACAGCTTTTCCCAGTTTGTTTTCTCTTTCCATCTTGATGAGACAGATCTCTCCTGTGTTTGCTGCTATGCATATTGCAGGTTACCTGACCCCTAGTAGGAGCTCTGCATGTTACTGCATGGAACTTTTAACATGGCTTCTGAGGATCAAACATGGCAGGCACTTTTACCTGAGCTGTTGACACATGTCCTTGGGCCCTTTCTTTCCTTTCCCCTCCTTGTAGTTCCAAATCTCTTGAGCTTACCTGCCCTCAGGTAAATGTTTGGTAAATAAACAAATAATCACTGAAGGTTGATGCTTACCTAAGGAAGAAAATAATCTGTGATGGCATTGTGTTTCTTAAACCTGATCAACTCAGAAAAATTCTTAGTGGATGAAAATGTTTTGAGACGGAGTTTCACCCTGCTGTAATATGTGGGTGACAAAATATCCATGAGCTACAGAACTTATATCCATCTTCATTGTTTTTGTTTTGGGGTTTTCTGGTTGAGCATTTTGTGTTTGTTAGAATCAACATTCTGGAGTTTGAGTCAGAATGAGTAGTATATGAGAACAGGAAGTTTTCCCCCTGGTAGAACAAACATTCTGAAAGTTGTCATTAAATGTAGGTGACAAAGTTTAGGGCTGATGAAATAATAGACTTACAGATTTGTATATGAGAGAGGAACTCAGGGAAGTACAGCTGAATTGGGTCTGGAAGTAATCTGCTAAAGGACTCATTCAGAATTCATAGTCTTGCTATGGCTGTGCAGATAAATACAATTACTATTAATTATGTAGAATTGAAAAGCAGACACAATGAGAACATAATTTTAAACTTTAGAGTTTTTAAAAGATATCAGAAGAACACTTTGCATGCTTGCTTGGGTTCTGGAGTTTCCTATCTATGCATATTTTTCAGATGTAGAGAATTTTGTTGAATGCAAGATTTTCAATTTTACTATGTGTCACTTACAAACAGGTAAGCATATGTGGTATTCTAACACTTGGAATATAAGACAATAAGGACAATTCACTTAAATGACCACAGAGACTATAATATTTTTCATCTTTATAGCAATTGGCAAACGTTGCCTAACTTATATTTGACCATATTTACTTTGTCATAATTTATACTCATTCACTAATACCTTTTTGTCAGAAACTCCTTATAATATGGGGTGATCAAAACTATTCACAAATGATTTTCTCTTAGAAAATTCATTTTGTTAACATAACATACTTTAATGTGTTTGTTCAAAAATTCTGTATTAGGTAGATGCTAATACTTAAAAACTGATATTTGTGCCTTTCAGATTTGCTTTTAGAAATCACTAGTGTCAGATAAAGTGAAACAATAAAACAAATGGTTGTTTTGGTACACAAGGAAGTTTGAAAGGACAAGGACTTAAGAATGAATGATAGAATATTTGAAGTATGTGTTTTTGTTTTTGTTTTGTTTTGTTTTGTTTTTGTCTATGAGGACCACTCACCAAGCATACCTTCATTAGAGAGTAGAACAAAAATTTATCTTAGAGTTTTCTACAGACAAATTGCTTCCCATCTAGTGCCCATGAGTTTCCTCTGGAGATGACATCTGAAGAATCCCAGCTTAGAATCTAGTGGAAATAGTATGCGCTTGATGGCCATTCTTGGTTGCTAGCTTGACTACATCTGGAATTTACTAAAACCCAAACATATGGCTACACCTGTGAGGGATCTTTTTCTTAATTAAATCATTTGAAGTGGGAAGATCTACTTCTAATTTGTATCTTTGAGGTAGGAAGCTAGACCTTTAATCCAGGTCTTTAGAGATGGGAAGATTCATCTTCAGTCTGGGCCACACCCTCTCCTGGAAGCCTAGATAAAGATATGGAAGAAGAAAGTTTATTCTCCCCTTGCCTGCTTGCTCTTCCTTTCATTAGCAAGCTCATTCCTTCACTGGCATTAGAGCCTATTTCTTTGGGATTCTAGAATATACCGAAGACCAGCTGAGACATCAAGTCTTGCGGAGTGAGCAACTAAAAAAACTATGGAATTCATGAACCTTCCATTAGTAGACAGCCATTGTTGTACTAGCTGAATGATAGACCACACACACACACACACACACACACACACACACACGCACACGCACACGCACACGCACACCACACACACACACACACACACACACACACACACACACACACTCACATACACCCCACGGATTATTCATTCTATAAGGTCTGTTCATGTAAAGGACCCCAAGAAATACAGATCTTCCTTCCTTCCTTCCTTTATTTCTTTTTTTTTTTCAGAACTTGGTAGTAACAGAGTCACCCAGGTAGTGCTGATTATGAAGGCAGGAAGAGGTGGTGAAGAGTAGCTGAGTCTTGGCATTGTGTGGAAGGGTTGCAGTTCCTGAAGAGAACTCTAGAGAGGCTATTGGTGAAAGTGTAGCCCAGTTGTAGCAAGAGAAGCCAACATTTCTGGGATGCCAGTCATCTACAGACAACAATATATGGAGTGGATCCAGTCTGAGTCTAGGAGACAGCTGTGTGTGCTGCAGAGGGCAGAGCCAGAGAAGTGAGCCACATGCTTTGGAGGAGCCCAGGGATCATGAGTGAGACCCAGGTATGGGACATTGAGTTGTTTCCACTGTTGGAGTTTGGCTTTCTTTATTCAGATTATGACTATACCCAGGCTTTTCCTTCTTGAAGTAAGAAAGATTTTAACTTAAGTTTGATTTTTATAGGAGTCCACAGTTGAAAAACTTTGAACTTTGAAAAGAGATTTTGGGTTTTTAAAGAGAATGGATATTTTAAACACTGAATTTTTGTGCATTTAAATTGGTAAAGACTGAGGGACTTTTATAGTTATTTATGTTTTAATGTGAGATGTTGAAGATTAATAAGAAAGAAAAAATTGTGGCTTAATAGTGATGCATTTGTGTGCCAGGTTGACAGGGGGTCAATTTTTTGGGCTTCTTTTCTGTCAGTTTGCCAGAAGCTAGTCAATGGAGAGAAGGGACCCTCCAAAGACCCTGAGTCCATATGATCTGGCTGTAGGCAAGCCTCTAGGGCATTTGCTTAATTAGTGATTGATTGTCCACAGGGACAGCCTGGCTCATTATGGGTAGTGCCACCCTTGAACAGGTGCATAGGAGAAACTTCACCAGCCTACCCCAGCAGCAATCACCCTGCCCCCAGTGCCCAGGCCAGCCTGCAAGAGCAGAAGTGTGCACATGCACCGCAGGCACTTCCTCCCTGATCCAGGCTGCCAAGCCTGCCACAATGCCCAGAGACATCTGACCAGAGACACCAATGACAAAATGACAATGCACAGTCAGCCACCTGAGCCAATGGGACCTTGGGAGAGGGTATAAAGGCAGGCCTAACTTCCTGAATAAACGAGTCTGCAGCACGTTCTGCTACTAGCTGACTCTCAGTGCCTGAGTAGTTGGTGCTGCATCCTCTCACCCCCTCCTCCAAGCGGTGTCTGAGCAGGGTAACCAGCAACACAGGTGGCCCTGGGTTCTATATGAAAGCAGACTGAGCAAGCCATGGCAGCATCCATCCATGGACTCTGAGTCAGCTCCTGCCTCCAGGTTTATTGCATTTGTGTCTTATCCTAACCTCCTTCAACGATGAACCATGGTGTGGAAGGGTAAGTGGAACCATCCTGTTCTTTCCAGGTTGCTTTGGTTACAGTGTTTTATCACAGCAATAGTAACCCTACCCAAGACAGTGTGTGTATATGAAATAGTTAGTTTTCCTTATTTACTTCTTAAGTATTTAGCTTTGTGGTGTGTGTGTGTGTGTGTGTGTGTGTGTGTGTGTGTGTGTGTGTGTGTGACAGAGAGAGAGAGAGAGAGAGAGAGAGAGAGAGAGAGAGAGAGAGAGAGAGAGAGAGAGAGAGAGTGCTTGTATGTGGGGGGTGCATGCAGAGGTCAAACAACCTCTGCTGTCCACTCTTGACTTTTACCTTGTTTGGAGACAGAGGCTTTCATTTCATTCATTATTCAGCATAGCTCAGGCTGGTTGGCCTACTGCTTCTAGGACTCCTTCTGTGTCTTCTATCTGAGTGTGAGGGCTGGGGTCACAAATGTGCCTGACTAATACCAAGTCTGACCTTCTCATGAGATCTGGCCATCTGAACTCAGATTATCCGGCTATTGCTCCAGGAGTACCTAGCTGCTGAGTCATTTCCCTGGCCCCTATTTACTCTTTTCAAGGGAAATTTTCTTTCTTTCTTTTTTTTTAATTTCTCTCCAAGGGAGATGTAGATTAGTGTGTTAAATCTTTGCATGTCAGATATTTGAGAAACATCTCAAACGAATGATCCTGTAGCTTGTGGTAGACACATGATCAACTTAAACTTCCTTGTTTCTCAGTCTGTGGAATTGGGGGTGCCTGGACAAGGACACCAACCATACCATGGGACAGGGAAGAAATGGGATGCCCCTTGCCCACTATCTTTCACATCTCCATTGCCTGTGCACACTATGCTGAAGAGTAATGTCACAGCTTTCTTTGGAATGAAGTTTTTCCCAGCCAGAGAAAAGATTTTGTACCAGTTATTGACTTTGGAACACATTCAATAGCTGATGTCAATTGGAAACCATCAGCGAGATTTCGAGTAGTTACTTCATGTCTCTTAGTGAAAGAAAAACCAGCCACCTGCACCATCACCTCACTGGGGTCAGAAAGGAAGCTTGTTTTCTCTAGTCAGATGCGGGTTATTAGTGTTGACTGTCTGGAAGAGGGTGATGGGGAGGCTAGGAAGAGAATGACCTGGGCAGCTCCATAGCAGGCATATTCTTCTTAATGGAAAAATTCAAAACTATGCCTGCCCCTGGCATTCTTGTCTGACTGTTGGCAGCCGGTGTATGGTCTGAAGCCATTGAAACATTTCAGGAAGCCAGACTCTTATAGATGAGTCACAGGAAACCATTGACAAATGGCCTTGGCCTCAATCCCTTTACCCAAATGAGAAGCCTATAAAATGATGCATGCTTTCTTATACTTTCCCCTGGATGAACTGGAGATGTCATCTTAAATCTCATTATTTTCAATATATTGCTGTTCACTCAAAGTGTAAGTCAGTTTAAAATCTAGATATATGACTTCTTTCTACAACACACATAGGCACAGTGATATTAAATTAACGTAAAATACCTTGATAAAGAGCAAGGGCTTACAGATGCTGCTTCCTCTTCCTGTCCCTCTGTTCTTTCCTTTTCTGGTTCTAGGAACTGAACACAGGGCCTCACAGACAAGAGGCAAGAGCTATATACTTCCATGCTTCCAACCCTCTTTTTACCTTTTATTTGGAAACAAGATCTCAGTAAGTTGCTCAGGCTATCCTTGAACTCTCTTTACAGCTCAAGCAGCTCTTAAATTGGAATTCTTTATGACAGCATCCAGAAAAGCTGGAATTATAGGTGTGTGCCACTGGGCTTGGCTAGCTATTCTTGTTGTAGCTCTTCATGGTCCTTGAGATGGCTCAGATGTCAAAAGTGCATTCTGTACAAGCACAAGCACCGGAGCCCAAGCTCAGTCCCTGTTACCCTCGATGGAAGGGGAGGATTGACTTCCACATTCCTTCTCTCTCTCCCCCCCCACACACACCGCAATTTTTTTTAAGAGTTAAAACAAAAACCATACCATTTTTAAGGACATTTGTCTTAGTGTCTTTCTTGTTGCCATGACAGAACGATTTCACAAAAGCAACCTGAAGGGTGTGTTTGTGCTCATAACTCAGGGTACCGTCCATCACATGGGAAAGTGAAGACAGACTGAGCCACTGTCCACATCATATCCACTGTGGAGAGGCAGGAAGGGAGGGAGGCTTGCTTGCAAGAACTGAGATTGTATTTCTTTATTTCACATAATTCAGAATATCTGCAAAAAGCATCACCCTGACCGCAATTAAGATGGATCTTCCCATATCAGTTGATGTAATATCTAGATAATCCCTTACAGACATTCTTGGAGGATACTGTCAATGCAGACAACCCTTCACAGGTATTCCTGGAGGTTGCTTCCCAGGTGATTCCAGGTTCTGTGAAGTTGACAATCAACATTCACACCATCACAGAACTTTAGGATACTGAGTATATTTATTTGTTCAAAATGAGTTTTATTTTATATTCCATTAGAAAAATTATTAAAGCTAAATGGTCAGTCCTCCCAACACCAGGAGGGTGATATCAACTCTGAGGAGTTCTGTCACTGAGAGGTTGTGTGTCCTTACCATCTTCTCTGGACCATTACAGAGAGATTCTGGAGCTCTTTTTTGGAGATCTCCCTTACTTGCACAGCAGGCCCCATTGCCACTGCCCAGGCAGCTGCCTCCATGCAGCAGTACTGCATTCCCAGTGGTGCAGAAGGCAGGCACCATCATCGAGTGTCGTGGCTGAATCCTGAAGCTCATCCTCTGTTCTTCATCAATGATAGTGACATTGCTACTTCATAGATTTCCCATGTGTTCGAAATTCCTACACAGCTCAGTCAAGGAGTGATTATTTCCATAGACTTGGAAAATGGGCATTGCCAGGTAATCAGAGACAGTGGGGTGGGGGTTCATGCTCGGATGACTTCCTGTCCTTGAGGAAAAGAAATGTCACGCAGTCCTGAAGTCCATAAATGTTGAGTAAAGGTGTTGGTGGGGAGGCCCTCCCTCCAGAGGAAGAGTCTTGCTTGCCTCTTTCAGCTTCTGGTGATGTCTGTTAATTCATGGACCTGTAACTTCAGGTCCTGCCTATTTCTGCAGAGCCCCCTTCCACGTTTCTCAGAAAGTGTTAATTTCCTCCTCTCTTTCTCTTTAAATAGAATGATCTCTTGTTAAGATCTCTAGCTTTATTAGATCTGTAAGGGTTATTTCCAAAAAGGTTATGCTCACAAGCACCTGCAGTGACCTCTTGAACATATTTACTTGGATGTACACTGCATCCACTCCATGGCAAAAACCAGAGTGGTAATGAATGAAATCACAATGGCTAAAACTGACATGCAATGTTTCATGTTTAGGGATTAATGTTAAAATGGAATTTATGAAATGTTTGAGCCTTCTTTAAAATAGAACATATATTTATAGGACAGGTGCTTATTCTTATGTACTTCCTGGGAGTTCTTTTCTTTGTCCATTATCTTTAGAACAAACACAGTGGGATCAATGTGATTTACAAAGTCATTGAGATTGGAAAGAAGTATGTAATTACAGAATACATTGCTTTTCCTGAAGGTCTGAAGTTCCTAGATGTTCCTTAAGTAGTCCATCACAATAATTAGAAGGAGTCTTTGTATTCAAATCTGAAGTCTCAGCGTTTTGGCTTCTTAACCACCCATGGCAATAATAATGGACATATCCATCCCCAGGTATTTTGAATCATCATTCACTTCCCTAGCCCACAGCCTCCAGCGATAAGGATTCATTGGAAGAAGGCAGATAGCTCTCCCAGACAGGACTGGAAGTATTTTGCTAAAAACTGCAGAATTTGGGGAATGAAAGACAACCGAGATTTGGAAAATCCTGATTCTGTCAACTGCCTTCAGTTGCCAGAGTATGAACACTTTCAAAACAATTAATTTTAATAAATCAGTCTTTTCCTAAGCTGTGGACCAGGCAGCTGACTAGATTAGAAAAGATCTCTCTCCATCACTGGTTTTAGGGAGTTACTCCCCACCCCCCCAACCCAGTTGAGATTTAAACTGCTTACAGTTCCCATAAAGGATGGAAGTATTCATGTTTACAATTCACAATTGCTATCTAATATGGTGCTCATCTTATTCAGCTACCCATCTTCTTAAGTATACCTTGAAGTAAATTGCCTTCCTGGGACAATTTCACATGGTTGGAGAGAGTCACTGTGCACCATCTCACTTCCCTTTCCAAGGTGTCTTCACAATTCCTTTACAAACCATTGAGTTTGGGTCTACACAGTCAGAAAGAGTCAGGTTTGCCTTTCTCAAGTGTGCAGTGTGGATGTTCACAGGATCTTGAATGTATTGACAGTGACTTGCTTCTGAGGTGTGTGGGATACTCACATTCACAGATGCCAATGCCACGGACAGGCTGAGGCCTGCAACAGCACCAGGCGTCCTTGTAGATGCTTCTGTTCTCCACAGAGCTTCGTCGAAGGACCTCAGGTGTGTTGCTTCCTCCAGGAAATCTAAAAGGAAATGGGAAGGGTAAATATAAGTGAACAGAAAGTTAATGTTGGTCCATCTTTAGAATATACGTTAATAGATAAGAACTTAAAATATCAGTTTTTCTTAAAATAGTATCGCAGAGAAATATAGCTATTGATAAAGTTGAAAGTTGGGTGTTTAAAACTAATCCCAGAGAAACTGCATCTGAAATAAAACTCTCAGGCTTTTTCCCCCTTTCTGTCTTTTTGTTCGTTTATCAGCATTGTATATTAACAAAAATAGCATTTAAATAGATCAACACTAAACAGTGAAAGTTTTGATTTCTTGCTCTGGAAAAATATTTGCTTGAAAGAACCTGTAACACATGGGTGTGGTGCACACCTGCAACCCAGCACCACAGAGAGATGGGGTCAAAGTGCCTCTTTTACAAGCATGAGGACTTGCATGCCATCCAAAACATTCATGTGAAAAGCTGGGCATAGCGGTGTACACTTGCTATCCCAGCATTAGGGAGACAAAGACTAGTGGGTTTCCAAGGCGCACTGGCCAGTTAGCTTAGTATATTAGATGAATTCCAAGAAAAAAAAGAGAGTTGGTGTTTGTAAATGAAGTGGACAGAACCCGAGGAACAGCATCCAAGGTAGTCTTCTGGCCTCCATGCATATCACATGTGAATACAAACAAACATGAATATGGACACTCAGATGGGCCTGGAGAACTTGTTCATAAATTTATGATTTAAGTCTAGCAGAGAGATGTTCCCTGGGCCTATGTTAGTCCACGAAACACACCGATTGAAGATCCAGAGTACACTAGTCTACAAGACCATGTTTATGCAATACAAATGACACTGGTGTAATTGTGGTATAGTTTACAATATTTGAAAATTTAATGTTAACTAATATGACTAAAATGCTATGGAAAATCACATGCAAATGTCAGTTTTACTAATAGTATTTACAGGATTGGATTCTTTAAACATTTTGTTAATTTGAGAGATTAAAAACACCATTTGATTATGACGTGAACATGCTTGATTAAAACCAAGGTTTGCGTCATTTTTTGTGTCTCTAGAATACTACTACCATGTCATCATCATTGTATTTTTATATTATTATTATTGTATGTATATATGGAAGTGTGTGCTTTATATATGTGCAGTGCAGTATATTTTGTGATATTTGGGAACATCTTATCTTTAAATAAATCGTCTTTCAAGGTTTTGGCAGGGTGCCTCTCTGTCCTCTGAGAGACTTAATCCTATCTAAATTGCTCTCAACTGCATCATTAGTGTGTGAAGCCTCAATGGCCAGAACACATTCTAAAATGCACATGTTGTCTGGTGCTTTGGGGATGTACTGGTAATGAAAATAAAGGCTTGTGCAAGCCACACAAGTGTTTTCTTACTGAGTCATGCTCCGAGCCTTTGCTGTCTTGTTGACATTGTTTGTTTCTTTGTCATTGTTTGTTTTGAGATTGAATCTTCATAGAATGCTCTGACTGATCATGACCATGATTTGCAGCACAGGCAAGACTTGAACTTATGATATTGCTCCGGCCTCTTGATTATTTGGTATTATAGGCATGTACCACCAAATTGGGCAATAAAGATTCTTTGTTTTGTTTTGTTTGTTTGTTTGTTTGCTGGGTTTTGGTTTTTCAAGACAGGGTTTCATTTTGTCAGCCTGGCTATCCTGGAAATTAGGTCTGTAGACCAAGCTGGCCTTGAACTTAAAGAGATTAAGTTACATCTGCCTCCTGAGTGCTAGGACTAAATGTGTGCAACATCACACTGCCCATCAAGAGGGTAATTTTTTTTTAAATAAGTTTAGCACTATGGCTTTCAATATTGTTCCCAAAATTAGATTTATGAATTTACTCTTTATTGAGTCATCAACACAAATGTGAAAATCACACACACGCACACACACACACACACACACACACACACACACACACACTTTGCCAACTGGTTCTACATTTATACTTAAACATTTATTCATACTGACATTTTTCTAACTACTATTGTAAGACCCTCAGAATGAGGAGTCTCCCCGTTTCAGTCAGTACCCCCAAGAACTCAACGTCCAGTCCAGTTGATGCAATAAGCAATAGGCTTTAATGAACAGGAAACGTTTGTGCAAACGGGTCCTCTCAGCACGCAGGCTAGAGAGAAGCAACATTCTCCGGGCATGGGTATCAGCTTAGGGAGGGGCAGAGACCCTCTGACCATTGAGCTCTAGCATGCTCTTTATCTTTTTAGATGGCCTCACTATTTAGGGTGTGCTAATCAATCTTGCCTAAGCAAACGGGTGTTGCAGCTATCTCTTTGTTTCTCTAGGTCCCATCTGGAAATTCTTCATTTCTGGCTATCTTAGGGCCTTGTAAGGGAGAGGTTGCAGGTAGTTAGCAAATTCCAGGAACTACATCACAGTGGCCTTGGTCAGCTTTCTGGGTCAGACTGCCCTGCATTCCAATTATTTGGGCTCCATTTCATTTCTTTGCTAGTTTAAGTCTTTCACTATCATGTTGTCATACCTGAAGACCACTTCCTCCATTTACTGCAATCAGTGATTTCTTTCATTATTTTGCTTTTTCTTCTTAGTCCACTATCAAACCAGTTTAAAAGTTTCTGTGGATGGACTTAGCAGGGTGCATTGAACTGAGTCTAGTTAGTACCTACAAGCTAAGCTTTACCCTGGCACATTCTTTCTCACCATGTGGAGACACACACTTTCTGATAACATGGCATTGCTTAGCTTTCCATGCCTGATGTAGGATGATGTCTTCTGTCCCCAGTCTCATTCTCCTCTCTTTATGACCTTTCTCATTTATTCTTTCTAATTACTCACACTGATGGGTTCGATATATTATGATTCTTGGGTGATTTCGTGCCTCTTCTTAAAAATAGACATTAAGTGAATCAAGATTCATGATTGGTTTTGGAAGTCAAATTGGGATTGTCATACTTGTACTCAGGTGGTACCTATTGGTACCAGTGAATTAATTAAATATAATTTAGGTTAAGAATATATTCCAATGCTTCTTATTTAAATAGTATTTTTGGAAAACATGAAAAATTAGACCTGTGAATTTTTCTTTTTGTGCAAATTGATAATTTACAAATTTGGTTTTAAATTTTTTAAAAAAAATGCTGCCTATGTAATTTTCTTAGAAGAGTTTGCCAAATGCAGCCGAAGGGAAATACCAATAATCTATTAAGTTGTTTTCAAACCATCCAACCATAAACTTTTCATGTTCTACTTTTTAAAAACGGTGTGATTGAAGGTTATTGAAGCCATCTCCATCCTGTCGGACACTATGCTCTTTTTCAAGTCCTGGAGAAGGTCGAGGAAGAATGTCTTCCGTTCCCAGTGTTAGGATAACCACAAAGGGTAGTTTTCAATCAATGTGGCTTTTGTGAGTTACTGAAATTTTGAAAATCAGGGAAAATGTAAGCCTTGAGAGCCTGCCAGTTCTTGGCAAGTTTCTTTTCTTTGGGAAAGTGTGTTTGGCAGAAGTGAAAGGGGATGAACTTGAGAGAGAAGGAAGAAGCATAAATCCAGGAGTTTGGCTTGTAGAAATAACACCCACACTTCCTTCTAGTGTTCATCAAGAGGTAAAGTGGAGTCCAGGAGTGGGAAGAGTGCTTATAGTTTTGATATTCTTTTCAAATGGATTTTTCATCAGGAAGTTTCCACTACTATGTTAGTCTTCTGTGATAACAGATGGTCAAGTACAGGTAGTAATTATCACACTTAAGTGATTCCTTGATTTTGTTCTGTTACAACACTTTGTACCACCCATAGTCTTGTATCAGAGTGACTTGGAAGAAGTGGACCATTTGGTTTCTTGAGCTATGGAGACTTAAGCAAAATACACTGCTAGATTGATAAACTGACATACTACAAGATTTATTATTCAGAGTTCAGCCCAGCTTGCTGTCTATTGCTGCCAATGGCTAAAAGTATGTTTTAACCTTTCATAACAATGGAAATTAAGAATGAAGATCCAGTCATCTTAATACTAAAGACTGTGCTTGCCCAGAAATGAATTAAATCTGGATTTATTTTTTCTCTGTTTTTCCATTATAATTTGTAATTGCTAGAATGTGGGCCCCGGAGAGTCTCCCTTAATAATATATCTGAGGAACTCTGATACATTTTGCATTATATTGCCAATTTCAGTTTTTGACTTTAATATATGATATGTACCATAAAAATAATGGCATATTTCATCAATAGGGAACACTTTGAGAGGGCTTGTGATGTGTCTTCCTAAAGAAGACCAAAGCAGCACATGATTAATGGGTTCAGCCTATTTAAAGATTGATCCAAGGCAAAACAAATTCAAAATACTAGATACTAGCCATTAGCTCTCAAGCTGAATTAAGTATTTCCAAGTAGAAGTCAGCATTGCATGGCATTGAACTTGCATTAATCATCAGATACCTGGCAAGGAGGATCATGTTTTTCAATGATTACTTTTATTTTGTTAAGAGTCATTACTGCCAATGCACATATTTTGGGGGTGTTTACAAGTCTTTTACTTTGAGTTAACTGTATATTCACATATAGTTTTTGACAAGTAATACAGATTTTGTGTACCTATGTTCATCTGTACCCATAATGATAGCTTCCAAAGCTATTATGTTTTCATTTCTTTTAGAAGATATGATTTGTATACCATAAGCCACACTCGTTAAATATCCAGAGTTGGAAGAGTTTGGGCAGATGTGTAATCACCAGCCTATCAGCATAGAGAATTTACCCCTTTTCCCTGACCCTCTGTTACATTTTCTGACATCAGGGCTCCACCTCCACCCCCACTCCCATTGGCTTCAACTGCCATCAGTGTTTATTCTTCTAACACACAGGCTTTGAACTTCATACTACTGACTCCCTCCATTTCTCTAACTACTTATGGAAATATCTTTATCAAAATAGGGAGATTGCATTTCACTTGGACAGGCCACCAGCTTGAGAAGACCCATCCCAGAGTATTGGTTAAACACCTAAATCACAATAGAACCTAGGAATTTTGTGGCTCTGGTATGTTATATTTATATGTTTGCTGATGTAGTTGCATGGGATAATTTACTTTCTAATTCTCTTACCTTCTTCTCTGCTGCCTTTTTATTCATCAGTGTACTTTGAAGGCGAGTTCTCAGGTAGCCTCATGCTTGTTATAAACTGAGACAACCTTTGAACTCCCGATGTTTCTGCTTTCACCTCCAAGGAATGGTAGCTACAAACCTTTGCCACAATGCCCAGTCTTATCTAGTACTTACATGTTTTAAAGGTTCAAGTGTTGATTGAATCTATCTTTAAGAAAGGTGTTACTTGGTGAACCTTACAACAAAATTCATTTTCCCTTTACTAGCTGTGGTCCAGGCCAAGAGTGATGCAATGACCAGGATGTCGGCCAGCACTGGCACTCTGGCTGCTTAGCTATTCCTTCATCATCCTGTGACATCAGTACCTGTGAGGGGAGCCAAGCCCTTTAGAGCAATTTATTAGTGACCATGAATGATTCTCTTATTTTTTGGCTCTAATTTGTGACCCTTTTATAACATTAATCCTGGATCTTATGAATTAACTACGATCAAACTATCAGTGTGCATTTTTGTTAGCATTACAAATAGCAGAGCCAGCACGAAACATTTTTATTTAATAAGCTTTCCTACCATTCTATAAGCCAACGGATGCCAACATCACACTTCACAATGTTCATTATGTTAAATGGATATTTCCTGTTATTTTATGGAATAAAATCCTTCAGTGTGCTGAAATCCAAAAGTATGAGTCACCATGACTAACCTGCATCTCATTGATGCTATCCATCATGCGCCCACACTGCCTCCTCCTCTCTGTGCACAGTGAAATTTTACTCTAAATGTATTCCATTCTACATTTCAAGTTTTTGTAATACCATCAAGTTAATCCATTTTAACTAACATTTGAGCATTTAATATTGTAAATACATTCAATGAATCGCAACATGAGACGTTTACTTTCTCTCTGATACATAGTGCTGCCTTTATACCACACTAGTAAGTTTCCTTTCTTCAGTATACAATAAGATAGACTTAAATGCAAAGAGATTATGAGCCTATGAACAAATATAGCTGTGTGGCAGGCACACATATAATAAAAATAAAGGACATAAGATGCAATATTTGAAGGAGTAAACATGATTTTTCTGAAGTTGGGGATATCACAGCTTTTTTGAATACTGGACAATCTAAGAAAATACATACAGAGACTAAACATAATTGATTTTAAGGCCACCAAAGATGAAGAGCTGATGACACATGTGGCCAGAAACAATGAGACAAATGACAAGACATGGGTTCAGAGGAGGAAGGTGAACTTATGTTTAGTAATAACCATAGATGAACCCAGGAGCTACAATCGAGCTTGTAAGTGCAGGTTGAATACAATTTGCAAACCCATAGATCTGGCTGTGGGTGGACTTGATTTAAAATCAGGAAGATAAATAGTGGCCACAGAAATTTGTGTCAAGATTATCACTAATAGGTGGGGTTTTTAGATTTTAAAATTTATGTCACATGTAGTCTCATAGAAGTCATTTTTGTGCAAGTATGTGGTAGGCATGCCCCTTCCTACATTCTAGCACAGTCTCCTGCTTTCCCTGCTTCTGACCTAGCTTGCTTTTGATTGCAGTAATAAAAATCATGACAAAAAGCAACTTGGAGAGGAAAGAGGTTATTTGGCTTGCATACCCCATGGCACAGTCCATACTGAAGGAAGTTGGAGCCAGAATCCAAGGCAGGGATTGAAGCAAAAATTCATGGAAGAATGCTGCTTAGAGGCTTGTTCTCCATGGCTTGCTCAGCTTGTTTATTTTATATAGCCTTGGACCACCTTCCCATTTGGGCAGCACCATCTACAGTGAGTTGGGCCCTCCCGAATCAAGTAAATGGTCCACAATTTTCCTACAGACCCTTCTTAGAGTGTCATTTTCTCAGCTGAAGTTCTCTCCTCCCATATGAGCCTTGCTTTTACTAAGTTGACAAAAACCAAACCAAACAAAAAATAACCAGCATGCCTCTCCAATAGTTGATTTGTCCCCCTAGACACTTCATTTCTAATTTTGTTTACTCTGTGTGTGTGTGATCTGTAAGTCTAGGATCCACACAGTAAGAGAAATACAATACTTATCTATCTGGTACTGATTTAATTCACTTATATGATTATGTCTAGTTGTATTTATTTCCCGAACAATGATGTAACTTTACTTATTTTTATGGCTGCAAATTTTTGTATGAATATACACTACATTTCCTTTATATATCCCTCTGTTGCTGGACACCCAGGCAGTACCCATAACTCATCTGATATATATAGTGTTACAGAAAACACTTAGTGCAAGTGTCTCTTTAATTGGTTGACTTGAAGTCATTTGACTCAGCACCTCACAGTGGTATAACTGGGCCATTGACCCTAATGTGACGCCACAGATCATTTTATGCTATAGCAGAGTACCTGGGTACAGGTAATGCATAAGTCAACAGGGTAGCTTGGGCTCATGGTTCTGGAAGTCCAAAAGCAAGGCACTGATAGCTTTTGAAATTACATAAGGGTCTCATGAAATTTCAGCCTCTGGCATCAAGTAGTTGCCAGTTAAGAGAAGGGAGAGGACTTATGGGAGCAGGTGCTTTACAATTCTCACATTTCTCTGTAAACTAACATATTGTCATGATAAAGATCTGATTCTTTCCTTCACTGGTTCATTTCCAAGCTCTACTATAGTCCTAACCAAATTTCAGCTAAGTTTGGATGCCAAACCCCACCTAAGCCATAGCATGTATGAACAATTGGATTGAAAGTATGTGGCAAAGCCCAACACCTACTAAAAAATTCATAGCAAATGTGACACACAGCAACAATAAGGTAGACCCATTCCTGCTGAGGTCAAGAACACAGTATGGGATAGGTTCCACTCACTACTTCTTGTTTTATAAAAGGAGTTCTATAAGTGGGAGAACAATACAGAGATTAGCGTAGTCCTTCTGTAAGGATGGCACAGTCTTGTAAAGCATTCCACATTTAAAAAGCAGCAACAAATATTTGCTATTAAATAACACACACACACACACACACACACACACACACACACACACACACAGAGGACAGGAGAGCTAACTGGGAATAAAAGAGCATTTGGTGCTGTAACAGAGGACCTGGATTCAGTTTCCAGCTTCCACATGGCAGCTCTGAGGCAGCCAAAATGTCAGGCAGGTCCAAGGTTTCCAATGCCTTTTTCAGGCCTCTGTAGGCACTGCATGCACACGGTATACATACATACATACATACATACATAATACATACATATATATGTATGTATAGGCAAAACACTCAAACATAAAATGAAAATAAATTACTTTTTAAAATAAAAAGTGAGAAAAGATGTACAGAATTTGAAAAGAAGAAATGAAGACTTACAGTTGACATGATGGCCCATGTAGACAATCTATAAAAATTAACAAAACAACTCTGAGAATTATTGAGTCTTCACATGGATTGCAGGACACAGGGATGCGATAAAACTAGATTCTATCACATCACTACATTCCAGCAACAATAAAGAGGGATTTGAATTAGAAGCAACACACTATATATTAGCACTTAGTGAGAAGAAGTAGTTATGTATAAATCTGACAAGATAGGTTGGAGATCTGTGTGATGAAAACTACTCTTCTGAAGACAGACATCAAAGACTGAATAAGAGCTGTTTCTGTTTCTTAGAAAGACTCAATATCATCAGGATGTCATCTTACTTGTTGGTGTTCTGAATAAAATTTTGTTGAGTCTATAAAGATGACATCCTGATGATACTGAGTCTATCTGCGAAACAGAAACAACTCTTATAGACTCAATGAAACTTCACTTAGAATGCCAACAAGTATCACAAGTCAATTCTAAATTTCCATGAACCCAGAAAAGCCAGCACAGTGTTGAAGGACAAGATAGTTGGGGCTGTGCTAAATAAATAATCATTACTATAAAACTTTGACAAGCCAATGTGGAGCAATTACAAAACACAGAAACAGATCAATGGAAAAGAATCTAGAGTAACAAGGCAGACCCACAGCACTGTCTGGTTACCTTTGACAATAGAGGCAATAGAGTACAAGATAGGAAATAGTAACAGTTTTATACCCTTAAAACATTGACTGAAAATGAGTCCCATCTCTCAACGTAAAATGTAAAATTAATCTCAGAAGGTTATCCCAAAGAAATCTGTATGACCATAACTGGATATTTATATAGACAGAAAAAACACTGTGAAAAAAAAAACTAGTGATAAGATATAAAGCCACTTTTTCCTGACACCCAATAGATAATCCCAGCAAGTAGTGTGTAGACCTTTCAAACTTAATATTGTTTGTACTATAGGTAAATCTGTAGTGACTTTCTGTGTCTTCTTAAAGTTGGCTCTGTACAGAAATAAACCCCTCTTACCTAAAAATTAAGATTATATTCTTCATATGTTACCTGATTTTTAAATGTTAACCTTATTATAAATTCACATCCATATTTGTATTTTCATTATATTTAAGTTGAGATGTATGCTTACTTTTGGGCACTGAACACATTTCATTATTTTCAGTATAATAAACACATCCCAAGATGTCAGGTCTTTCCTGTGAAATGAGGTAATTCAACAGAGAAGTTTCTATGTGTAGAAATAGACTCATGCATTGCTCTGATGTAAAAGTAAATAGCCATCCTAGAGGCAGCTTTGTACTAATTAATATCCTGATGAATTTCTATGACTACGGTATTTACAGTGTCAAAATGCCCAAACTGACAACTGTGTATATCTTCATCAGAAAACATGATGTTACAATTTAATCTATGTTTTCAAGTTGTATGCCAAAAGAAGCCTTGCTGTTTTAATAACAAGTAGTGACCAGGATCAAAACCATCCCACAATTCTGTAGCAAAACTTCTCTTTAATTGAAAACATCAAGGAAGCCAAGATTGTGTTTTTGGAGATTGATATAGCATTTATTTCAGTCTTATCACAAGGCTTTGTGATCATAGCTTGTAGGTTGAAAATAAGGACAAACTATCAAATGAGAAAATAAAAACATCTAGATCAAAAGCAAAAGGAAAAAAAATGTTGTTTCCATAGACATCAGAGGCATTCTTTTGCTGGATCTGCTTGCTCCTCCAACTCCAGCAGGCACCTCCCCAAACCCAGCCTGCGGTTACTTTATGGAACACAAACTGCACATGTGATCAGTGTGACAAGGCCACAACTTTTATCAAGAAAGTACAATTTGAAACATCACCTTGGGGTGAGAATATTCTTTCAAAAAGATTTTTTGAAGTAAAGCAAACCAAAACAGCAACAAAGAAAAACAAATTTTAATAGGAAACACACTTGAGATTGTTTTCATGTAGTAAAATTTTGCATTTCCTTAAAATCTTACAATGTAACAGGGTTTTACAAGTATAGACATGAACATGGTTGCATAAATGAAGACATGAGCATGGTTGCATGGATGAAGACAAAGGCATGATTGTATGGTTGAACGCAAGAGCATGGTTGTAGGGTGCTGGGCTTCGGCTGGGCAACTCCCCAAATTCATTTTCTTTTTCATTCAAATCCCTGGAACCAGAAGTTGGGTTTTCCTCTGTTCCTGTTTTTATCCAAGTAGAGTGCCTCTCCCCTGGACATACAGCACCTAGAGACAATTGTAACCCATTGCCATCTGATGGCTCCTACAAGTAGAGATCTATAAAGTTTCTGTTGCTTCAGATACACATAAAAATAACCCACAAATAATGTTCCCTCATATTTTACTTTTTGCTCTAGTCTGTAGACCACATGGTCTGAGCAAATCATGGCTCAGTACCTTGAAGGTTTTAGAATCCCTAAGGTTTAATGACAATATTTCTTTCACATTGCATTTGATCGTGCATTCTGTTGGAGCCATCCAGACTTGAGGTCAAGGTCTCTGTTGTGTTTTCTCCTCTCCCTCACCTCATTTCCTCTATCCTCTTCCCTTTTCATCTTCTTCTCCTCCCATCCTTCCCCTTTCTTCTCCTCTCCCTCCTTTCTCTTATCCTTCTTAAACTCTCTTTCTACTTCCCTCTAATATCCTTGTCTTTGGCCTTCTCCTTGATGTTCTCCCCTCCCACATACCCTCTATCCTGTAACTTCTGATTCTGATTTAATATCTCATAGGATTGGTTTTAGACATTTCTTCAGTATTGTACCCATCCTGTAACTACTTTTAGTCAGTGATAAGATACTGACTTACCTTTCCATTAGAGTTGAAGAAACAAGTGTAAAGTGGATTTAAGAGCTAACTTTGTTCAAGAGCATTGATGGTGTCTCCTAACCTGTGTAATTCTTAGGTGCTGATGCCATGATGATGTAGCACATGAGTAGGCCTTGTTCTTTGAGGGTCAATCATGTGCCCATTGTGTTTGTAAACTGTATCAGTGCACAGGGAGCAGACATTTATGGGACTTAGCATGATAGTTAACACATGGGCACAGTGTAAAATGATTATATAAGAGTTCTTGTTATGTTCATGTTGTTACATGCCTGTGATTTCTTTGCCTGGAGAGCAGTAAGATCCTTTTAAAAGGCCACTTGAAGTTTATGGTTAATTGTTGCACCATGGTGCTCAGAACATTAGAAGTCTTTCTTTCCTGCAGTCAAAGGACACTCACTATTGTGTCTGTTATCTAGCCAACCTCAAGGCTCCTCCTGGGCCACCACAGCCTCAGTGGCCTCCCTTCTGATTCATCACCTGTGTGGCCTCCACATGTCATTGAGGATGTGCCATGGTTGTTGCTCTGTGCAGATTAAGGAGTCCCACCGTGCAGCTGAAAATGGTATGATCCCATTCTTGTGGCTGAATACAGTTCCAGTGTGTCCATTACTCACACTCTATTTATCCATTTTTATTCTGATGGACAGACATTCATTTTAAATGCTTACCTTAGGGTTTAGCATATTGAGAGCACATACCTCACATGACAGTGGCTTCTGTTGCAGTCAGCAAACAACAATAATTATACTTTCCAATGTTTACCTAGCCTGCAACTAATTCCAACATTTATTCTGAAATAAGTTTGATGTATGATTATTGTCAGTAAGGGACAGTTTAAGAGCTCTCCCTCTCTCTCTTTCCCTTCCTCCCTCCCTCTCTTCATCCCTCCTTTTTTCTTTCTTTCTTGCTATCAATCTTTGAATTGCCATCTAAACTATGACAATCCCATTTTTTTCTCAGGCAGGGAAGTAGCTGTTTTTGTCAGCTCATTAGTGACCAGCTTATACAGCACTTACATCATGGGTGTTCAAGAAACAGAGAGCATGGTGATCTGACACAGCAAACAAAGGAATGTGACTTTGGCTGCCAAAGCATGGGATGAGAAAAAGACCATCAAACACTCTTCAAAATATTGTCCATGAGATTCTTAACAAAGAGAAAGATCAATTCATTTCCCAATTAATTTCAAAGTTTGAAACTGTAGGGTGATAAGTTAACATTTAATAGTCCAACACAATTTTAAAGGTTGTAGAAAAATCCTAATCATACCCTTTTCTGGTTTATACAACAGTCTTTAAGACAAAGCAGTCAGAGGCTCTGAACTTATAAGTTTTAATTTTACATTCAATGACAGTGATGGGTACATGAATACAAACAGCACGGCTTTGTATTTCTTTTGACATTTTATCATTCCAGTGTGATCGCTGCTCACCTCTTTATAATGACAAGCCTTTCCACAGTGGTGATCATGTTCATGCATTCAGCTGTAAACCTGTCACTGCAACAGCCATGCCAGAAGCTGCCACTATGATGCTTCTATGAACCCACTTCCTCTGGAATACAGCAGGGGCAGGGAAGGAGTCTATGACAACTGTCAGCATCACACAACAGCTAATCCCAAACCTTGAATGACTGGCTCTGCCTGTGGAGCCATGGGTGTCTTTTTTTTTTCCTATTTGCCAATGAGCTTTCATGTTGTTAAGTTTGAAAATAAAAACTGTTCCATCAAACCTCCATTCAGAAATAGTACTTCATCGTGTTTGCAGGAAGGTGTTCCTCGAAAGGGTTTGAAGGGTTTCACACCAGTGACCAAACTACTAACTTTGATAGCTTAGCCTAGCTCAGTTTGAATACCTCCTCACAGTAAGTTACTTGTGTCTCTCATATTCTGTCTTCCTTGTGTCTGGTTTTACACATGGGCATGTTACATTTACTCAGACTTTACACAGAACCAATAATCTTTTTAACACATGATAAATATATGGACCAACAAAATGGCTCATAGGAAAAGGAGCTCCCTGAAGATCATGAAAACCCGAGCTGGGTCTTCCAGCCTATACAGTGGAAGGTGAGGGATGACTCCTGCAAGTTGTCCTCTGACCTCCAGAGGCACAGAGTAGCGCACAATGTCCAACACACACACACACACACACACACACACACACACACACACACTCACATCACACATACACACTCTCTCACACACACTCTCACACATACATACACACACACACTCTCTCACACACACACACTCACACACACACATTTACACACACACACACACACACTACAAAAAATAATAGGTCATAAATACAGAAGGTGACTCATATTCTCTGTAGGTTCTATCATAGCAAGTAATTTCTAGCAGTTATTAAAATCACTGTTTTCTGAATAACAGTATTGACATGGAATCAGAAGTAGGCAGCCTCAGTGTTTATGAAATATAATACAAATACAATGGGCCCTAAAGTGTTATTCTGGGGAATGAGCAAATGAATTACATAGTTATCGGTCACATAAAATAGCATGAGAACCTGATCAGGCATGGGTACGATGAGGATAATACAAGCAGGTTCCAGAGTAGACATACATATTGAGGAGCCATCAGCACATGTGAATGTCAGTATTCTAAAAACATTATGAAGTTATTTAATTTTTAATCAACTAAAAGCTAATATCCATGAGAATGAAAAACAATAGTTGATTATCTAGTTTTCTGATATTGTGACCATTTCCAGCATGAACAGAGTGTGTGGTTTTTAATGGGAAGACTGATAACCTGATGCTTTACCTCAGCCTCTGCCAGTGGTTTTGGCACTCCCCACATGGAATCTATAAATTACTGATAGCATGGGTTCTTATCCATAAGATGGCAAGAGGAAAGGCTACTCAGTAAACTGAAAGGCATAGGAGCACTAGATATATCAGGCTCCTCTAATACTTAATGAAAGATTATATGGGATGTATAAGTATAGTTAATTTCCTTATTCAGATATTTGAAGTAAAAAGTAACTAGCAGAAGTATGGAAATTTGTTACCTGCACAACAATCCAACATATTAGCATGCTCCAATTTGCCACAGTTTACTTCTGAAAATACATCTTTATAATTTTTGTGTGCATCTGTATAATCACATGTATATGTGTGTTGAATCACATGTTTACATGTGGAGGCCAGAGGTTACTGTCAACTATCCTCCTCAGCCACCCACCGCCTTATTTCTCTCTTACTGGAACTCCTTCATTTAGCTGGACTGGCTGGCCAATGTGTCCCAGGGACCTATCTGTCACTAGGTAAGTGGTGTGTGCCACCCCACGTGCCTGCTGCTTTTGTGCTTGCTGGGCATCAGATTCAAGTCTTTCTGCATGTGCATTTTTACCAACTTCACTATTCCATGACTCTCAACAGACATTTGTAACATAGCATTGCTGCCTCCTTCCACTGACAGAGATGTCTTCTGCCACCTGTGTGGCAATTCCTCACATTTTGCTTTAGAAATAAATGCCTGGCCCTAGGAATACAGTTTCAAGTTTAGAGATGATTCTTTTTAAAATGTCTGCTCCCCTCACAAAGCAAAACTTCTCAGAAGTGTGGTATCGTATAACAGATGGGCATTTAATGGAGTAAAACACCATTTGGAACAGGTTCACTGCTTCATATGCTCCAGATCACTAAATTGGCAGGTAGAGATGAAAGGTGCATTCAAATGGACATCCCGAAAATTATAGAATTCCCTCAAAGGAATACAGTCTTTAATCTTGAATTATGCAGCCCATTGTAATGAATTATAAGTCATAATGCGTAACCTACCTGATACAGGGAGAAACTGTGAGTCATGCCAGGATTACTTCTACCAACCCATTGGTGCAGATCCCTCTGCCCTTGATGTCTGCAAGCCCTGGGACTGTAACCACATGGGTACTAGAAATGGCGACCTCCTCTGTGACTCGTTGAGTTCCTTCAGTCATAGGAGGTGATGGATGGCTCTCCTGCTAGAGATCAGTTTGGGACAGTCTCACTGGGTCTTCAGATCTTTATTTTCCAGGAAGTTCCGAGTTAGCATTCAAGACACAGCCAGGGTAGATAGGACGTTGGTGAGTGTCCATCCTGAAGGTGAACTGGGTGCTGTGTAGTGGTCCCTTCTGAAGAAAAAAGGACTTGATTTTGTTTTAATTTTGACAATGTTGAAAAGAATTGAAGAATGGGAATTCTGTTCAAACTTCAAAGTAGTGAAGCATTTTAAAAAATTATAAATCAGGCACTTTAATCCCAAAGTCAATAGAAGATAGTACAGCAAAAGCTATTTGCCTGAAGACCTAAATGGAAGTCGTGGTGTTTCCCTGAATCTAAGTGTCTCGTTTCTACCTACCTAGCAGTTCCCAATACAATATTTACTTTATATTCTTCAAATATGTTTATTGCCTATGTTCCTTATTGTGATGTGTGACTTACATGAATCTAGACCTTCACCAACCTGGGTGAAGTCCTACTTCTCACCAATAGCTCTTTGTTAAAGTGACCTCATCATTATCTCCAGTTTTGATTTGTCACCATCATATCAACAAATAACTTCAGATAAAGAGAAATAAGTCTTATGAAACAAACAGAATGATTTCTATAATGCGTGCATATTACTTTTAACAGTTGAGAACATAAAGGTTAGGTCAATAACCCAGTTGTGGAAAATGAGTCCCCTGCATTCCATTAAAAAAAATTCCTATGTTTTTCCATACTATGAGACGCTATTAAATTGTATCAAGTTGTGGTCTAAGCTATGGCCTCAATTGGGAGGGCATCCCTTAAGTTTTATTTTCTTAAATGGAAAAAAAACTAAAGAAATATAAAATTTGGCTAGAACCTGAAGGTAGAGTTGCAAGTACAGAAACAGAGATACAGATTATTACAGTGCTCAATAAATCACTAATGGAGAGCTACATGAGTGCCAGGACAGACAGATAAGGCCAAGCAATGCTAGGCTCAAGTGAAAAGGACCGAGAAGCAACATGGAATGGGAATGCATCAGTATAGACCAATGTAAGAAATAAACCCAAAATTTCTTAGCAAACCAGACAGATTTAAAATGCCCCAAGGTAAGAAGAAAATACATTTCTTTTACACCTATGTCAAATCATATTTCTTATACCAAATACTATTAATGGTCCAAATATATATTTTAAAATAACCATCATCTGTAGAAAATAGTAACAGATTGGAAACCATAGGGCTCTAAATGGAGATTTGAGTAAACATTACTGTGTGTCCCTCTGTCCTTAATGAGTACCTGAGATTCAGATTACTACCTTGTTTAATATGTAGCAGTTTGCGGATTTTAAAGAGAATTTTCAAGTTTTTCATCCATTTATATCTTTCTTACTTCAGAAAGACAATTTACTCTTATGAGTGTGATTTGTATTCCAACTCAGTTACCTAAAGTCATGATAAGCAGGCTGTTTCCTGTGTAATTGGAAAACAACTCTTTTTCCACTTTTATTAAAACAGAACAAAAAGGATTACTGAAATTCAAATGAGCTCACATGAGCAAACATTCCTAAGAGTACATTTTGAAAGACTTCTCTCTCTCCCTCTCCATGTGTGCTTGTGTGTTAGGGGAGGATGCCATGTGTGTGCCAGTGTCTCCAGAAGTCAGAAAAGGGCAGTGTATTCCCTAGAGCTGGTGTTACAGGTGTGGGCCAACTAATAATAGTGCTGGAGACTGAACTGGGTGCCTCTGAGAGAGCACTAAGTGCTCTTAACCATGGTCTCGGCTATCTCCCAGTCCCTTAAAAGTACATTTTTGATGAAGACTTATAAACACAGTAAGTCCATTGCTTCATGTTAGAAACAAATGCTACTTATAACACCCTATATTTTATAGCGTAAAATACTATTTTGTTTGTAACTCCTGTATCAATTTTCAGCAAACCCCAAGCCCAGGTTCTACTGTGACATCAAGATGGCATTTGCAATATAAGTGTTCTAAGTTTATATGGTGACATATTTTACATGCACCAAAAGATCGAAGTAACAGTTTGAAATCTGAATAAAATAAACTTAAGCCAGTAGGAGAAAAGAAAGCCCAAGATGATCTGATATGAGATGGGAGCCATTGAGAGGCAAAAAGACCATAACTTCACCATTTCTTCTTAAAGCCACTCAGTGCATTAGCACTGCAGGGAGCAGCTGCATGCAGCTCTCCTAGGCTGAGCAGATCACTGTCCTCTGCTATGGCCTCCTGTGAACAGATGAGAATTTTACCTCTTGCATACCCCTTGGAGACTGCCATGGGGAAGTCTGGACACTCAGAGGGAAGGGCTTTAGCAGAAGTGCCTTTTCCGCTGAGCAGGAAGGGCACCATGGAAACCCACCAGGCTGACAAGTGTCAGGCACTGTAGAACGGAAAAGCAAGGCACGTCGATTTCACCCCAGTGTGGAAGCTCCTCTCCTAAATGAGGATTTTCAGCAGCTGAACGAGATGAAAGATGATGGAATCAGAAAACACCTGAATGTAAGCAAGTGTTGTGATGTGTGTTCTTCACTAGCATTTTCTGGCCCACGACATTCTTGCGTAGCAGGGGCTGCTACGTACATATATTTGTTTCTGAAGTACAGTGAGAACCTGGTGAATGCCACGAAGCCTATTGCACTGATGCCAGGAACTTAGGGAAGAGTCATTGTGTCTATGGCAGGATTAAATGGTTGCTCCCAAAACTGACTGCTTATGCAGAGCTGTGTAACCCCTAACTGGTGGAAACCATTGTAGACAGGTAGGGAGAATGGTAAGGTCTTTTATAAATACTGTGTGTGTGTGTGTGTGTGTGTGTGTGTGTGTGTGTGTGTGTGTTGTTCACACATGTGTGCCTGTGTATGTACACATTTACAAGGCAATGTGTGTTTGCATGTGTCTGATGGGTGCATGTCTATGTGTATGCAAATAGGACAGAGGTCAGAAGTCAGTCATAGCTGTCACTTGTCAGGCTCCATCACTCCATTACAGTTTTGGAACAGGGTCTAGAGAGACCTATCAGTTAAACTAGGCAGGCTAGCAATCTGCCCCTTGTACTGTCCTGTCTTTGCTAGCTTGGGGTTGAAGTAAGTGTGCATCACTGCACTCAGCTTCTTTATGCATTTTTCAGATAAAACCTCATGCTTGCAAATGAGCTCTTGGTCCCCTGAGCCATCTCTCCAGTCTCTAGAATTTTAAGAAAAGTATTGCTAACTTTAATTTAGATTCTTACTCCAGCATGGTGTCCAGATTAGAAAGCCTGTGTTTCCTTGAGGATGAGCAGTAATGGGGTACACAACTAAGAGGTTCCCAAGCCAGCCTGAGTCTCAGAATTAACTAATTTATGGCAGTAACTAAATAACTATTCAGTACTTTGATGGGAAAAGTCCTTCTGTATTCTGTGACTATATGTTTCACTTATTGGTTATTGAATAAATGTTGATTGGTGTAAGGATTTGGGCATTACGCTGGCCTGCCCCTGTCACCTGGCAGAGTGCACTCAGGCAGTACTCTGGTCAGCCCAGGGTTCCATGAGTACTAGTTTGCAGGCAGGTGTAAAGGACCCTTTTAAAATCAGAACCCTGCCCACTTATGTTCTCTTTTGCTCTCTCTCTCTCTCTCTCTCTCTCTCTCTCTCTCTCTCTCTCTCTCTCTCTCTCTCTCTCTCTGTCTCCCTCTCTCTTTCTCTCTCTCTCTCTCTCTCTCTCCCTCTCTCTGTCTCCCTCTCTCTCTCTCTCTCTCTCTCTCTCTTTCTCTTCTTCTCTCCCCTCTCTCTCCCCCCCGTCTTGTTCTGTTCCCAGTGCCTCTCTTCCCTTCTCCCTCACTCCCCTTTCTAATTAAACTCACTTAAGCTCTATCTGCCTGGTATGTTATTCCCTCCCACCTCGGTCACCCTCACCTGCTATGCTCTCCCACGTGGTCTCTTACCTTGGAACCCCACTCACTTGGGACCCTCACCCCATACCACCCCTCCACCCCTTCTCCAGCTTTTATTCCTATAACTCTAGTGAAAGAACAACAATTGGCCTGTAGCCAGGCAGGAAGTATAGGTGGGACTACCAGACTAGGAGAATGCTGGGAAGAGGGAAGCAGAGAGTGAGTTGCAAAGGACATACCATGTAGCCACTGGGGAAATAGGGTGCCTGAGCATTCTCCAGCAAGCCAAGACCATATGGAGATACATAGATTAATAGAAATGGGTTAATAATTAAGAGAGAGCCAACCAATAAGAAGCACAGGCCACAAGCCAATCAGTTTATAATTAATATAAACCTCTGTGTGTTTATTTGGGACTAAAGAGCTGCAGGGCCAGGAGGGATAAAAACTTATATAGTACTTGAAGTAACAGATGTCAAATAATACTTTTCACATGACTCAGTCCTCGAGCTTTGAGAATGAAGACTCCTGAGCGTCCCAGTTTAATTGTTCACCTCTGGGTTGTTTACATGTGTGTAACCGAAAGGACCAAACTTGAAAATGCAAGTGCATGTTGGACATAGATATATGGTTTATTTTTTCCATGTTTAAAATGTCATGTATGTTTTGAAACTATTTTTTGTGACCATGGACATATAAAAGGCTGTTTAACCCAAACAGTCTGGATATATATTGTCTAACGAGCATTGAACAAGTCATATCTCATTCCTTACCAACACTCAGTAGAAATCATAAGTTTTGGTTGAGTGTTGTGGCACAATGTCCATGATTCCAAAAAGTAGGAGGTGGGGGCATTGGGGACCAAGATTTCAGTGTCTTTATGGCTACAAAGTCAGTTTAAGGCAAGCCTAGGCTGTATGATATCCTACCATAAATCTACCTAATGCGCATACACACACACACACACACACACACACACACACACACACACACACGAGAGAGAGAGAGAGAGAGAGAGACAGAGACAGAGAGAGAGAGAGAGAGAGAGTAGTTATCCCCATAGTGTTTAATAATATTTCCTAATATAATCATAGTGATACAATGATTAATTTTAAATAATTTACTTCACAACTACTATAGGTAAGACTCTCCCAGGCACTCTGCTAGTCAAGTCACATGTAAAATGAATGAATGAATGAACCACCTGGAACTTTCTAAGTGAAATACTGTGCTTATTTTAAATGAATTATGCATTTTTAATTGTGTCATTTCCAAGGAAAACTTCATCCTTCCTTTGGAATTTCTTCAACTACCTAGCCTCCCTATTGACACCCAAAATAAGTTTCTCTTAATGTAGGACCTCCATAACAAAATGTGCCTGATTAGGCATTTTTTAAGGCTCCCTGAAGCCTGCCCTTTTGTTCCCCTCGCCTCTCACTACAAAACTCTTCCATTCACTTTATATTAGCCCAACAATATTTCCCCATTCTCAAATGTGAAGACATACAGAGCATACTCTGTGTACCCCAGGCATGACTTCTCTGTATTCTTTATTAATGTGGCAGGATACAAGATGAAACACACACACACACACACACACACACACACACACACACACACACACACACACACAGAGCAAGCTCACTGAGATCATTCTGTGTATAGTTGATGGGTACTGATAAAAGTCCTGGAGGGGAAAGTAAGTTTTAAGCTGAGAGAACTCCTTGTAAACTCTCAGGGCATAGCTCCTACTCCTACATATTAACTGACAACCTGAATGCATTGTATTCCAACAAAAGGCTAGATTTCAGCAAGCAAAGCCACCATATCCTTTACACAGAAGAGAACATTTTATAGAACATATTCATTGACTAGACAGTTTATTTTCTTCTTGCCAGCATTTGTACTTTGCCTGCACAGACAAAATTCCCCAGATTTTATTGAGTTTCCAATGTAGACATCCTGATCTTGAAATTTGAGTTTGCTTTGCTAATTCTTTGTTTGGCAACATCACCATTACCTCATTGGCTTTTAGTGAGTTCTGTGGAAGATGTCATCTGTAGAACATTAAGTTTCCTCTACCACCAGCCAAATGCATTCTTACAAAGTCATTATTTTTTTGTCTTGACAATGACAGAAATCATGGGAAATGTTGTGGTTTCTTATAATCTTAAGGATCATGCTTTCTGCTTATTTTAAGCAAAACATACCATTTTTTGCACATCTAAACAAGAATCTGTGTATGGATTTAGTCAACCCTTGAATTTGCTACGTGAGAAACTCCATGTGGGATTGGAGAAGAGGTGGGCAAGTTAATAAATGAAATATATATATATATATATATGTATATATATATACATACATACATACATACATACATACATACATACATACATACATGAAACAACAAAAAAACCAAGATTTTACTTTTTAATGCTGTCACTAATATCCCTGACAAATTGATGGTTGCCACCTGACCTGGGACAATTGATGTGGGCTCTCTTGTCCAAAGTTGGAGAGGCCTTGGGTGTGATCACAAGGAGGTATGGTAAGACCAGCAGTAAGAATGTCACTGCTGACTGTACCAGTGTGCCTTCATCTCTTGACAGGAGTACTCCACGCTTCTCCCCTTGTGTGGGTCTAACACCGCACTGGTTGCTGTTACTGGACTTGCAGCTTCTGAGTAAATTGAGAATAGTGTCTGTGAGCACAGATTTGGGAGTAAGGGATCCTTTCTGACTGACTATCTAGAAACCATATGATCATCCTAAAGTTTAGCTTCATTGGCAAAGGGAAGATCAGGGACTAAGCACAAGGCTCAGTAGTATACAAGCATAAGGAACTGAATTCAAATCCTCAGAACATCTCTAGAAAGCTATACACAGCCATGCTCACACCTTTAACCTTAGCTTTGTATGGTATGGGAGGACTGGGGGAGAGTTGCTGGACCTTGATGGCCATCAGTTTAGTTCCAAGTTCAGTGAGAACCCCTGGGCAAAGTGTTAGATAGGTGCATATCGCAAACACACACTTGCACAGGCAAACACACACACACACACACACACACACACACACACGATTAGGATCTTCTCAAAAATGGTCAAACCACCACTATCGTTGTTGTTGAATTGTCTCCATTGTAATGTGCCATGGGAATCAGGCAGAAAGTAATCAAATGGTATAAAAATAAGGGGGTCTGGGTTTATTTTTTTAAAAACATTTATTTATTTTATGCTGGACATAATTATACATGCCTTTTTTTAATGAAAACAAGCATTGTAAACAATATTTGGGAATTTGGGTGTCCTTCTTTCCAAGCTGCTTCCTGCTGGTAGGGGGCACTGTCACGGGAGAATCCTAAGAAGACGCAGAAATCCTGGCTGTAGTGGTCTGCAAGGCTACATTGTCCCATTGACGTTGCTTCAGGGGGTCTTGCTTGATCAAACCACATTATTCTGGAAGGGATCCAGAGCTTTTCATTTTCCATGGAAACAAAAGTAGAAATCCTTTTCCCCCAGTAACTTGTCCTTAGGATTAAATTTTGAAGTCAAAGCAATAAATATATTGAATTAATCCAGCAGCATTTTTCCTTCTTTTTTTATTAATAATATAATTTAAAATTTTTACATGTGGATCCCAGTTTCCTCTCCCTCCCTTTCTTCTTCCCTCTTACCCTCTTTCCCCTGTGACATGCACCCTGGCCACCTCCCCTCCCATCCCTCCACCCCCATTCCACTTGTAGGGCTATGTTATCCAGGTTGGGTCATGTAAGTCTGTCACGTCATTTGAAGTAGGGACTAGGACTTCTCTCCTGTCTCTAGGTTAAGAGGGTATCCCTCCATGGTGGATGTGTCTACAAGGTCCTTTTGTGCACCAGAAATAGATCCTGTTTCTACTGTCTGAGGTCCCTCAGACTGCTCAGTCCTTCTAGCTGAGACCCATATTCACGGGGTCTGAGTCAGTCCCTTGCTGGGTTCCTAGCCATCAGTCTGGGAGGCCCAAGCTCCTCCTTGTTCAGGTCAGTGTCTTTGTGAGTTTCTGCAACCTGGTCTTGTCCCCTCTCTCTGCATCTGGATTCTGATTTGACTCAGTGCTTGGTTATGGGTGTTTGCTTCTGTTCCCAACAGGTACTAGATGAGGGCTCCATGATGGTGGATAATTTAGTTGATGATCTCACTATCAGGGAAAGGCATTTGTGGTTGCCTTTCCATGGTTGCTCGAATTATTAGCTGCAGTCGGTCTTGTAGTTCTCTAGACCTTTCTTTAGGTTCAGCTTTCTCTTCAAATCAGTAATGGCTCCCTCTTTTATGCCCCCCTCACCCTGACTCAACTATCTAGTCACATGTGTTTTCCTCTCCTCCCCTTCTGTTTCTTCTAGTTCTCTCTCTGTTCACTGCCCCCCCCATTTCCCATGTGCTCTGGGGGCCTTGTCCCTTCCCCCTTTTGTGAGGGACCATATATGAATCTCTTAGAATATACCTTGTATCCCAGTTCATCTGGTGGAGTGTATTATAGGCTGGTGATCCTTTGCTCTAGCAAAGGGTCCATATATGAGCGAGTACATACCCTGTTCCTCTTTTTGTGATTGGGTTACGTCATTCAGGATGGTTTCTTCAAGTTCCATCCACTTGCCTGCAAATTTCAAGATTCCGTTATTTTTTTTCAGCAGAGTAGTATTCCATTGTGTAGATGTGCCACATCTTCTTTATCCATTCTTCAGTTGAGAGGCATCTAGGTTGCTTCCAGGTTCTTGCTATTACATATTACAAATAATGCTTCTATGAACATAGTTGAGCACATGTCTTTGTTGCATGGATGTGAGTCATTTGGGTATAAACCTAAGAGTGGAATTGCTGGGTCCTTTGGTAAGCTAATTCCCATTTTCCTGAGGAACCGCCATACTGATCTCCAAAATGGCTGTACGAGTTTACACTCCCACCAGCAGTAAAGGAGAGTTCCCCATTCTCCACATCCTCTCCAGCATAAGTCGCCATTGGTGTTTCTAATTTTAGCCATTCTGGCAGGAGTAAGATGGTATCTCAGAGTTGTTTCATTTGCATTTTCCTGATAACTAAGGATGTTGAACATTTTCTTAAGTGTCTTTCAGCCTCTTTGATTTCCTCTATTAAGAATTATTTCTTCAATTTTGTACCCCATTTTTAATAGGGGTATTTGGTGTTTTGTTGACTAGTTTCTTGAGTTCTTTGTATATTTTAGAGATCAGCCCTTTGTCAGATGTAAGATTGGTAAATTTTTTTCCCAGTCTGTGGACTGCTGTTTGGTCTTGTCAACTGTGTCCTTTGCCTTACAGAAGCTTCTAAGTTTGAGGAAGTCCCATTTATTAATTGTTGATCTCAGTGTCTGTGCTACTAGAGTTATGTTCAAGAAGCAGTCTCCTATACCAATTTGTTCAAGGGTACCTCCTACTTTCTCTTCTAAGAGGTTCAGTGTGGCTGGATTTATGTTGAGGTCTTTGATCCATTTGGACTTGAGTTTTGTGCATGGTGATAGACATGGGTCTATCTGCAGTCTTCTACACACCATCATCCAATTGTGCCAGCACCATTTGTTGAAGATGCTTTCCTCCGCCAATTGTATTTTTTAGCTGTTTTGTCAAATATCAGTTGTTCATAGGTGTGTGGATTAATATCGGGATTTTCAATTTGATTCCATTGGTCTACCTGTCTATTTTGTGCCAATACCAGGCTGTTTTCAGGACTATAGATCTGTAGTGCAGCGTAAAGTCAGGAATGATGATGCCTCCTGAAGTTCTTTTATTATACAGGGTTGTTTTGGCTATCCTGGGTCTTTTGTTTTTCCATACAAAGTTGACCATTATCCTTTCAAGGTCAGTGAAGAATTGTGCTGGGATTTTAATGGGGATTGCATTGAATCTATAGATTGCTTTTGGCAAGATTGCCATTTTTACTATATTTATCCTTCCAATCCAAGAACATGGGAGATCTTTCCATTTTCTGGTATCTTCTTTAATTTCTTTCTTTAAAGACACAAAGTTTTTATTGTATAGGTCTTTCACGTGTTTGGTAAGCATTACCCAGAGATATTTTATGTTGTTTGTGGCTATTGTAAAGGGTGATCTTTCTATGATTTCTTTCTCAGCCTCTTTGTCTTCTGAATAAAGTAGGGCTACTGATTTTTTTTAAGTTTATCTTGTATTGTGCTAGTTTGCTGAAGGTGCTTATCAGCTGTAGGAGTTCCCTGGTAGAGTTTATTGGGTCGCTGATGTAAACTATCATATCGTCTGCAAATAGAGACAGTTTGATTTCTTCCTTTCCAATTTGGATGCCCTTGATCTCCTTTTGTTGTCTTATAGCTTTAGCTAGAACTTCAAGTACAATATTGAAGAGATATGGAGAGAGAGGACAGCCTTGTCTTGTTCCTGATTTTAGAGGAATTGTCTTAAGCTTCTCTCCATTCAGTTTGATGTTGGCTGTTGGTTTACTGTATATTGCTTTTATTATGTTTAGGTATGTTCCTGTTATCCCTGATCTCTCCAAGACCTTTAGCATGAAAGGGTGTTGAATTTTGTCGAAGGCTTTTTCAGCATCTAGGGAGATGATCATATGGTTTTTCTTTTTCAGTTTGTTTATATGGTGGATCACATTGATAGATTTTCATATGTTAAACCATCCTTGCAACCCAGGGATGAAGCCTACTTGGTCATGGTGGATGATTTCTCTGATGTATTCTTGGATTCATTTTGCCAGTATTTTATTGAGTATTTTTGTGTCGATGTTCATCAGGGATATTGGTCTGTAGTTTTCTTTCTTAGTTGTGTCTTTGTGAGGCTTGGGTACCAAGGTGATTGTGGCCTTGTTGAAAAGGTTTGGTAATGTGCCTTCAGTCTCTTTGTGTGGAACAATTTGAGGAGTATTGGAATTAGCTCTTCCTTGAATTTCTGGTAGAATTCTGCACTGAAGCCATCTGGCCCTGGGCTTTTTTTGGTTGGAAGGCTTTTGATGACTGTTTTGATTTCATTGGGTTTATAGGTCTATTTAAGTTGTTTGTCTGTTCTTGGTTTAATTTTGATAAGTGATACTTGTCCAAAAATTTGTCCATTTCCTTTGAATTTCCAAATTTTGTAGAGTACAGGTTTTCAAAGTAATTTCAAAGTATGACCTGAAAGTTGTCTGGATTTCCTCTGTGTCTGTTGTTATGTCCCCCTTTTCATTTCTGATTTTGTTAATTTGCATGATCTCTCTCTGCTTTTTTGTTAGTTTGGATAAAGTTTTGTCTATCTTGTTGATTTTCTCCAAAAACCAACTCTTTGTTGCATTGAGTTTTTGTATTGTTTTCCTGGTTTCTATTTTATTGATTTCAGCCCTTAAATTGATTATTTCCTGGCGTCTACTCTTCCAGGGTGAGTTTGCTTCTTTTTGTTCTAAGGCTTTCAGTTGCGCTGTTAATTCTCTAGTGTGACTATCCTCCAGTTTCTTCATATGGGCACTCAGTGCAATGAACTTCCCTCATAACACTGCTTTCAAGGTGTCCCATAAGTTCAGATATGTCATGTCCTCATTCTCATTGAATTTTAGGAAGTCCTTAATTCCTTTCTTTATTTCTTCTTGACCCAGGTGTGGTGCAATTGCCCATTGTTCAGTTTCCATGAGTTTGTAGGGTTTCTGTGATTTGTGTTGCTGTTGAATTCCAATTTTAAAGCATGGTGGTCTGATAAGATACAAGGGACTATTCCAATTTTTTTGTATCTGTTGAGATTTGTTATGCCACCTAGTATGTGGTTGATTTTAGAAAAGGTTCCATGTGGAGCAGAGAAGAAGGTATATTCTTTTGTGTTTGGATGGAATGTTCTATAGATGTCTGTTAAACCCAGTTAAGACATAACTTCTGTTAGTTCTTTTGTTTCTTTGTTGAGTTTCTGATTTGTGGTCCCGTCTAGTGGTGAGAGTGGTGTGTTGAAGTCTCCCACTATAAGTATGTGAGGTTTTATGTGAGCTTTGAGTTTTAGTAGCTTTCTTTTATAAATGTGGGTGCCTTTGTATTTGGGGCATAGATGTTCAGAATCGAGACTTTTTGTTGATGGATTTCTCTTGTGATGAATATGAAATGACCATCTTCATCTCTTTTGATTAATTTTGGTTTGAAGTATAATTTGTTAGAAATTAGGATAGCCACACCTGCTTGCTTCTTGGGTCCATTTGATTGGAAGATCTTTCCCAGCCCTTTACCCTGAGGTAATGTCTATCTTTGTAGCTTAAGTGTGTTTCTTGTATGCAGCAGAAAGATGAATTCTGTCTTCATATCCATTCTGTTAGCCTGTGTCTTTTTATAGGCGAGTTTAGACCGTTAATGTTGAGGGAGAGTAAAGACCACTGATTGTTAATGTATGTTTGTTTTAGATTTGCTTTTAGTAGTGGTATTGTGAATTTATTTGTCCGTCTTTACCCTTGGTTTCTGGTGAAGTGGATTATCTGTTGCCTAAGTCTTTGTGAGCGAAGTAAACTTCCTTGGGTTGGAGTTTTCCTTCCAAAGCTTTCTGTAGGGCTGGATTCGTAGATTTGTATTGTGAAAATATGGCTTTGCCATTAAATATCTTCTTTTCTCCATCTATAATGATTGATAGTTTTGCTGGGTATAGTAGCCTGTGCTGGCATCCGTGGACTCTTAGTACTTGTAGAACATTTATCCAGAACCTTCTGGCCTTGAGGGTTTCCATGGAGAAGTCAGGCATAATTTTGATAGGTCTGCCTTTATATGTTACTTGTTCTTTTAACTTCGCTGCTCTTAATATTCTTTTTTTATTCTGTATGTTAGGTGTTTTGATTATTATATGTCGAGGGGTCTTTTTTTTTTTTATTGGTCCAGTCTATTTGGTGTTCAGTATGCTTCTTGTACTTTCATGGGCATGTCCTTCTTCAGTTTGGGAAAGTTTTCCTCAATGATTTTGTTGAATATGTTTTTGGCCCTTTTGAGCTGGGCTTCCTCATCTTCTTCTATACCTATTATTCTTAAGTTTGGCCTTTTCACATTGTCCCACATTTCCTGGATGTTATTTGTTAAGGATTTGTTGGATTTACGATTTTCTTTGGTCGATGAATCTATTTCCTCTAGTTTATCTTCAGCACCTGAGATTCTCTCTTCCATCTCTAGAATTCTGTTGGTTATGCTTGTGTCTGCAGTTCCTGATCGTTTGCCCAGTTTTTCTATTTTCAACATTCCTTCCGTTTGTGTTTTCTTTATTGTCTCCATTTCCGTTTTCAAGTCTTGAACCTGTTTAATTCTTTTTTCTTGGCTTTCTGTACTTTCTGTAAGAATTTTATTTATTCTTCCAATGTTTTGTTTGTTTCATCTTCCATTTCTTGAAGGGATTTTCTCAAATCTTCTTTCAAGGCCTCTATCATTTTTATGATGATAATTTTTAGGTTGTTCTCTTCTGATTCATTTGCTTTGTTGTGCTCTGGTCTAGTTGGTGTAGCTTCCCTAGATTCTGGTGGTGTTATGCTTGTCTTTCTGATGTTAGGTGTTTTCTTGTATTGCCATCTTCCCATAGCTTCTTCCAGTAGGTGTTGGTGGGGTTTCTCCCTCTCTCTATGGATTTAGGTGGGTCAAAGGTTCAATGTCTGTAGTTTTGGGAGGTCCAAGCTCTCTAGGAGGTCTCTCCGTAGGCAGGGGCCTGAAGATGGGTGTCAAAGTTTAGGCTCCAGCAGAGGTGAGCTGAGGCCTCTTTGGCAGAGGCTAGCCCACAAGATGTTTCCTCAGGGATAGTCGGGTCTAGCTCTAGCCAAGGCCTGTAGCCAAGGCCTGGTGACAGGGACAAAGGGTGGGATAATACTCAGGATGTTTCTGCACTGATAGGCGGGTCTAGCTGGCACTCTCCAGCTGAGTAGGGCCTCTTTAGGAGAGGTCCTGTGATGGGGGTCAATGAGCCAGTCCTCTGCACGAACTCAGGGCGGACCTGCAGAGATAGGCGGATATCTGGGAGGTGCCCAAGTCTCCAGTAGAAGACCAGTGGTGGAGGTCAGAGACCAGGCAGGTGGATATTACGTGTGGTCCAATGTGGATAGGCTGGCCTATTGTGCTCAGATAGGCTCCAGGAATTTCCATGAAGGTGGCTGGATTGTTGGCTCCACCCTCTGGCTCAGTGCTCAACCAGCGCAGTGGGATAGTAAGCAGGGTAGGGAAGAGAGCAGGGGGAGGGCAGGCTCTCGGTGGAGGTGGATGGGGGTATATTCGAGCTCCAAGAGCACTTTAGGTGGGGACAGGATGCAGGGGCAGGGAGATCTAGGACCCACCCAGGGATTTCCTGGGGAGGGTGTAGGGGAGAATCTGCCACCCCAGCAGGATTAGACCCAAACTCACCTGTAGCCAAGGCCTAGAGTGGGCCTGCGCTTATTAACCCAACTAATAACTACTATGAAAGAAGTCAGATGAGGTAGTCGCCTTGAGAAAGCCATTTTAAAGAGGGGCATTCTTATTTCACATGTGTAGTCATGTCTTGTTGCATGGGTTGCATTTGGCATAAGACCTGAAGAAGATAGTTATGTGGCAACCTGAGGCAAGAGGGCCAGGTGACCCCTAACCCAGCCTCCCAGATGTTAAAATTATAGGCAGGAGCCACCACAACCAAAAACCTTTAAGTTCTGAGCATACATATTTAAATGTGTGCTTTCAAACAACACTCAAAACTCTATCCATATTTCCTTGTAGAAAAAAATAGAGTAACTATATTTATTTTTCAGGCCTTCTAAGCTCCTCATGGGTAAATATTTATGTTAATTTGTTAATCTCTAAAGGAGCTAGTATGTATATACCATGTACCCGTATTTCTTCTTATTAGACACCTGAGGGTGGCCTGTGTGCCTCTTATTTAAGTCACTGTTCTAATTCTGTTAGTGTCCAAAATTTTCCTTTAAGAAAGTGTTGCAACACCGGGATAGTTGAAGATTTAGGAATCTAGTTTGGATGCCTTCAAAATCTAATTTTTGAGCAGTTGAGAGATTGTGTGAGACTTTCACTCATGCCATTTCCACCCCTTGGAATTACAGGCAGAGAAACCACTGCCAAGCTTCCCGGGAGTCTCCCTTATTTGGGTTCAAAACCCAAAGCTTATGTAAAATAACTGAATAAATGTTTCCCAATACACCTCCCTCCCAGACATGCTAAGTGTTGCTAATAAATTCTTTCTGAACTTTTTCATCTTCTCTTCCTTTAAATTTGGTTTCAGTGCTTCTTTTTTTCTGCCTTGTTTTAGGAGGGAGGGTTTGTTAGCTTATAACCCTTCATACAACTTCTTCTTTCAACCAAACAGAAACTCAATTTATTTTCCCACCTGAAGAAATCAAAATATAGACGAATTATATTAATTGCATGCAAGACCTCAAGAATTAGATAATGAAGAAAATGTCCCCTGGGCATAGAGACTAAATTCTGTACTTCTATAATTTTCCCAGATGGTTTCCTTGTAAGTATGTGTATACCAAGCTACAGGAAAGGAGCAGAGTTTCAGGAATGCAAAGTAGTTAGTGCTTCAGAAAGACAAGAAGAGCACAGAGGAGTTGTGTCAGGGGTTCACAGAGTACGTTGTAAGTCTTCACATGAGTTTTCTTCGTTTTATGTGTGGAAAGCCTGGGCAAAAACATCATGGCCAGTGTTAAGGAAGAGGGAGCTAAGCAGTCTTGGAAAGCCAGGAAATTGCCAGGTATGCAACAAAGTAGAACAACGCATCCCGTGATGAAAATGTATTATGATAATAGCAAAGATAAACAAACACATAAACTAAATTAAACGTTCCAAAAGCCAAGCACATACAGTCATCAGGCAACTATTTTACAACAAACATCCTAACACTATTCCATGTGCTTTAAGAGCTACATGGTGAAGTGGAAGGTTAGAAAATAAGACTTCACATAAGAAAACACTGAAGTGTATGCAGTTAAAAGCACACTGGCTTGAACTGATGTTGACTGTCCATTGATGGACATATTAAGAACTCGGCATCTTAGCAATAGAAATGGAGCATAGAGGTAGAAGATGACTGAGAAAAGCAAAAGCGGCATGAGTGAGCTGTCACACAAATCTACAAGGCTATGTGAAACCTGATTCCCTGGAGAAGAGGAGTGTGGTGGAGCAGACGAAAATATACAAAGAAACAATAGCTAGAAATCTCCAAAACTGTATACAAAACCATAAAGTCCCAGAGCCAAGGAGGTCAGTAAAACACATAAATCAGAAATACAAAGGAAACTACAAAGAGGAATATAATCATCAAATTCCTCGGGGCTATTGCTTCCTCTAGTGATAAAAACAAAATGTTCAAGTGTCCCAGGAAAAAAATACATATTACATACAGAGGAATAACCACAGGATGACAGCAGACTTCTGCTAACATAATTCAAGTGAGAAGAAAATGGAGAACTCTGGAAACTCAGAAATCAATGGCACAGCTTAGTTAGGTGTCTGTGACAGCCTCTTTCTGAGGGGAGGATGAAGTTCAGTTGTACAGTGTAAAATCTTACAGTCCATTGCATGCAGGACTGCATCACACAAACACATTCTGGAAAAGCAGAGGAAGCAAGACTCTATGTGTCTCATGGCTCCACACAGAGAAAGAAGACACTCCAAAATGGTGACCACTGAGTGTACACTTCCTGTACGTTAATGCTGTGGTTAAATACAAAGTTTAAACAAAATCAACTGCAGCATGGGAAAATATGTAGCAATGATAAAAAGGGATAAAGGGAAGGGTTATAAGGGTCTTATGCTATGTGCAAAATATTTTTTTCCTCGCAAGTAGGCTGTGTAAATATGTACAAGAAAATACTACAATCATAAAATGAAACATGCTTATTAAGCCATTGTGGACATTAAATGGATTCAATAAATTATCATGATAAAAATTAGGAAACAGCAGAAGATGAAGCCCAGGCTGATTAGGTAAATAGGAAGAAGATTGTGGTGAGATTTTGACCATAGCATAACCATGTCAAAGTTCCACATTCTCATATTACACTGATAAGTGAAAAATTGGAACATCCTGTGGAAATGAGATCTTACAAACTGAGCATATGCACCATATAGCATATATAGTTCAAGTAGACTGAGCACATAGACTAAACGTAAGCCATGGGAAAATAAAGCTTGTCAACAAGAATTGGAGGAATTCTGAGGTGCCTTTATTAATACCAGGAAACACAGATTTTACAGCAACAGTTTTATGGAGGTTATGAATGCAATTATATATTTTAAAGGGGATTGTTTTCATTTTAATAATATGCTCTACCAATTCTTAACATTTGTATGCCAGACAAAACAACTGTATATAGAAAGAAACCATCAATAGAACTGAATGGAAAAATAGAAAAAAAACAACCCAATTTCATGCAAAAACATCAATACCCCTTGTCTTCAATAACAAAGAAAAACAAATGGACAGAAAATCAGTGAGTTTATAGATTACAGCAACACTATCAACAAAGTTGACCTCGTTGACATTGACTGACCCTCAGTCCAACAATAGCTGAGTGTCGCATTGCGCTTTTGAAGTCTGGAAAACATCCACCAAAATAAACTCAATTCTAGACCATAAGACAAACCTTGGTAGACTATCAATTATTTGAATCAAATAAAGTGCAATAACTGATCAGATAAATTAGAAATGAACAAAATATCCAGAAACATTCTAAGAATTTAGAAACTGGCCCACTTCTAAATGAACTGGAGATGACAGAACAGTTAAAAGGAAGACCAGGAGCTAGGGATAGGGGTTCAGACCTGCAGTCCGAGGCCTTTTGAACGCTGAAGTGGGAAGATCTTGAGTTCAAAACCAACTTGATAATCTAGCAAGAACCTGCTTAAAAAAAAAAAAATCAACCAAACTTACCAGAATGATGGAATGCTGACCTGGCAGAAAATAGGGAGATCTTCTATTCATAGCCCAACATGCCTTTCAGAAAGGTTTCAAAGAAAGAGCTCATGTCTTGTGGAACTGGAGTGTGGCCCAAGTCATACTTATAAAAGTTGTTTCAAATCTGAGCCAGCGTTTATGAGTGGGTATTATATTTCTTTTGTGAATATGTCTAGAAGTGTTCAAGACCAAACTAGGTTTTAGGAAAGGTCAAAACTGATCTAGATAGAGGTGGTTTGAGCCTTGAAAGAGAAAAAAAAGAGCATGGCCTGAGCCTTGAAGAGCAAAGAAATGAGCATGACCTGAAATATAAGGATACATTTTTGTTCTTGTTAATTGTACCATTTTTATCTGTTTTTCTTTCTTCTTGGTACCAAAAATCTCATGATTAGCTGGCCACATGATTGTAGTGATTAAATTGCTTTTCTCTCAGCCTGTTTTACAGGGAAATAGAATATGAATTAAGCTGTGGTCAGCAGTGTTATATAGGATAACTTTTACCTCTTCAGGTACTAAAACTGGGGCTAGCGAGATTGCTCAGTAGTTACAAATGCTTACTGCGCTTTCAAAGGATCCAAGTTCAATTCCCAGCACTTACATTAGATGACACACAACCTCCTATAACTCTAAAACCAGAGAGACCCAATGGTTCCTGCCTCTGTGGACATCTGCACTCAGATGCACATACCAATGTACAGACACACAAATGTACACATTGTTAAAAATACAATAAATCTAAAGAAAAGATATTCAAACGTTTGAATCTATTGCTTGCCTCAGAACTGGCTAGCTGACATGGGCAAGATATTTTAAGGTCTCTCAATTGTCTATCCAGTTGGGTGACCTAGAGGGACTTACATGTCTAGTGACTGTCAAACAGCCTATTAACTAGCATGAAAGGAATAGAGATAATGTAGGCATTCACTACTTATCTCATGCCCACTAATTCCCTCCCAGAAGCTTGCTTAGAAGGCAAGTATAGAGCCTTAAGTCCAACCAGAGAGCATGAATTCCCAGGTTTACACACATGTAAGTCCATTACACACATTTCAAGCCCCTGTGTAGAATGTGTTTGCTAACCTATTAGCCAAAGAGAATCAATAGGTAACCTAAGCGTATATTTTCATCAAACATCATGGAAACTGTTTGAAAGCGTTAGCTTAAGTAAGAATTTTTCTGTATAGCTTGGCTGCCTTCCAATTTGCTATGTCACTTAGACAGACTCCTAATCTGTGACAGTTATAACTTAGTTTTTCAAATGCTAGAGTTCCAGGTATGAGCCACCAGCATTCATTCTTGACTTAATAGTATATTTTTAAAGGGAAGACAGAATCTTTTTTTAATAGATGGATGGACAGGGGTTAATCAGAGACAGGAGGTGGATTTATGCTATCTCACTATTGAAATGGATTTGCAAAATGAAATGCTTAGAATAAACTATTTTCAGCTAATTTTGAAGTAACTGAGTTAAGTAGATGGTTTTATATAATTATAAGGCCTTATGCCATTTTCTTTTCAAACTTCATTTGAGGGTATGGCCAATATGGTAGAATTTTAATTTGTATGTATCACAAAACAATTTTTAATCAATGAAATGAAAGTAAATATCTTAGGAATTTGTACCAGAGTGGCTCACATGGAGAGCATTATTTTGGGGTACAAAATATTTTGATAAAGCTCAAAGCAGTAATTTAGATTTGGGGTAATATTATATAAAAAAGGGGTAATAGCCATATTTGAAGATAAAAACAGACATGATTTGTGGGCAGAGCAAAAGAAGAGAGAAAACATACAATAGTGACCATTTAGAATGTAGAACCCAGGTCCTTCACACACCCCCGAAGACCTCACAGTGACTTAAACTTGAATTGATATTAATAAGCTATTTAAATTAAACACTTAACAAAATATGCAAGAGATACCATTTTGACACAAAGGCATCGGTTTGTTTACCTTTGTCTCTATTGTTCTTGGTCTTTGATGTATGGGAATGTATATGATTCTTCGACAGTCAGCATGTGTCCAGGTTTCTGGGGTACTTTCGCTGCCTATTTGGAGAGGAGGATTCACACATGTTAAACAGCAGCAAAAAGTCAGGCCTGAGTTACTGAGGGATGTCCTTGAGATGGTGGCAGTAGGGGACTGGGGGACCTTTGCATTTCATAGCTAGGTGCCATACATGCATACCAATAAAAGACAGTTATTTTTTTCTGGAAAAGTCATGTCCTTCTATTAGCCAATTTCATAGTTTCTTTGGGACTGGGTAATCAGGGAGGCTTGAAGTACAGCTATAGACAGGTAGCATTCTCAGAGTGCCTGCCCAAATTTCTGTGCTCAGTCTAGGATATTAGAGTCTGTCACCCACAGCTCTATTTAACACTTTATTTTTTACAACTTACATGTTTACAGTATACAACTTACATGTTTACAGTTGTTTTATCTTCAAATAGTGATTCTAATAAGACCCTTTTTCTCTGACGAGGCAAAAATGACTCTTTTAAAACTTTAACCTGAAAGTCCTTTCCCAAATATTTGAAACCACATGCATAACCAACAATATTAGCCCTCTCTGGCACACACTTCCTGTGAAATGATACCACAAATAAATGAGAAAACACTGAAGTATTCCTGCAAGAGGAGTGGAAAGAGATGCATCTCACCGTGAGTCAAGGTTGTGCTGTAATCTGCAAAGGACCTTAGTAACATTCACACTTAATGGGACTATCTCTGTCTCATCATGGTTTTTTCTTTTTTTTTTCTTAATTTAAACATTTAAATTCTCAAAACATATTTGGACCAACTAGATAGTAAATGAAAAGGGTGAAACCAAGAGCTGGAGTTGTGAAGATTAAGTTAGCTGCTAGCTCTTTCCTATTTTCAGGACTTGCATGTCTATATTCTGATTTCTTTATATAGCGCTTAAGTGCTTAATTCTCCATTTCCCTTTTAGTCCTATACGACTGACTTCCATGAGTCTATTTTCATTCACTTCTAAATTTTCTCCCTGCTGAAGCTTCCCATGTTTTCTGTCATGAGGGGCACAACCTGATCGCATTCTTGTCTGTTTAACATTTCAAGATTTTCCTCCCCCTTCCCTCCCTGTCTTGTATCTAATGAGCAAATTATCTAAAAATAGATATGTTCATCATTCTACAAAATGTTGTATCTCCTGTAGATTGGAGGGCAGTGTGATTGTAAGAGACATGTGTTTGGCAGACAGTGCCTTCGGTGCCAGGATGGATTCTATGACCTGCAGGCTTTGGATCCTGATGGCTGCCGCCCCTGTAACTGCAATCCTTCTGGGACTGTGGATGGAGACATTACCTGTCACCAAAATTCAGGCCAGTGTGTGTGCAAAGAGGATGTTATTGGTACGTGTGATGCACAGTTTACAGCCACATCTCTATTCCCATTTGGGAAAAAAAGCCTCTATTTGATTTCTTAACTGAAGGGTAAAGCAGGTTTTCTTGCTCCAGGATGGGGGAAAAAGAGTTTGGATGGAATTAACTGTCTAAAAATGACTAAATTAATAATTGTATCAAACTGTTGTTTGAAGCTTAGTTTAATCAACCCTTTAGAAGTTTCTTTATTCAGTAGATACATTAGTTACATGGACTCAACTAATAAGTCATAGAAAATATAATTTGCCTGCTGCATAGATGTTTCTTTTAGAAAATTAGCACTTTTTCAAAATGTTTTACACTTAATGAGTTCTAAGCAAATCATTTCCCTGCTAGTTTTAATAGGCTAAAATAAATGGATTTTTTTTAAAAACATTCTGTGCTAAAGGGTACTTTGTGATAAATCTTTCCATGTTTCTATTATATTTCTTTGAACTGTCCCTATGAAATGCAAAGCAAGTCAATATAATTCCACACATCATGTTTATGGCTAGAGTTACTTATAAAGGGTCACATAATTTTAATTTTGTAATTCTGTACCAAGCTGATTATAATAAACAGTGAGCTTTGGTGTTATTTATCATTTTTTTATACAAGACATGCTTTTTTGTTTGTTACTCCCACAGGTATTTTTCAGAAATTAGATTTGATTATAGCAATTTATTACATCCAACATTTTTGAGGGGAACCACTGCCACATAAGGACAAAATTTATCAAGTGCCCAAAATGCACCATGTACATAATGCACTTTGAAATTTTGATGTATGAGAATATTATGAGAGGGAAGTTTTCTGATGAACTGCACACTGTGTTCTAACTGAGCATGCCCTGGTTCCTGCATGAAGTTTAAAAAGGACCTTGGTATTTCTATTGTCAACCAAGATACCACGTGCTGTGTGGTTTTACTGACACTGACCTGAACTTCAAAATAATAAATGTGCTTGGCAGTGATATCTGTACTACACATACATGCACACACATACACACACCCACACACACACACCCCACATGCATGTATATGCATGTAATTCTGAATTATGTATACATTTATGTAATACAACCCAATCTGTTTTTATTGCTAATATATATATGTATATATATACATATATATGTGTGTGTATGTATATATGTATATATATACATATATATGTGTGTGTATGTATATATGTATATATATATGTATATATGTATATATATACACACACATATGCGTGCATACAAAACTTCACAGCTTTGGCATTAGATATTTTAATTAATCTAATTAAAAGATGGTTGACAGTTTTGATGACTTCACATAAGCTCCCTCTGGTTTAAGGAAATGTTCTATAAAAGAGTGTAACATTAATCCCACCTTTATTTATGGTAACTATACAAACACCAACTTTTAGAAAGTCTAGCTAACCTTTGGAGGAGTGGCATGTGTCCTCCTATGGAGGAGAATTCATTGTGTGCCTTTCTTTGTTCTTGGGTATGAGACATGTTTTAAATTCAAGATATAGAAACACAAGTTAAACCTGAGCCTCTGTACACAATGGAATGGGGCTTCTCTAGCTCAGTAACACCTTTTCTCTGGTAAATAGATCCTACAGCTTGAAAATAGAAGAACTATTAATTACCTAAAATTCATCATGACCCCTGCCATTTACTATTGTCATTTGCTCATTTTATTGGTTACTGCAAACAGTGTTCTGCAGGAAAATATAAATATGTATTTTGTGAAGATTAAATCCTCACTTTAACAATATTATAAATAATGATTTCTAGAGTAATCTCTGCAAGTGAAATACTTTTAATATAAACATGAACTTGACGTGAATATATATTTTCCTAATAGGGTTAGCAACCATCCTTGTTGAAGATTACCTCGTTAATAGGAACAAACAAAAACCCTGAAAACACAAGAGTGTGTTGTATGTATTTCAGAAGGCAAACTGTTTGAGTTAACAAAACTGTTAAATCTTACTAATGATTCTATCACCAGTAAAATACATTACCACCAATAATTTTATTAAAGTAGGTCATTCATCTAGAATAAAAAGGGAGAAGAATGTGAATTAAATGCCAAGTGTGCTAACTCGCCCACACTTGTTAGCTCCGAGTGTGATGCCCTGTAGGCCTCTGTGAGTATCGTTAGGAATAGATTACCTGTCAGGAATATGTATGGCATATTCAAATAAGCACTGTGCATATTTTTAAAACTGATCTGATATGAATCCATGTAGACCTATTTTAATAGTTCAAAATGAGTCATAATTCTTGTTAACAATACAGTTATTTTTAAAATTTGCAGCAATCGTGGTCCTTTTTTATTTTCCTTATTGAAATTAAATGATATGCCTTAGGTGATCTATTCATCATTGTTAGAGAACTTGCCTTCTATTGGAGTTTGAATGAATTTTTGTCCATATACATGCATATTATACATTTTCTTCCAGCTCAGGGCTGCCTTTTCCATATCAGTGCCTGAGTATGTATTTGACTCTTGTTTTAGGACTAATTTTTTATTACAATTATACAATTATGGTTTGAAATAGAAGTCTCAATTGATTCAATGCCACGTGGTCAGGTATTTACATTCATGGGTATATGAAATCTGTCTAAAGGGAAGGGATTTGCATCTAAACATCACTGTTGATTTTCTTAAATTCCTTTTCTTGGCAATGTCCTTGTTGAGATTAACCAAAGTTGTCAGAGGTTTAAGTTTAGGTGACAAAACATTTTTCTCCATTTGTAAAGTGCACGAGTGTGCCCCTCTGAAAAGAAACAACATAAGGCTCCCAAATCATGTCATGCCTGAACAGGTGTGTTTTGAATCACGGGATTCGACAAGCAGTACACTCGCCTCATGAGCCATGGCAAGAATAATTTATAATAATTGAAAATGATAAAATATAGAATATATGAAGGATTAAAACAAAAGTGCACTGAATAACTTGTATTTATGTCAGTTATTTAATTTTGTAATAGCTGAAAGTAAGTTGTGCATGTAACTGTCTCCAAGACAATGAGAACAATGTTATGTTTTCTTCTCCCCCTACTTTAAAGGTTTAGTAACAAATAAATACTACGTATATTTATTGTGGTACAATATGGAGTTTTGGTACTTGGACAATTTGTGAAAGGACTGCTTGAGGCTCATTGGTGTGTCTGCTGCCTATATGCTTAGCATATTCGTAGTGAAGAATATGAAGATTGACGCCATTGCCAGCTTTTAAGTACACACTGTAATACAGTTTACCATTGTAATTCCAGCCACAGTGATAGGGAACTGAATTCTAGAACCTGTTTATTCTGTCTAGCTGGTGTTTAGTACTTTGCTTACCCTCATAGAAAAATCATTCTAGTTCTCTCCAGGCAATTTTGAGTCTCAGGAAAATAACTCAGGTACCCTGTGCATTTTTATACTGCAAAGCCTATCTTATTAAAATAGTTTTGATACACTTGTTCATGCAACAGAAATACTATGCTGCATTTTATGTTGCTTTGATTAGCAATGATATTCCTCAAAGCACACTGCTTACAAGTCACATGTGAGCGCCAACTTAGTGAGCGCCATAGTGGTTTGCATAAATGCTTCTTTCACACTTTGAATCTGTGGTAAATGTTGTCGGTCATCCATCTTCACTGGTATAGTCCCACACCCCTCATCCTTACCAATGTGTTTTGTTTGCAGAGCTTCAATATAATCGCTGAAATTTTGGATTTAAATTTCTCCAGAATTTTAGTGATGATGGAATTGTGCCCTGCCAGTGTAACCTCCATGGCTCAGCGAACCAACTATGCAGTCCACTTTCTGGGCTGTGTGAGTGTGAGAAGGAAGCCAAAGGACTTAAGTGTGACACTTGCAGAGAAGACTTTTATGGGTTGGCTGACAGTGCATGGATGGCTCCCAAGCCGGGACCATGTGTGATGCTGAGACAGGGCAGTGTGTCTCTAAATCCAATGTTGGAGGGAGACAGTATAATCAGTGTTTGGAGGGGTACTTCAACCTACAGCAGAAAGATTCCTTCCTCTGTTTGCCTTGCAACTTCAAGAAGACTGGGGCAGTACATGGCTTTCTTTTGTGTGACAAATCAACTGGGCAGCGTCTTTGCAAATCAAGAGTAACAGGTCTGTGATGCAATCAGTATGCACCTCACAGGTTCAATTTGACGATGGGCAGTCTTCAAGGATGCAGGTGTATGAGTGTGGCTCCTTGGGGACATTACCTGGAAGCATCTGTGACCCTGTCAGTGGCCAATGCCTATGTCTGCTTGGCAAGGAAGAAGTTGTGAGCAGTGTCAGCCAGGTAGGAAACCGCCTCCTTTTCAGGATAGTGACCACAGACGATCCCTTTGTTTTTGGATGCAGCTTCTAATGTGTGACCTCCAGCATAATTGTTACATTTATGTCATCCAAACAGAGGTGTTTGACCTGCTTGCCACTGTGCATATTCTGTTTGTGGGGGAAGGGGGCCTATTTCTGTTTGGAGGCATGTTATAATTTCTTACCTTGACAGGGGTGCATTTTTAAACAATTAAAAGATAAATAATTGAGAACGGGGAAAGTTTATATAATTATCCATACAATATCAAATATCTAGATGATGGACCAAATTTCTAGATGAAGTTGGCTGGCAAAATATTATGCAGGTAAGGGATGTATACTCTGATATCATAAGGACACATCTAGAATTATTTTTAAATGTCATAAGAAAATAGGTCATTCTGATTTCACTGTACAGAAACCTATCTTTACAAGTATTTCCTGATCAAAGTAAATACCATTGCTTTTTAAATTTTTAATTGAAGTAATACTTTATAGTAGTACATTGATCACCTTAAATATAAGTAGTTAAATGTATAGCTGGGGCTATATTGATTTAGGAAAGTGAGCAGTGTTGGTTCTTCTCCAGGGTCTTTGACACTTGTCCTGGTGATAGGCTCAGGTCATCAGGCCTTACTCTGAATCTTGACTGTTTTGAATTTAGAAACTACCTTTGTTCAGCCCATGAGTACTTGGTTCATTATAAGGCTCCTAAGCGTTTCTTTTACTTGGCTCTGTCTGTACTGAGGACTGACTGTTGTGGACCCTTTAGATAACATTTGAACTGGCAGTATACAAGTTATACTTACTTTCTAAAAACAAAACGATTATTTGCTTTTGTTTCATCTTCTAGAAATTGCTTAGGCATTTTTATGGAACAGACTCTGTGATTCAAGACATTGGTCCATTTTCCCAGTCCAGAGATTGACCACACACTTTGTTTTCCCCTGGAGTTTGCAGTTTGAGGGGTCCCTTCTAATGTGGGTGGAATCCCAAGACCTTCCCCACAGCTCTGTTCCACAGCTTACCTTTGCAGCTGCCATGTGTTGACTTCTCGTTTCCATAAATCCCTGTCTTTGCGTATCTTGCTTTATTTGTATAAATGGTAGGACACTTGCTCCAGAAGCTTCTGAAAGAATACAAGGAGGAGTAATTGTATTATGTATTTCTAGAGTGGTCTTTATTGCTTGAAAATATCCAACTAAAGAGAGATATATGAAATTTTACTAGTACTTCAAATGATTTTCATAAAAATAACATACCATTGGCTTAGCTGTACTGTTACATTGTTTACTTCACTATCTTTCTACAAGTTTCTATCATTTATCTGGTTTTGAAAATTTTCAGGCTGGTGTGCTTTTTGTTTAATAATTCTGGGTGTTCACTGAACCATTCTTATCTATGGATGAGTATTTTTTTTTTTTTTGTTCTATGGAAATCTACCCAATAGACTCACTGCAATATCTATACTGGTATTTGACCAGAAAACTGCACACCAAGGCTGGCCAAGTTGAGACATACAATTATCTGTCACAAGCAACTTTTCTGAGGTTTTCCCGATTGATGCAGCTCCCCACACCTGCTCTGAGGAGTCCTTCCCCCTCAGGTTTAACTTCTGCAGTTAAGCCTTTTCATCTTCTAAAATGTGAGAGTAACAGCCTCCTCTTTGGGGAAGGGATAAACCACACCTCCTTTTCTAACTGGAGAGATCCCTGTGGCTTTGAAGCCAATCCTTTCCGGGTTTGTGCTTGCTTGATCGATACGCTTACTGTAGACTTTCTACTGACAATCCTGAATTTTTTCTCTCTCAGATGTCTGTTATTGACTGCTCTTCCCTTTTAGAAAAAATAATTTCATTTGGGGGGATTTGGGGGAAGGAAAGATTGCTCAATCTACCATGTTTAACTGGCAGCACTGCCCTGCATTTTCTGGGTTGTAATCTTGTCATGTCATATCATTATAACTAGGCTTGACTCCTCTTTCTCCCAGAGCTCCAGACTCATCCATCACAATCAGTCCTGAGGGCTTTGCCTTGCAGTGTGTCTAGATTTTTGACCACTTCTTAACACTCGCATTTACTCCTTTGTAGTCTTAGCTACTTTTTCCTGTGCTATCCAAGCAGAATCCCGAAGTCCCCCACTCTCTGCTTTATCCTTCTTCAAGGACTTCTGGCTCTTCCATCCCAGAAACGGGTGCTTCCCAAAAGTCAGCCAGATCTTGTCAGCCCACCCTCCCCCTGACTTTCCAGCAGAGTGAAGCAGGAAGCTTGTGACTGTGTGACCTGCACTTTTCAGGGGCTCCCTGACTGTATTAGTGTCTCCCTAACCAACTAACCCCACTTTGTCACTCACCGCTTACACCCAGGTTTATGGCACAGAACCTCTGTAAATGGTGATCCATAAATATTTATTGAATGAGTAGTTATGTGTAAAAATATCTCAGTTGCCTTTGCTTATTTTTAGGCATGGGAACAGCAAAGGCCTGTGGAAATGTCGTTATACTTCAAGATGATCATTTTCCTACATTCAAGGAGGAATGATAGCTCAAATAATGAGCATTTTCTGAAACAAAACAAGATGTAGTGTTCTCACATGCATACTCTGAAAATGAAACAAAGTGTAATTGGGGCGATTGTAAGTTTTGCTCTCTTCTGACTTCAGAATTCCTACTTTGATCTTTGCTTTTTGATTTTTGTCTCTTACAATGAAATTTGCTTGGAGAACATAACTTCTGTGAAGTAGACATGATTACCAGCAGCTGTCTCGGGCTCTCCTACTTCCTCTGGACAGCCGTGATTCGAAGACCCCATACCACAGGGCTCAAGTCCACATGGGTGTATGTTTGCAATAGGGCACAGAGCTCAGCCAGGAGAGCACACACTGGCAAGCCTGAAGACCTTGTCAGTTTCTCTTCCGTGACTATAAATATAAATTGCCCATGCTAGAGGGCCTCACGTAGATTCCTGGCCCACTTTCTTAAAAAGCATCATCGAGGAAGGTTTGTGTAATGAAATCTCATGTATTATTAACCTCACCGTAGTATGAATGTACAAGGAATAGGCTTAATTCAGCTGAAATTTATAGGCAATTTGTTAACACAGCAATGTGCACTGGAAGGCACGTTGTTGCAGCCACGTTGGTTTTAATATGCCATTCAATAACTTGAGCAGAGGTTAAAAATGCTGCTTAACCTCCATTAAGTATTTTCAAAATGCTTTAATTTAAAATTATTTGTAGTGTGTATATAAAGATGAACGTACACATACCCACACTAATAAATACAGCACTAAATATGTTTCCCTGGCTTTTTTTCTTCAGCTCTGGATGACCTCGTACCATTCAGCAGCTGTGCTTAATCAGAGGCCAGGCCGAGAAAGGCAGAGGAGGATGTCAAGCCATCCTGGGCTAGTGACCCTCCCTCGTCCTTGAGAACCAGAGGAAGAGAGGGTTTATTGAGGGCACTGCAGCTCTGAAATACAATAAAGCCTAATTTATAAAGGAAACGGCCTCTTGTGACACACTGGGTCCTAATAGAACAATGCTTCATGCTTTCTTCAGTACTTACTTTTGCCTCTTATTTTATAAGTCACATAGACTATTAGAGAGTAAAACAAAGTATCCTGTTGCATTAGGAAGCATATCCTCCTGGTTAAAGGATGGGCTCATAAACCAGAAGCTTACGAAGACCCTGCTGATGGGATTGGAACCAGGTGGCTGATGTTCTAGTGAACATTAGAGCATCAGTAGATGCTGAGATCTGACTATGCCCAGATCTTAGTGAAAAACAAACAAACAAACAACAACAACAACAAAATCTCTCCAAGTCAATGTTTTTTTTTACCAGCAAAAAACTTGTCTCAGGATCTCAGGACAGGCCATTTTTTTTTCATGACAAATTGCCAGAAAATCATCTTACCTTGGAGAATTTGGACTACACCCCTTGAAATATGTGGGAAGAGGGAAGAGGGAAATCATTATTTCAACTTCAATTTAGAAAGAAAAATCTCATTTCTGTGGAAGCGTCATGATAACAGTTTTAATAACGAAAGTGCAGAATAATTGCTCGAGTATTTAGTGAGTGTTCAGCTCTGCCTTGGTGCTTTGCTGTGAAATCCCGTGTAATATGCATGTCATTTCTATGATGGAGGGTCCATTCTCTCTCCTCCTGGTTAAGGAAAGAGAGAAGACTCTAACAATAGAAAAAGGCATTTTACAAGCCCCCAAGAATCTGACCCCAGAATGAGTACCCTCAAACCATGGGACATTTCTTTAAAAAAATAAAATGTCTTAAATATTCATTAAATAATCACTTGAGGCTGCTTTAAAATACATATAGTTGGAAATATCTCTAACCTTCTCTCATCTTCAACTCCTCTCAACACATGATTCTGGCTTGTTCCTTCAGGCCCTAGGAGATATCATTTGTTGTGGAAAATCCAAGTAATAGGCATGAAAAAGGAAATAACACTGTCCTGAGCTGCCTGGCTGAGCACATGCTGAAGAGCTGAACAGCAGTTTCTAGAAATAGGATTATCTGCATAATCTAAGTGGGGAGAATTTACAGATTGTCTCTGTGGCACAGGGAAGATACTTGGAAGTATGCATTTGATAAATAAGTAGATGCAATAGAATAAAACAATACAAAAATTGACAATATATATGTATGTGTGTGTGTGTACAATCATAATCTCCCAGATTTTAATAGAGATGTCAGTATTTGTATTTTTTATTAATTGTTTTGTTTGATGCTTAGAAAATATGGTATGACTAGGCATGATGGCACCATTAACCCCAGCACTGGGAAGGCATAGACAGGGAGTTTTCTGGGAGTTCCAGACTAGCCTGATCTACATAGTGATTACCAAGCCAGCTAAGGCTACATAGTGAGATGCTGTCTTTAAGAGGGGGGAGGGTAAAGAGCCTTCCCAGACACTCTCACTGGTAAGGAAGCTGAGCTTGTGTAAAACAGAGAAGTCCAATAGAAGCTTGGAGCATTGGCTTCTACCATGCTCCTGCTCTAAAAGCGAGGGATGTTATTGAGGGCTGACATTTACCATGTCTCATTGATCCATCATGCTGATTCTTATACATCTGCTTCTACATTCCCAGATAGGCTGGACCATTCTGACAAGTCACTCTTTCAACTCACAGATTTAGATTACCATTTGCTCTCTCATAGGGAAAGAAATTACCTCATACTTTAAGGAACCACAGGCATTGATCCAACCATCGGCCCATCCTTGGTCCCTCTGCCCAATGAGCTATCTTCCCACGTCATTGCTATATCCATTATGTCTGTTGGCACATCTATTTAATATGGTACTGTATACCAGTCCCTGCACTGCTTTAAGACATAAAATCACAAATATACAAAGCCCTTGTGCTTCAACTTGGGGAATCTGGTTGGTGTAACTACAAGGAATATGTAATGTAGAAGAGCCTGGTGGGTTCTTGAAGGATGGGGAGATGGAGAATTTAATAGAGAAGATCTGAGATTGGTCTTAAGAGTATATAGCATCTGGCAAGGTAGCAGAGGGACAAACAGTTGCCAAAGGGGAACTAAATGCAGAGCATTTGCAGCATATCTAATTTAATAAGGGCACTAATTGCCTTAAATAACAGTGGGATGTTGTGTTTGTACTCCCATGAACATTGGGTCAAAAGTATGGAAAATGCTCTTAGCAGTATTTTTATTAAAAGCACCAAAATGATGGGAAGCATTAGAACCCTGATTTGAAGCTTGCTGCTGTTGGCACTGCATCCAGACCCCCTGATTATGGAGCCCTTCCCAACACAGATTCCTTCCATGAATGGCACCGTGCCCTCAGTTTCAGGTGTAGAGTACAGTCTCCTAATGGCCTATAACGAGCGCTGAGCCAAGTACTGCCCTCCTTTTTCTGAACATGGCCCAGAGGTTAAGTTTGTTTTCTTCCATTTCAGGACCTTAGCAAAGCCTAGTTGTTCATGGTCCCCAGGAGGGATATTGCTAGGAAATGGGCTCTCGTTTATGCCCAGGACAGGTGCTGTTCTGTGCAAATAGCCACGACAGGGGATGATACCCACAGTCTTGCTAATATCGCAGTGCTCTGTGGGTTCTGCAAGGCCCTTTCAGCTACAACAGGGTTATGATATGAGGTCTGCTCTCCTTGAGCTGGAAGACACCTCGTCTTCTCTCTGAGGTTTGCATTGCTTAAGACCGAGAGTTGGCTGAAATATGAGGGGAAATGAAATGCTTTACGAGGCCAGTTTGTGCCTGCAAACTCTCAGCTCCACAGAAAACAAAGAGAGCACACTGGTCTGGTGGCTGTGTTTAAGATGGCAGTATAAAGATGTTTGTGAGGGAAAACAATCTCAAGAATACCTGCTAAAATGACACAGGTGTAAAGCTGTGGGCCATGAAGCTGAGCTAATGGAGTGAGGTCAGAGATGCATTGAGTAGAAGAAGAAATTAAGGTCAGTTATCATTAAGCCACACTCAGGAGTGGAAATTTAAGCAGGAGGGGAAGGGAAATGTTGTTTTCTATAGTTGGGAGCCATCAAAGGAGAGGTAATGGTCTAGAATTAGGCACATTCAGGTAAGGTGACAAGCAATCGGTGAGCAGGATGTTCCCTGCGTCATCCTAATTGAACTGCTTAAAAATAGGACAACTAAAATACTGGTGGGACTAACCTTTATAATCAAGCTCTTGAGAATAGGAGCCCTAACTTCACAGCAAAGTCCATCCTGGCTGCTTCCTGGAAGCCCCCACAACGCAGCATCCTTGGTGCTTTTGTGCCTTTCCATACTTTGTCTCATGCTTGTTGTTCCCTGCTTACATGTCTAATATCTTTTATGCAATTCCTTACTCTCTTAAGATTTGAACTACCCAATATTACATACCAAATTGCACCCCCATTTGTATACCTAGATTTAGCTAAGTAATCATTTCTTGCAAAAATGATCCTTAATTGGTGGAGAATTTTCTGTGACTCAAAGCTACTGCAGTAAGTCCAGATTAATTTTAAGTATCTATGCTAATGGTAATTTATGCAAATTGGAGAGCTGTTAGTCCCCTCATGATACCATCCTCATGAATTTAAGGAGCCAGGTACCTTCCTTAGCTCCCAAGACAGGCCTTTGGGATCTATGACTTGGACCACATGATGAGCCGAGTAGCTGAACAGGTATTAGCTGATGTGGCTACAATCTATTCCTGCAAGTGGATATAAGAACAAATATAGAGAAATAAATCATGAAGTGCAGCTGTAAATTAATCTGAAAAAGATGTTGTCAGTGCCGTCTGCCTGAGTGCTTTACATCTTTCAATTTATTCCTTTCACTCATTGTGCTGAACACAATGTCTTCTGCCCATTTTTAAAGCTATCTAAGAGCATAGTTAGGACCAAAGACAAGGAAACCAGACTAATTTTGTGATCTAGGAAGATGGCTTCTTGAACTAGATCCTCTAGTATGTGTGACACTTCCCAGTTATTCTCTGCTTTCAAGATAGAGCAGACAACACATGAGGGGCAGGCTTTGTCTTCCTGCTCACTCTCTTCATGAAGAGTAATATACCACAAAATTTAATGATTATAACATTTCTACAAGTTTCATTTTCCACAACTTTACTCAACAGATGGTTTCTGGGATTCCATTCCTTGTTGCTGCAGTTAATTCCTGATAGCCTTTTGCCTGTACTTGTATGTGTACCTCAGTAAGTATGTACATGTGTGCATACACATACTGACATCACACTACACCAAGAACCATTGTTTCACATGTCTGCTCTATCACTCAAATGCCAACTTTCCTTTCCTTTTGACATAAGAAAAGAATGTGAATTATGGATAAAATGAAAATCTTTAAGCTGTGTGTGTGTGTGTGTGTGTGTGTGTGTGTGTGTGTGTGTGTGTGTGTGTGACGCATACTTTCTGAGGTTAGTACTTATGGAGCTCACAGACTCCTTGTGTCCGTTTTTATACCCTCATCAGTGTTCGGTGAAAGCCTACTATGGGTAGTAGAGGAAATGCCAATTCACTAAGATGATGAAGGTGTCAATCTGATGAAAATTAGATTAATTATGTTTCTGGGCACTGGTGGCAATCAGCAAGGGTCAAGAAGAGAATCAGAAACTCTGCAGGGAGATGACTCCAGAGAGGTAGGCAGGGCTTGACTACAGGGTGGGAAGCCATGGAAGCAGTCTAGTTTCATTTTTATATTTTTCTGGAAGGAAATAAGCGTTAAACTACTTTGAAATAGAGGAAAGAGACGTTAAAAATCCCCTTTCAGAAAGGTTGTTCAAGCCTGTCAATCAAGGAGATTGACAGGAGGGTCAGGCCTTGCCATTGGGTAAAATGGCTTCTGGGGTTGGGCAGGCTGTGTTTGAAGCTGGTGTGTGTTATTCATTGGTTCAGCACTTGAGGGGAGTTTTTCAACCTTCCTAAGCTTCACTTTCTAATCTACAGAAAGGGTAGAAGAGCGTCTAAATTGAACCAATGTGCGAACATACTTCTATAACACGGTCAATGGCCAATGGCGCATGCTGTGAAAAAAAAAAAAAAAAAACGGTGGCAGCTGTTACAGCAGGTTTCTCCCCGCCGGCCTCCCGGTCCTGCTGCCTCGTGGGCCCACAGCTGCGCCAGAGCGTGTTGTTTTCCGGCCAGCCTGCCCGACGCTGGTCTGGTGTGCCGGCCCCCAATAACATGCAGGAGACTCTATATTTGTAGCATGTAAGTTTCTGCCAGCCCGCCCGCCGCTGGTCTGGCGTCCTGGCCCCCAATAACACGCAGGAGACTCTATATTTGATACAATCCTGTTGGCCAGTTACCATTACTGTTTATGGGCTAGCTCTGTCTTAATTATTAACCCATTTCTACTTATCTAAGTATTTCCACGTGGTCGTCTTATCGGGGAGCCGCACGGCAGGCCTCCTGCTCCTTCCCCGGGCTACATCTTAGCCAGGGAAGAAGGAAGACGCCTGCCGCGCGGCTCCCCGATAAGACGACCACGTGGAAATACTTAGATAAGTAGAAATGGGTTAATAATTAAGGCAGAGCTAGCCCATAAACAGTAATGGTAATTGGCCAACAGGATTGTATCAAATACAGAGTCCCTGAGTGTTATTTGGGGCACACGTGGTTGCAGGACAATGGCGGCAGAACCAGCGGCAGCCAGCGGGGAAACCTGCTGTAACAGGCAGCCTTCATTGGGAGGTGGGGAGGGAAAGCAGAAGATTTGAAACCCTTGGGAGACACTGGAGGTAGGTATTGGTGATTAACAAAGTGTAGATAGTGTGTGAGGTAGAGAGTTTAAAAGTTGAGAATTTTAACAATATTTGATATGATCTATTATGTTTGGATTTCAAATAATCATTTAGTGAATTTTTCTATGAAATCATTGTTAAACAATTAACTGGGAATCCTGCATTTTATCTAGACAATTCTTACCAAATATCTCTCTGGTATATAGGATACACCACTGCCTATTTGATAACTATTTCAACCTGAGTAGAGAATGGCTCTATTTAGTTTTTAGTTGAAAGTTCTTCAAATAGGCTTAAGTAAGTTTTAATTTAAATGAATTAATTTTAAATGTGACTGTTTGCCTGCATGTATGTATGTATGTATTTATATCATGCAGGAACCTGATGCCCAGAGAGGCCAGAAGAAGGTCTCAGATCTGCTAGACTGAGAGTTTGAGACAGTTGTGAATTGAATGAGAGTGCTTGGTACTGAGCCCAGGCCTTCTATAAGAGCAACGAGAATTACTGACCACTTAGCAACCATGCCCCCCGACAGCTCTCTATACTAAGTTTTCATGTAGATGACTGAGTGGTTGTTTTTAGTTGTAATTAATATACTCATTAAAAAGAGCTCTAACTTGCTACAGTGAAACCCAGCTGATCATTCAGAGTCTTTGGGGTTTGAGTGCTATCAAAACACTATCTTTTCTAGAAAAGACTGAACCAAAAACAAAATGTCTTTCTTATTTCTAGGCTTTTATATTTCTCCTGGACATGCCATTGGCTGTCTGCCATGCTTATGCCACACAGTGTAACTGGGCAGTGTTCTTGCTATGATCCCTCAACCACTGGGCAGAGCTGTTACCAGTGTCAAGACTAGTAAACATTGAGAGAGAGAGAGAGAGAGAGAGAGAGAGAGAGAGAGAGAGAGAGAGAGAGAGAGAGAGAGAGAGAGAGACAGAGACAGAGACAGAGACAGAGACAGAGAGAATGTGTGTGTGTGTATGTGTTTGTGCAGGTGGAAGCCAGAGGTCAACCTTGGATATCTGGGTATTGTTCCAAGGAGCTGGCCTTTATAATAAAGGTTCTCTAACTGGCTTGGAACTTGCCTGTTAGGCTAGGTTGCACTGAAGACCTACATGGAACTATAACTTTGTGCCACCATGCCTGTCTTTTGTGTGGGCTTTCTGTGTCTCAAATTCAATTCCTGATGTCTGCACAGCAAATGCTTAATCAGTTGAATTGCCTCTCTGCCCCAACATTGTTTTCTTTTTATTTTTTTAAAAAGAAAGTATTCTCTTCAGTCTATTAAATCTCCACCCTTGATTGTTCTTATATTCAAGATTGCTTTTGGTGGGGTAAAATCCTGCTCTCTCTTTCTCTCTCTATATTTATACTCATCACACCTCCTACATCAGCTTGTTCCAGGACCCAAACCTGCTCACAGAAGAATATTCTGTCATTTGTCACCCCACAGGATGTCTGGCTAGCACTAGAGTTGGAGTCTCTGGGATAGAACATAGATTGAAATGTTAATCTCAGCTGATGGGGAGTAGAAGGAAACAAACAAGACCACAGAGCCTACAGTATTAGAAGACACTGAGGTCATTTAAAACTTTGAACCTAGTGAGATTGGTGGAAGGGTGGAATGAAGAAGACACAGAAGAGGAAAGATCTAGAGAAGTATAGATATAAAGGGAAATGATTCATAGCAAGCTTTATACAAATGAAGTTGAATGCTTCTGCAAATCAGCTGGCTCTTCTTATATTGAATCAGAGAAAGAGCAACCTTGATAAAACCAACATTATTCTTTGACAAGAAAGCTTTCCCCCTACATCCACAGTGCTTTCATATTTATTTTTCTGAGTTTCTTTCATGGAGTACTTGGAGTATTGCTGCAGGTTGGTTCTGAAGATTCATGTATTAAAGGCTTGACCCTACCTTTGTGACATGGCGGGACTTTAAACAGTTAGGACCCAGTGGCAGGTAGTCATCCCTTAAGGGAGATGGTGGAGCTCCTGATCTCCTATCCCGTCCTCTTTGTCTTTTTCCTTTCCTAGACATGGGGTGAGTGTTTTGTTGCCCCACACTCCCCTGCTACGGTGTGTCAGGATGATGTGACACCTCAGATAAATCTTTTGTCTCTGTAAGTTGTCTTGGGCATTTCTTACAGTGATGAAAAGCTAATACAGACATGTACATTTCTTTCCTTTCATCTCTAATGTACATCAATAATTCCAAACTATGAAAATTTACATTCCTGCTGAAGTTCTTCCATGCCTACTATTGGCCTAATCTTTCTATGTTTCAAATCATCCTGAATCCAGAAATGCTGCACTGTGAGCAGGTGACATTGCTCCAACTCTGTCATCTCAGAATGATCACTTAACCTGAGCTGGTATTCCTGCCCAGTCCTACATTGATCAACTGTGCCCACCTTTATGGTCTTCTGTTTCTGTGCTGGGACAAAATCATCTTTGTTTGCTATCAAGCTCTCTTCCTTCTGCAGGGCTGTAGGTCAGGCCTACAGGTGGTCCTCATGCTGGTGTCCTGGGCTTACTGGACTGAGAATGAGCTTGTGCTGGCTGGACCCATAGCTTTTCATCTTGCATGTGCTTCTCATCACCGTGGTTTCATGCCTCTTCAGATGGTAGCTTCAGCTTAGGCTTTGGCTTCCTGGTCTCCTCCTTGTAGATTATCCACCCCTCCACTGTTCAGATGAAATGGCAACAGAAACAGATGAGTCCAGATTGTCACTCCCCCTCCAATCTGTCTTTTTTTTTATACATTCTTAATTTTTATCTAGTCATAGAAGAAAACAACATTTTTAATGGCCTATTTTGAGTGTGATCTCTTCCTGAGTTTTGTGGGGTTTTTTTTCCTTTCTTATATTCTCATTTTCACCTCCCCACCCTCCCTTCTGAAACTTGCTTCTTCAAATTTTCACTGTAACTTAACAATTGTCTCTTCACTGGATAAAACTGCACACAAATAGGCTATCATCTCCTCATTGCTACCTCATTCCCATGGCTTTACCCTGCTCTATAAGACCTAGGCATTGTTATTTGATTTCTCACTCTACTGCTTGCTCATTTTTAAGAATATTTTTCTTGCTTCTTCCTATTCATGTCTTCCCATCTGTTCCTCAGCCCCCACACTTTGTGCATACAATAACCAGACCCACATAATACAGACAGCCAAGGGCTAGCCAGACTTGTTTTTTGCTAGTGTCAGAGTGGAACATATGGTCTTCCATGTGTTAATCAAGTGCTCTACCACTGAGCAACATCCATAGTTCCCTAAATGACTCTTGGAACTCTTATTTCTATCAAAGACAAAGTATATAACAAAATAGAATAGATAAACAGTGTAAAGGGAAGATAATTAGAGAATAGGGTTGCCTAGAGGGGATGACAGAAGTGTCTGTGATGTCTCTTACACGAGAGTCATATTAGAAAGATCTAGGAGGGTAACATATATCACCTGCAGTTGTGGAGACTGGTGTGCTGATACACAATTTAGACCTAGAAAATCTGAATGGGAACAGGCAGTCTGGCCCAGCTTAGGTAGACCACTTGAGGTATCATCACTCTGCTGTCTAACCCTCATAGAGCTTATGAGGTTAGGGTCTGATTAGGATAACAAAGAAGAGAAATGGAGTGAGCTCTTAAGTCTTTGAAGTTTCATGTGGGACCCTGAAAAGTCCTAGGAGGAGCAAACAGGCGGGATTCCTCTGGGCTACACAGAAACTAGATGGAAAAGAGGCAAACCTGAGCCATCTGGAACTGTAAGAAAGAATCTCTGGAAGGACAGAGATCATGGGAGGAAGCCAGGCAGTTTTCCCCCAAATGGAAGGTCAACTCTGGACACAAGGGAGGCCAAAGACAACATCCTGAAAGCGTGACTCTGAGTGTATGCAAAGCCAGAGAATGTAGCCTGCTGTGGCTGTGCCAGGCCAGGGAATGAGTACCTGCACCTCTTGAGACTGACTGTATGCGAGGAAGGAGGTAAGTATCAGACAAGAGTTTGTAGCGTCCCTGTCATTATCATGCTTGAACTAAAAACAAACAAGCAAGACAAAAACAAAAAAAAAAAAAAAAAAAAAAAAAAAACAACAACAAAAAACCCTGGGAGAAAAGTTTTGGATTTTTTATTTGGTTTTTATGTCTAATCTGAAGGTTGCCCTGATACACAGGACTAGAAATTCTATTCTTATTGTTTCATAATTAAAACAAACAAACAGAACAAACCAAACAAAAGAACAAAATGACTCCAGGGTGTTTCATTGTCTCTGGAAAATGAGAGGATCCATAGATGGCTCCTTTTATAACCAGGTTGAAGACAGGAGGGGGTCAGGTGGGATACATGCGTCAGGACATAGGATGCTGCAATCAGAGAGCAGACTCCTGTTTGCTGTCCACACTCATCTTTTTTCGTTGTGTCTTCAATTTAATTGTCATTATTAGTAAAATAATCTCTTTCCTTTGTGTCCAAGACCCTACTTCTCTGAGTGTCTGTCTGCTTTGCTGTGTAATATGCCTCTCACCTGACTCAGATCTGTTTGACATCAGCCACCACATTACTTATCATTGGCTCTTGTTGAGTATATGGTCACCTCTTAGGTCTGTGAGATCTTAGCACTAGTACATGGCATGCCCTCATCCTCTGGACTAAAGGAATAAACAGCCTTGTGTGTCTCTCCCAATAGATGGTGCTCTAATAGGGTATAGAGCCTTTCAGTCTGTACATGATAGGACATAATCCATACACCCACATGGGAAGAGCTGTGGCAGCTTCCCTACAAAGAACAGAAAGAATGAAGCTGCCAGTCCTGGCTCACCTTATAACAACACCTGCTGGGAAAACATTAGAATGTGTTCTCCAACCTTAAGAGCCTGTGTAAGCCAGGTGTGTTCATATGCACACATGTGATGCTATGGAAGAGAGGGACCGGAGGGTCACTGGAACTTAATGACACCCGTCTAGCCTCAAATTTGGGGAGAGCCCTGTCCCAAGTGAATAGTGAGAGACTCGTAGAGCAGGATATCAGATATCCCCACTCGGGCATCTGTCCACACATGCACACACAGGCACCCACACGCACATATACCTCACATATACACTGAGGGTTCACTTCTGTAAAAAATCGTTTTGTTTAGAAAAAGAAAGTATCAGGATACAGCTACTCCCGTGGTATGTTTGTGCCTTTGGGAATCAGTCACTGGGGAAGTTTGTAGTGAGGGCTGACCCTCCTGTTTCATTGATGAATCCTGCCATCTCCTTTCACTTTAACATGGATAGTCATTAGAGAAGAGACCTTCTCTCACACAAGGTCACAGAGGGAAAGTGCTCCACACTGTGACATGAGAATTGCTCCAGTGTGTGTTTGCTCATCAGGGAGAGGGGAACAAATGGGCTCTCTCCCTTTTATGATTCCTATTTCCTTTCTGAATGATAGACTTCGTGGATGCCTCTGCTGACTTCTGCCTTCTGTCATTATACAACACCAACATTATCTGTTTTTAAAATGAAGAGGGAACTGACTAAACTACATGGGTTTTATGTGGCATAAGAAAATTTTATCACAAAACTATGGTGGTGTATGCCTGTAATCCTCTCACTTGGGGAGATAGAAGCAAGTGAATCAAGGATAATTAAAATTCAGGCCAACCTCTGCTAAATAGTGAGGTCAAGGCCAGCCTGGGCTACATGAAGCCCCATCTCAGAGAAACTAAAAGAAAACTTTTTTTTTGTTTTATTTCTCACAAAAGTTCATAGTTTATAGTGTAGATGTATGAAGGTATTCAGTGTAGGAAATAATTGTGCCTTGAAAATGAAAAAGTAGAAAATCATTTAAAATCATTTGGTGTCTCTTGTATACTATGGTAGATGTTTACTAGCATAAATGTGGTTATTTCCAGATCTCCAGTGAACTGTTGCAGTGTTAAGCAGGGGGAGGGGGAGGGAGTGAGGCTGGGAAGTAGAAATATACTGTGGTACACTGTATCTTGTGAAGTCCTGTGATTTCCTCATCAGCCACCTGAGACATTCTCAGGGGCTCTTTTCACCCCTCCCTTCTTCATGCCTCTTTATTGAGAAGAGCAAGGACTTCTGGGGGTGTTGTTGTTGTTATTATCTGTGGTTTATTTTCAGTGCTCTTTGAAAAGCAATTCCAAAAGAAGCCTCACCTTCCCTGAGGAGTGGATGGGGGTGGGTGGGAGAGAAGGGTGGAGAGAGCAGTAGGAGGGGTGGGAGTGGGGACTGGGATTGGTATGTAAAATGTGGAAAGATTGTTTTAAAATTAAAAAATTATAAAAAGAAATCAAAGAATCCACTATAAAGCATAATTCCCAAGGGCCAAATAAATAAAATAATATAGACACTGACCTTAAACTGCAACAATGGTAACAGAACCCCGCAGTCAACCACAGCTTTCTATGACCAATCTGGTAGAGCCTTCGCCTGTTTCCAAGCTCCTGTTTCTTTCTTCAAAGTGCACCGATCAGTAAAATGTGGTCACATCCTTCCAGAAGATAATTCCGGTGAAAACACTGCTTCATTTACCTCTGACACAGGCAGCAAGCATGGCTTCACCAGCCCTGAAAACAAGGATGCAAGAAAACTGTCTAGGGAAAAAAAAAATCAATAAAGCAAAAATGTTATCACATTTGTCTAACTCTAAAACAATGAGAAGGGAAAAATAAAAGTGGGCCATATCTGTTCATCTGTGTCCTGGACACATGGGCTCCCTGGTGTCATTCGTAAGTAGTCCTGAGAGTGGTCCTTATTTCCCCCAGTTAAGATATTCCCAGTTCTTCTGGCACCCTCTCCCATTTCTTATGAAACTTCTACACATTAATGTCCAAAGCCGTCTAGAGTAATTAGTTCAGTTTACCTTGTTTTAAGCCTCAAGGAGCTAGGCATATGCAGCCTGATACATGCTAAAGTGCAATTGTGCTCAGATGACAGAGACCGGATCAAGCTTTTTTTTTTTTTTTTGGTTTTTCGAGACAGGGTTTCTCTGTCCCGGAATTAGTTCTGTAGATCAGGCTGGCCTCGAACTCACAAAGATCCACCTGCCTCCCGAGTGCTGGGACTAAACGCATACACCACCAACGCCCGCCCAGGTATCTGAAAGCTTAGACTTCGAGAACAGAACAGATAGTTAACTTTTCCTGCCTTGGGATTATTTAGGTTTTACTGCAGAAATTCTCCATGTAAACACGATGTCATATATTTGGTCTGGTATTCTTTATGCATTCGCATCTCCAGTGGGTCTCCATGGGTCTTTGCTCTGAGAACTACATCAGTGACTTTAAATAACAGCAGGCACCATTTTTGCAAAGAGATCTCCTCTTGTGCAGTGATGATGGAAAACCTGGTACATGTTTTCCATAGACCCAGGCTTCTTTGTGACTGTTAGACAGTTGGCTATCTGAGATAACAGAGGTGGCAGGCTCCAACCAGGTTCCTATCCTCTCATTCCAGCCTGGGCTGGACCACAAGGTGGGGACAGTTTCAGGAAAGAGAGAAAAGACCACAAGGAGTCTTGAGGCTCATGCTGAACACTGCTGCCTTTGCCTGATTGTGTTTTCCAGTGGAAGTCACGAGATCAGGCCACATTCAGGAAATAGACTCTTCCTTTAGTGGACAGCAGGGCTAAGACAAAGGAATCTGCTTAGAAGGAAAATTGTGTAGTCACTTTTGAAATATCTTATGGACCCTGTCTATGTATTCTACCTTAATATGGACTGTGGGAAGTTCTTCAAGGAATGCCAGCTTTGTATGTTACTAGTAGCACCATATCCTCAATGAGACAAACTGGGAATGCTACAGAGCAGAGCAGAGCATCAGGACATGCAGGGTCCAGCTCTTCTTCCCAGGTATATTAACTTGCTCCTGGATATAATAAATTACTGCAAATTCAGTGTCTTAAAACAATGAGGATTTATTACCGTATAATTCTGGAGGTCAGAGGTCCTAAATTAGTTTCAGTGGACTAAAATCATGGTGTCAACGGGCCACCTGTGTTTCTTCTGGAAACTCCAGGATAAGATCCATTGTCTTGATCTGGATGCCTTCTATAGTCTACCTACATTCTTTAATGGGCAAGCAGAAATAGTGTTTGTTGGGGGTGGGGCATTCATATTCCTGTGTGTATATGTGGGGTTAATAGCAGAGATAGGCACTGAGTACTTTCCTCAGTGTCTTCCCACTTCATATTTAAGATAGAATCTCTCACTGAACCTGAAAATCATCAATTAGGCTTGGCTAGCTGGCCAGATAACTCTGGTACTCCCTGGCTCTCTGACTATCTGGCACTGGGCTTATGTGCTTATGTTGCCGTAACCAGCTGTTACATAGGTACCAGAACCAAGCACAAGTTCTTAAGCTTATACAGCAAGCATGCTACCAATGGACTAATTTCTCCAATCTACTCATTTCCACCCCATTTTCGTTTTTTCTGGTTTTTTTTTCACCCAAACTTTCAGTTTATGATAGTCTGTCTGGCTAGTGAACCCCAGGGATCTGTTTCTATTTCCCCAGTACTATGATTGTCCTGTTTTTATTTTCATTATTGGTTATAATGTGTCTTTGGGGGATTGAACATCTCTCTTGCTTGCTTACAAGGCAAGCTCTTGACTAAGCCTTGTCTGATTTCCTCATCCCTTGTATTCTGTGACTCACAGTTCCTTCCTTGGCCTCAAGAGGCAGCAGAGTAGCACTTTCTACCTTCTCTGAGCTTGACTTCTCTCCTCACATTTTTCTTTTCCTTTTTGTCTCACCCACACCACCCTGCCTTCCTTCTATAAAGACCTTGTGATCACATTGAATATTCTTGGATAATCCAGAGGACCATCTCAAGATCTTTAACCATATTTGAATTCATTTTACCAAGTAAGGAAACATTTTCAGTTCTATCAGTTAGGACTTAGATATTGTTGGGGGCCATACTTCAACCTGTGCTAAGAGCCAGCCTTCTGGAACTTGGGGCTCAAATATATCTGATTCTCATTTTTAATTGGAGCCTAGTACTGCTCATACTTTGTGCATAATTTCATAGCTGCTTTCTTCAGACCACAGTAGGGTTGGGTTGTAATGGGGAACATGTTGTTCAGGGAACCTGAAATGTTTATTGCTTTGTCCTCTGTAGGTAAAGACTACAGAACCTGTGACGAGATAGACTGTCCCACACTGTCCCACTAAGCATCTTAGAATTGTAGCTGTATGGGACCAGGAAGAACTCTAAGAGTAATGAAGATTTTCTTAATCACCCCCCCTTTTCAGAACACCCTGGTAAATGGCCCCTCACCTTCTACTTCTAATTGTGGAATTTAAAAGATCCACAGTCTCTCGGGCAGGAGCACATCAGCTATTGTAATTGCGAGTCAGAGGTGTGATCTTCACATTGAAGATCACATTTCCTTCCTGTGCCTTCCTGTCCTATTCTTACATCTGCTTCTATAGCCAGAGAGAATACATGTAATCTCTCTTCTGCTCGGAAGCACTCCATATGTCAAGTACCGGAGAGGTGATGTGGATTGTCAGCCAAGGAGGAGACACTGGCTTTGGGTCGAGAAGATGCTTAGTGATCTTAGCTCCCCTGTAGGTGACAGGAATGTTTCCTCTCAGGTATCAGTGTGTGAGTGCAAAGGCATTGGTTGCGTGGCCTGTTTTATGAGTTCCTGATTTCAGACCTGGAGGTTTTCTGTATCTACGTTCTTGAACTGTTCCCTTCTTCGGGGTCAGATGTCAGCAATCTCAGTGGATCTTTACTAATCCATGAATATATAACTTTGCACTCACACCAACTAAGAGGCCTCACCCTATATCCTCACAGCATACATACAGCTCCAGCCCTAGGAGAGTGCAGATGTTCTTGGAGTCTGTGACAAAGGAGAACCAAGAAGCTTTCATGTGAGACAATTAGAGGACCAGATCCACACCACAGGGTTAAAAGTGCTAGCCTAGGGAAAGCCATACTGCTACAGAGGGCATTCCAGTCACCTCTGCATCCTGCATTGAAAGTCAGCTGAGAACTCTGCTGCTCGGAAATACAGCTGAGGCCAGCCCTGACAGGGAAGGTACTTCCTCCTCAGAAGTTACCCAATTTTGCCAAACTAGAGAGGTACAATAAAAGCTGAAGTGTGTTTGCAATCAGTATGCTTTGATCTGTTTCTGGTGCCCCATCCTAAGCCTACCTCTCTCTTGGTGATTGATTCAGTAAAACTTCAACCATTCAGCGGGTGCTTGCATCTGACTGTGTGTGACCACTCAGCAGTGTATGAATCCTAACTATGTGTGAGCACTCAGCAGTATGTGTTGCATCCTCACTTCTGGGGCTGATGAAGGAACATTCTTATCCCAGCTCACACATCAAGAAATTATCCCAAAGCCTTGCATACAGGTCAGTCTTATGGGGCATTTTCTCAATTATGTTTCTTCTTCCTAAATAATCTAACCTTGTGTCAAATTGTTCAAAAAACAACAACAATGACATTGTTCGAGCATTTATACCCAAGTTCTAATCTGCCTGCACTCATATCAAGGGCTAAAGCTGGCAGCATAAAGCTGTAATTGTTGCAACAGTGTGGGCAGAGATAGGTGACTCCTGAGAGCCTCTATCTCTCCCTGTCTCTCTCTGTCTCTCTCTCTCTGTCTATCTGTCTCTCTCTCCAACACACATGCTATCCTCACAACCTAAAGGTATTTTGTGCCATATATCAAATGTGCCTGTACCCTGATAGTGACCTATTCTTTGAGATGTGGGATTTTTTGCCTGACACGTCCTATAAGCATGAAAAGTTTTAGACTTTTCACCATGTCAGTCTCTGCATTTTCAGCTTGGTGGTGGTCAGCTGGTACACTTCTTCGGCCCCTCCCATGTTAGTTGTTCATCTTGTGCAGCATCCTGGCCTACATGCATCCTTCCTGCTGGCTTCCACTCTCCTTTGCTTTCCATAGTAACCTGTGCACTTTTTGAGGCATCTTATAACACTCATCTTCACATCTTCAGTGTGAATTCCCATCCAGGAACCTAGCTGGGTCTCAGTGAATGGTATTGATATCAGTCCTTAGTTAAGTCACTTTCCTGTATATGTGAGCTGTGATCCTAGCAGAAGGGATGACCAAATGAACTTCCCAGCAATATCATGGTTACAGAAACACACTGTCTTTGTCATGAGTTAGGTTTTTATCAACAATAATAATAATAATAATAATAATAATAATAATGAGGATGACTTTTGTGCTGTTTGTATAACTAAAAGAAATTCCCAGGAAAGCACTGTGTAGGAGATTTGTCATTTAAGAGACAGAAGCCAATTATCCTGTGTCCCTGGTAAATACTCGTTTGCAGAAGGGGGGCAGCAATAGTTATGCTGGCTAGGATGAGCAGAGCCTCCCTCCTGTTTTGTTTATCATAATGAACTGGTCAATAAACATCACAAATTGTTTATCTATATAAATCTTGACAGATTACTCTTTATGAAATCCATTTAGCAACTGAGGTTTTCCCATAAGGATGAAAAATGAAGATTTTAAACAGATTGCGGGACCAGCTCAGGCTGTGCCAGGAGAGTTTGTGCAATAAAGGTTTCTTTATATTAATATTACGAAAACCATTTATCCTGGCAAAATCAATATCACAATTCATCTTAGTTTGTTGCCTCTCTTCTAAGCCTAAGATGTCTTCTCCTTTATTGTGTCTAATTTTGTTTTAATAAATGAGAATTATATTTCATTTGGTCTGTACTCCAAGGAGGGGCATCTGAAAAAACTACTCTCGAACTTGTGGCTTATGTGCTAAAGAGTCTTCAAATGTTTGAAATTGTATTTGAGTGGCTGAGAAATTTATAGGAATCGTTTCATTTAAGCCTTAATTACAGTATTATCCCTTGTGTCCTTTGGACTGGTAGCAAACTGTAATATTCTAGAAAATCCGCCCTGATGAACTTCACTTAAGGAAAAGTCTCTCCAACTGAAACTAAGCAGTTATAATAAGTCGGATATGTTCAATAGCAGCTGGGAGAGGAGACAATAAACCAGAAATAGATGCATTTAATTACTCAAAACATTGCTTGCTTTCCTAAGAAGTGATTTATTTATTCCATTTGGATTCAGAACATAATATCCCTTGGATATTGACACAGCCGACTCTGAGCTGTGTGGGTACCAGTCGGCTAGAAGCAAATAGTGCTTCATCAAGGGATGGAATTATGTCACACACTGCAAACCATTACTCTAAATGCACTGTATGTAAAGTAAGTGTGATTGTCTCATGAGTGAATGGCAATAAAAACTGAACCACTCAAGAGACGCTTACTCATGAGTGATATGTGTGTGTGTGTGTGTGTATATATATATATGTATATATATATATATATACACATTCATATATATATAACATATATATATATATATATATATATATGGGGGACTGCCTCTTACTGCTCAGGCTCACTAATATTATATTAAAAGCCTACACACAATATACTGTAAGTGATAGTACATAATGAAATTAAGAACAAATCAGCCATTTCATCACTTCTCTAATTTCATTTTAATTCCAATGCATAATTTTCCTCAACTCTAATACTTTGCCTGAAATTATATCTATTGGGGATAAAATTCTAGTGCAATGTATCTAGATGAAATCTGTCAGGGTTGTTTGCAGGGGTGGGGAAGTTCTTTTATCAGGACCATAAAGAGGACAGCTATGGTACTGTTGCTCTCAGGAAAAACCATACTTTATTTATTCCCAAAGGCAGATTCGTCCATCAAACAAATTTGCAGCTTATTTTGCAGCTTTAGCTTTTATCGGCCTTTTTGAGGGTGTTGAATGATTACCCGAGAGATCACACCATAAAATTTGCAGTAGGGTGAAGCCACCACATCCACCAGTGTCTCTATAGAGTAAACAGGAATCTATTCAGTGTTGTTTTCAATGCACCACATGGAAATCCCTGGTTAAATAGTCTTAGTGGATCTTATTTTACACCTCTAATCTTTATAGTGCCCAGCCTGCTCAGCCTAATGAAATGCCATGGGGACATAGTGCATGAGAATAGTTTACCTGAGGAGAAAGCTTTCCCTCTCTATCACCACTGAGGAGTTAGTACTGTTAATATTACAGATGACTTCAGGTCTAAGAGCTCATAGAGCTTATATGTTACAGCGAAAATGCCCCATTGCCCAGGTAACTATTTTCTCTAATCTTATCTGGCTAAATGTGAGTTAATGCTAATTGTCACATTGACAAAATCTGGAATCTCCTGTGAGCTGGGCCTAAGGTGATTGTGTTGATCTGTGAGTAGAGATGGGAAAAGTTGCCTGCTGTGAGTGGCACTGTCCCTGTCTGGGGGCCTGGATGTACAATGGAGAACAGGAGCTGGACTACAGCTTCCTGGGAGTGACTGGTGTGATCTCCTGCTTCCTATTTGTCCACCTTGACTTCACAGCCATGATGGAGTGTTCCCTCCAGATGGGGGCCAGAGTCAACCTTTTCTTTTAAGTAGCTTTGTCAGGGTATTTTATCTCAGAAACAAACCAAAGAAATGTAACTAATACAGCACACAAAATATAAGTATAACTCATATTAAGCATCAACACTAATTAGAACCTATCTGATTATGTTAGCACATTTTAATCTTTATGGAACAAACTCTAGAATTTTAAGAATTTTAGGGAGGGCAGTGACTTGTTCTTAGATTCTATATTGTAACAGGATATTTAAATAAAATAATATTGTAATACCTAATTTGAACATTTAGCTGACAATAGAACTTCTGTTGTAAGAAAGCAGTTTTCATTTTATTACATAGCTGGTATTGAGGCTGATTGTGATGATGCCCCATGGCATGTAAGAGCTTTTCTGGGATTCACTGAGACAAAGCCTCATGGAGTCCAGGGTGGTAATGGACTCACTCTGTAACTGGCAACTCCTGCTCCTCCTCCCTCTGACTCTCACAGTCTGAGATCTGAGATTGCAGGAGTGCACTGCCCTGTCTGGCTAGAGTGCAGTGTGTGTGTGTGTGTGTGTGTGTGTGTGTGTGTGTGTGTGTGGTGTCTGCGCGCTCCTATCTGACTGTCTGCAGGTAGGTCAAATGTCATTGTTGGGCAGCTTCCAAGGTCACTCTCTACCTTATTGTCTGAAATCAGGTCTCTGAGTTCACTGATTGGTCTAAACTTCCTGGAAAAAAAAAGCCCAGGACCGGTATGTGTCTCCTGCAGAGGGCTGAGTCATAGTCCTTGTCACCTAGCTGGTTTTCACATGGATGCTGATGATCCAAGCTCAGGTTCCCATGCTGCTCAGCAAGTGTTTTACCTACTGAGCCATCTACCTAGGCCTCTTTTTGAGGCCCATTAATCCATTATCAAAAAGAAATCTTTGCACAGATTTAAGCAGGAGAGATATTTTGATAAAGATCTGTTCTGTCTTGTTTATCTTAGGTTTGTGCAGTTTGAGCATCCTTTTCAGTATGTTGGCAAATGCAAGCTGTATTCAACCACAATGTTACTGATAGGTTTGATGTGCGCTATAAATTGTTAATTAGAGCACTCTTCTCTTGATGTTTTGTTTGTCTTGTTTTCAGATGCCATCCTTGTCATCAGCCAGGAGCCTTGAATGAAACTTGTGATATGATCACAGTCTGGTGTTTCTGCAAACAGTTTGTCACTTGTGTTGCTGGAGCAAGCCACTTGGATGCCAACAATCTACTAGGCTGCAACAAAAGTAAGTTCATTCTAGTCCAGTGCTAGCATGTGACTCGCCAGGACCTGTGAAGAGTCTCTTGATGCTTTCTTCCATTTAAAACTCCCCTTAAAATGTCTTAGCTGCAGTCTGCAGAATTAAATGAAAGCAAATTTGTTAATCACACTAAATGAAATCTATGTGCTTTTCCTTGATTAAATAATTGAAATTTTGGGAATGATTATGCTGGTAGCAAAACACTGACAGTGGGCTGTTGGAATGAAATCACTCGCAAAAGAAACAATTTTCCAGTTTCCCCCAGATGATGAGATTTTTCCAGAATATTGACATTTACTGTTAAAATCATCATATTCCTATTTAAGCAAAAATAGTTAGTCACCCTAGCTCACAAATGTGTTTTCATGTAATGACAAATTTCATGAACTCTGCTTAAACTTTTATGAACACTAACCTAATGTTTATTAATATTGTAATTTTATAGCTATTATTTTCACACTATACTGAGTCCTGTAATTGATACTCTGTTCTCACTATTTCATATTAGTCATGTGTCTGCATTCTACATTCGTCATTTTATTTATTTTACACAAATATGTCCTTTTAGTGTCTTCTGACTTTGTACCACTTGACAGTACCCCAAGTTGACCACTGAAGGTTGCCTGTAGTCCTTCAATTTATAATTATGGTTGTTGTCCCTGTGTTTATTCTAAGACTATGTATCCATACTTTACCCCGAGCCCCTAAAAAGTGGCTCCTTAACATGAAATAGAGCCCTATGCAGGGTGCTTCAGGGTTCATTTTCCCCTCCTGGGACTTTGGCTGTGTCCCTGCATCCTGATGTCACAGCTGGTCAGTCTGTCAAACAGCGTACTTGGAAATCCACTCTCCACATTTAAGGGGAGTGGGGAAGAAGAGAGAAGGAGAAAGAAAGGGAGAAGACAGGAAGAAGAAGGGAGTAGGGAATAGTGGGATCTATAACTTGATAAATAAATTAATAACAGTAACTAAGTACTACCAACTTCTCAGGAATGGGAGGGCACAGATAGACATTAGTGTGGTAACTGTTATGGAAACCGTGAGCTGCTTCTGGCTGCTGTTTGTCTATGTATAACAGGTGTCAAAATGTTTTCCTGGAAATCGCAAAGTAGCTCACAGTGTCCCTCCACACAGGCTGTAAGCAGGGGATTATCTCCGTGATTGTATTTCCTATTTCCTGGAAACACACTGATGCTAGCTTACCATTATCATCTGTGATTAGTGGGGAGAGGGACAGGAAGTTCCCAGTGAGATTCTGGAATATAACTTTCAAATTACAAAGGATTGCAAATAATGAATGGAGTGATGCCTGCTCTGGCTTCTGGCTTCTCTGCTGGCCAGTTCACTTCTTTCCTGTCACTTAATTTCATCCTTTCAAGTCCTGGTCACCTCCCTAGATCAGAGAGACAGAAAGAAATTAGGGATTAAATAGTTGTTTTCATATTGCCTTCTAGTGAATCATAGCTTGTCCTAAACTTTTATGTATGAACGTCAGCAAAACTGTGTGTGTGTATGCAGATGCTTATATTCACATTTTAGCCATTCATAGCTCAGTGGCATTTAAGAATATTAACCAGAAAACAAAATCAAGAGAATGCTTCATTCATGTCTGAATGAAAACAAGACATTTAGAAATTCTGTTAACAGAAGAGTATTGAGATCAATATGCTGTTACTTGCAAGTTTTCTGCTATGACCATACCCTGAGTTGCTGCACCTTTTAGAAGAAAATACAATATATTACATATATTTTGAATGCAATTAAGTCTTTTACTATGAGACCCTTAGAGGTTCATCATATGACTTCAGACATTTTGTGTAAAATATCTGTATCTATTTAAATGGTTTCAGTTCTTTGCATGTTTTTGTGAAAATACCTCCTGACAAAAGGATTGTGGTTCTGAAAGTCAGTCATATAACTGTGTGGACCCATGACATCTCATTTACTGGCAAGTTCAGCTAGGCCACGTCTTTCCAAGTGGGTGGAGCTTGAATCTTGGAAATTGTTTACTCTCAGATTTCTTTTCCCCTTTCTCTCTCTTCTGTGTATTCTGGGGAAATAACAATTCTCACACTCAAAAATTGGAAGATTCCTCTAGAAGACAGGAAATTTGTGGTGGCAAAAGATAGGGTTTCCAGAGTCAATTTTTATTTTTATATTTTGCTACAGTTGAATGATTGTTCCTATATGCAGGCTAAGCAATCTAAACATAAGAGCAGCCTTGAAAGTAAGACTTTGTACTTAGTAGAAGTATGCAATTTAAATATCAAGTTTCAAGAGAATCGGTGCCAATTTTCAAATTCATTAGAAAAATAAATGCTATGTATCCTTGAGATTTTTTAAAATATAAACTAAGGTGCAGAAATTCTTGAGTACCCTGTGGTTTCCCCCTAACCATATTTATGTCAGCTTTTCTGACCTACACATGTGTCTTATGCTTGTAGATAAAAAGCTTTGTCTTAGAGAACTGGTGATGCATACCCTTTGATTATTAGTGTCCTGGTAAACCACATGTCATCTTGATAAAGTAACCCTGAATCAGAAAGACCTCTTTGCTGGGCATCTTACTTCAGTTTCCTGGAGTGATTATCGATTGTTTTTGTTAATATATGCTCTCTCCATTGAAATTTAGCTCCATTCCAGCAACCTCCACCCAGAGGACGGGTTCAGGGTTCTCCCTCCATCAATCTTTCTTAGAGCCCACCTGTTTTTCCCAATGCCCGCTGGCTGTCTTACACTCTGCTCAGGATGCTTCAGAAATCTACACAACTAAAGATCAACTCCCATACCATGAGTTTGAGGACTGGGTAATGGAAAGATGTGGTGTTCTAAGAATGGGTTTAGGTTGAATTCTCTGACATTGAGGAAAAATGTCATAGTTCCCTCTGTGAAGAAAGTACATATCATGCAGAGAGAATTACAACTCTCACTAGGGATCAAAAAACACAATCAAAATAAGATGTATAGTGTTTGGTGAGATGATTATTAAATTTTCTGAGAGGAGAGCAGTGTCTCCAGCCATTATGATTGGTATATCCAAACTAAAGCACTAACAGACTTCAGAGAGTTTGTACTGGTTCACCCTTTTTCACACAGTAAATTGTTAAAATATATGAAATGTCTTTCCTTCTTATCATATGTCATTGGACTCATCAAACTTACCACAGAAATTTTATCTCAAATAAAGAGCTATAAATGAACACATAATCCCATGTCCATCCCTATATGATTTGCAATATTAAAATATTGGAAATGATTCAAACATCAACAGTCTTTCAGAGTGGTATCTACAAAACATAATCCTTATACACTGTTAAATACTTCACATGCTTGCAAATCAATGGAGGAAAACTGTGACATTCTTATTGGAGAACTTAAATGGTATAAAAATATATGAATCATTACATTTGAGTATACGAAGGCTGGAAGTATGACTTCAAGTAGACTACACTTTTCTCTAGATGTAAATATTACACAAATTTGTCAAGTGTTACAATTCTAGTCTTTTCATGGTCCTTAAAGACAGGGTGTCTTGTGTCCGCCAGCTATCACTAAAGGGCTATGAGCATAAATGACAGTGCTGAGATCATTTTTTTTTTAATTTTGAGGTAGTGCAGATTTTAAAAATCGGAACCATGATATCACTATTATAGTGATTCAATTAAAATAACTCCATATAAATGTTACCCCACTCACACAGATGCAGCATGCACTGCATGCTTAAATTAACAGAGAGGATAGGAGTACAGACAAGGAAGCTAGCTTGGGCTCAGTAACTTCTGTAAAGTTATGAAATGAGCTTGTTGATGTCAAACATTCAGTTTTGCTTCTTTCTTTCTTTCTTTCTCTCTTTCTTTCTTTCTTTCTTTCATGTACTCAGATGCCCAAAATATGCAAAATATGGCTCCTTAAAGATACACTGAAGGGTGTTTGTTGTTTTATAGACTTCTAGTCCTGTCTAACTACAAACTGTTTTAGAAGACCATGTTAGGAAGTCTTAGATGAGTGGGACCCCCTGAAGCTACCGTCTCATCCTCTTTAGCAGTCCTCTTTCAAATGTTGTGTTTCCTCAATATTACTGTGTGTGCATGCATGCATGCTTGCCACAGTACATATGCAGAGGTTGGGGCACATCTTTTGCGAAGTAGGCTCTCTTCCCATGGCTTTCTGCAGGTACCTACCTCAGGTTGATAGCCTTGCTCAACAAGCTCTTTTACCTGCATGACCATCTCACATACCCTCCAATTCTCATGTAACATAAATAACCAGGTTTAAATGCATGTAAATTGAAGTTAAAAGAGTGACATCCCATAGTCTTCTTTCACATGGATGAAAGAAAACCAACTGTAACATACTGGCTGACCTCAAAATGACACATAGTAATTGATAATAGATAACAGACATTTTTTTAATCAATTATATCAGCAGATTACAATCCAAATGTACTCTAATCATGTATGTCTTGCATCTACTTGTTATTGTGTCCTCCACGCTCTCTACACGCTAAATCTCCCTTCCCTGGTTCTCGTCTTCTATGAAGTTAATGGAAATTCTGAACTTCACAATGCAGGGTGAGATGGGAAGCAAACATCTGTCAACATCTGCCATGTTGGCAAAGCATTCAAAAACCTGCTACTAAAATGTCTATTTTCTTCCAAAAGTCAGCAGGATACAGGTGTTCTGAAACTTAAACTTTAGTGACAGAGGAAGGAGGGAGTTATAAAATTATTGCAAATGGCTTCTGAGTTGACAGGACTACTGGTTGAATTATCTCTGAAGCTGCAACCAGACAGGCTCCATTTTCCAAGCAGCCTTGAATTGAATTTGAACCCATCAGTGGTCCATTTAACGCATGTTTCTCCCAGTAGCATGTTCTGATTTACTTGATAAAATGACACATAGTAATACAGCAGCACCAGGGCTTTTTGTGTGACTGTACTAATATAAAATACAAATAATGGCTTTGTAGCTAATAAACATGCCATCATTCACTAATAAGACATTTCTATAATCCTATTAAATAAGGTATTATTTCCTAAAACATTCCTTTTCATTAAAGATGCCACATCTGGCATTTGTCGACAACCATTGTAATTAATGATGTGAAAGTTATCTGCATGGTGGCATTTGGACAGTGGGAACAATCGGTGAGCACGGTCAGAACTTTGCAGCATTCTAATAATACTCTCTCTGTGTTTATTGCTCCAGCTTCAGTGCCTGGGTAGCATGAATAACATGAAAAGGAAACACTAATTCTATTCAGCTGAACGAACACAAATCTGTGGGTTAAATGAAGGCAGTTGGAATTATAGGTGAAGAATCACTGAACTTTTCAAAGAAAATTAATAGTGTTGTCTTGCAAGCAAGTTTGATCATTTAGTCAAGACCATTATAGAATTCCTCATTAGTATAGAGACTTCTGCTGGCTAGTCTGGAGTCCTAAGGGATGCTCTCAGATGGTATTTTCTTGCCATCATCATACACCTCAATATTACCATCTTTAAAGCTTCTGAATAACTTCTCTTTGGTAATAGCACACTGTATTAGTTGACATTAAAACCAACCACCAGGCACAATCATAATGTGGGATAACTTGAAAGTTTCTGCATAAAGGTAGTAACTAAATTGTATTATATTCAGCTGTTTCCTAAACAAAATGTAACTGATAGACATCCCACATGCTGTAAGAATAGAAGAGTATGTAGTTGAGTTAGCTCTTTGCTTTTTAATTTTTCATTTGTTTGTTAGTTTTCATTTTTGAGAGAGATGGAGAAAGTGTGTGATTGTGATGTGTGCATATGTTTATATACATATTTTATGTGTATAGATGGGTGCACAGATGTTCATGAGCATACAGAGGTCCAGTATATACTCATTTGGTCTCTCCACCAAACCTAGCACTTACCAATATGCCAATCACTAGCCAGTTTACTCTGGAATACCACCGGCTCAGCCTTTTAAAGCTGGCATTATAGGCAAGCTATCATGCGCTGGTATTTGTACGAATTCCAGTCTCACGCTTTTTCAGCAAGAACTTAATCATTGAACCATCTCCCCAGCTCTCAAGTTAGCTCTTTAGACTCCTACCTTCTCAGCACTTTGCAGAGCCTGCCCCCTGCCACAACTTGACTTTCCAAGCCTCTTCTACATCAACTGTGAAGAGCACAGTTATCAGAGGAAAACAACGCCATTTATGTATTTAAGATGTTCTCAGTAAGTTTTGTATATACATGCATATATTAATAGTGTTGTCTCCCTAAACCAATTAGATATATATGTTAGATATTAGTTTTAAAAACAAAGGAATACTAGACATAGTAGAGAGATGGAATCTAAAACTGAAAGTCATCTTCCTTGCTGATGAAATGCATATTCAACTCCAGGAAATGAGGAAGGGGTTGAGAATATAACTCAGTGATAGTATGTTTGCCTGGTATGATGAAGGTCCTAGGTTTAAACCATAGCAGAACAACAAGAGCAACAATAAAATAAACCTAGCTATGGGAATGGAGAGGTAGTTAAGTGCTTAAGAGCATGTAATGCATTTACATACACCTGAGTTTGGTTCCCAGGACCTCTGCTGATAGATTACAATTGCCTATAACCCTTTCTCCAGTGTATCTGACTCCTTAGGATTCCCACAGGCAACTAGTTTCATGTGCACATACCTAGACACATACGCAGATAGGTACAAATACAATTAAAAATAAAAATAAAAATTATAGAGGAAAATGATGAAAACAGAGTGTATCTATGGATGAAAATGCCATGAGAAAACCCATTGTCTTGTGCCATTAATACATGCTGATAAAAAGAAGTCAGATGGATGGGAGGACTTGCCCATCCTTTTCTGGGACCTAGAGCAGAAAACAGAGAAGTCAGTAGGCAGGTGTGGCCTCATGGCAAAGTCCTTCTTACCAGTTTGCTATTTGTGTGAACCGTGTCTCCTGCAGGATGATTGTGGGGGTTGAGTAGGCCTTAAAGAAGTCTTCCCACAGGAAACTGCAGGGCAGTTACTTCTTACCCAGCAACACTGCTCCATACACATCCTCAGCTTTGGAGATAAGATCACATATTTTGAAAATACAATGATCTGACAAGTACTTGACACAGGGGTGATCTCACTGTGAGCCCTGGAGGGAATCCTTCGGTGCCACCAGAAGCAGGTCCTCAGGGAGTTTTGTCATTACAGAGTCATATCCATTCAGGGGGCTATGGCAGCAACTTACCAGTGGAATCTGCATCTCAGCCCTAGGGAACTCCTCTGCCTGGGGTGTGTTCCTTTGTCTATCTCATTCTGTACTTCTGTGAAGGATGCTACATATCCCTAGTCAGCAGAACACATGGGATATCTGTGTGATGGCTGTTTCCATGATGAAATTGAAGTCAAACCACCTCCATTCAGGTCTGCATTTACATTCTTAAGCCTACTACTCTCTCTAATCCCTCAGCTGCCATGTTAAGTGGCATTTAGGGGAGGATAACTTCCCTCTGGCCTTTAGCAGAAGTATCTCTTGAGGATGCTGGCTTGTTGAAGTGTAGTGGACCAGTTTCATCCTTGGTATCCCCGTGGCATTGACTTCAGCTGAAGCTGCTTTTCTGCAGCAGTCAGGTTCTTGTGAACATGCCACCACATTCTGGGCTTTTCCTGCCTACATTTTTCATCCAACATTTAGTCATTCTAGAGGTGTAAAGTCACCTTGTCCAAACAAAAAGAGGCCCCATGGGCAATCCACTGGCTCTCAGTACAGCATCCTTTCCATTGAGAAAGCCAAAACCTCTGTGAATTAAAATTATACTCCAGATATCTATTACCTCTTGGGAATCTAGGTATGCAGAACTCCAGTATTGCTGTTCCAGAAGCCTCCAAGGACCCCCATACAATCACTCAAAGAAGTAGTCAGTAGCCTCTCTGATTTCTTTGTTTCATAGGTTTGCAATGTGCCTGCTGTCTCTGTAGAAAATGGGTGTCCAAGCACACAACTAATCATGGCCACTACATATGTCTTCTTTCTATTTCTACTTTCTTCTCCCTGTCCTTCATGTGTGGAGATGATGCTCATTTCAAACTTCTCTTGTACAACCTCCCTGTGGTTGACAAGTATCTCCAAGATTCAGCAAAATGCACATAGTATTGTATGTCGTTATAATAGGTCAGGGAGGGTCCAGTCAATGTATTAGACAGGAGAAAGGGTGGGTGCTTGGTAGTAGTTTGTAGAAGGTTGGACTCATGTATCAGCATTTGGCAAACAAACCAGTTAATACTAAAAGCAAATATGTATTTCAGAGATTGCAAGGACCTCCTCTGGGTACTTCTATCGGGGGAACATGGGAAGAACAAAGCAAGGACAGAAATAGACTTCTAAGTGTTCTTTGTTCCATTCCACACTTACTCACAATGTAATGGATAACAAAAGCAACCAGTATTTGCCAGGTTCCCCTTGTAAGAGCAACAAACACACCCTTATTTGAAAGGGTTGATCAGTGTACTACATAGTTAAATAGCATGAGAGTAAGACATTTGGAAACGATTCCTTGGTAATTGTGAATTCTGGCTATCTGGTTTGCCTTTTTCATTTCAGATATGCAATAACTTCTTCAACATAATCTGTCACAACACACATCATATTCATATTATATAAAGACATCCAGTGTGTGTGGTTCAATGATGAGCGTAGCTGTGGATCATACTAAAAAGCCAGAGGTCTCACAAGGACACTTAAATTTGACTTACTTCATTCCTGTTGGCACTGACTCTGTAACGTTTACCCAGACTGGACTTCCCAGCAACTCTGGTCCTGTAGGGAATATGTTTTACCATGTACACCTAAGGACAGCCTTGATCCCTGTGTCTCCTATGAAGGTCAGGAGACCTCAGCTACCATCTGGAGTCTGGTTCCATTCAACCAGTACCATTTTTCTGGCCTGCTCTGTTTGTGTGCTTGCGGGCTCCGGCAGTGGCGGCAGCTGCGGCTGGTGGGCTGGCGGAAAATATACACGCTACAGTTACAAACAGCTCCTGTTATCCCTGTGGTCTCAACAATTTGTACAAGGCTCGTTTCACTCCTTCGTTTAACAAAATTTTGCTTGCCTTAGTTTGTTAAAAAGCTATTCTACAGGGACCGAGATCAGAAGGATCCTCTGCTGCCAGAAGCTATTTGGCAGTACACTTCTGGACACTTTTTGGTGGTGCAATTCCGGGTAAAACCAGAATCGAAAGGATCCTCTGCTGCCAGATGCTTTTTACTGCTACACCTCTGAGTGTAACTACAACAAGTTGAGATCTACAACTAAAAGCATCAAAGCTCCAGGACAGCGGAATTACACCTAAGGTAATTGTAACATCTTTTGCAACTTAAGGTGAAATAATATCTGAGATCAATTGTTCCATAGCTGTGGCAGATAATTTTACAATGCAGGACTCATCTCTTTTAGACAGGAATAGGGTATGGTTGGGAAAGGTATGGTTCAGAATGGATATAGGTAGATTAGCCTATTTTCTTGTGAATCATTTAGTAAGAGTGAGACATTAGTATTACAGCTTACATTGTTATATATTATTATTTATGGTAACCTATGTAAAATTAAGTTTATTCCCTTCCTGAAAGAATTGTATCTTATATTTGTTATATTGTGTGAAATCTTTCCATTTATGATGTTTTATGCACATTATACTTGCCATATTCTATGTCTGTATACTTTTGCTTGTGTTCAAGACATTTTGTATTTTGATACAATTTGGAATATTTGTCTTGCTGCCCTTTAGAGATCTACCTCTTGTTTAGGCATTTTTACTCTACCTCTACTTTAGAAATTTACATGTGCAGATATATATATATATATACATGTACATAGTTATATTGTTTAGGTATTTATCCTTGCTTTACTCAAGGAAGTTTTATTCAGGTTTGTTAGCCAAGTTCATGAGTATTACAGATTATCCTCACCCATGTTTCCTTTGCCTATGAGATTAGTCAGACATAGATGCTTAATCTTCAATCACTTCATAGACCTGCAGAACATGGCATTTAAATGTTTTTATATTAGTACTCTGTTGACATGAGACACTGTTGCTCCTGACAGCACCGTGAACTTTCCCGAAAGTATGTTTGGACACTGTTGTTGCTCCTTCTGGAGTTCATCCTCGCTTTGGCTAATGGCCTCTTGGGCAAGGAACTGCCTCAACCTTGACCACTGATTTGGACATGTGGTCCTATATGCTTGCAGGAGACAAACATAGAAGACTGCTGAACCTTGCCAATTCAGGGTACGACAGCCTTTCTACCTCCCTGCTTTTGTTATGGTCTGTCAAATACTCCTGGCCTTAGCCAAAACTGGCTGTACCAACATTGCTGTGAGACCTTGGGTGACTGTCCAGGTAGCTTGCTACACCTTTTGGAAATTGCCCATCTGCACTTCCTGTCTACCCTAGTATCATTATTTTCCTTCTCAGGTCTTGATGAGGTTGTAGATTAAACTATCATAAGTATTATTCTCTCTTCCTAGTTAGATATATGAACTTAAGCTTTCCAGCTTAGGACAACTCTATTGTAAACTCCCTTATGCCTTCACCCTAGGGCTAGATATGTTTATGGTTTTGTTTTCGATTTTCCTTTTCTTAGAGCACACTTGTTATTCACTGTTTTGTATATAGTTTTGTATCAAGCTTAAATCTTTTCTTTAGACTAAAAGGGGGATATTCACTGTGGCACTGACCACACCCATTGAGGGGTGGATCTGTGGGGCTTGGTCTCAGAAGGAGGTGGAGAACGCTCTCTTTCTAGTGGGACACAGAGAGAAGAGCATCCAGTTTTAACTGCTGTGTTCATCTGTCTGTGTTGTGAGTTGTTTCTCCCTTAATAAGCATCTATTCGGCCTATTTGTTTATCCTGACCCTTATTAAACCACAATAAGGCACCTCCCCAAAGGCTGAGGCCAACTGCAAATCAGTTCCACAGAACTCCAAGTAATTTGGTCTGCACCAGGGAAACCAAATGGTAAGAATTCAAGGCCAAAACTTTTCTTTCTTTTAGAAAACCAAAGCAGAAATGAAGAACCATGTAGTTAGACTGGAAACTCTGTTTGCTTATATGAATGCAAGGTATATATGCTTGCTAAATGATTTCTGAAGATTTAAAATACCATTTATACTAGATGAAGAGGATATTTCGTCTAATTGAAGAACAAATTCCATTCAATTAAATTGTTCTTTAAAAGGCTAATATTATCTTTGCTCTTAATGGCATCTGCCACAACACAGATGATGTTTATAATTGGATGTGTGCTGATAAAATGCATTATATTTGACTGAGTCACAAGTTAGGGCACCCATAAGCAGTAAATTTTCTCTTTTAAGCCAGAAAAAGATATAAAATATTACAAAAAAATTGTATATAGGCTAGTTGACTCCATTAAGTTAATTTTTGTGTCCTTAAAAATTGAACCACAGGGTACATAGGCCAAACACACATTCCTAGGTTTTAACGATTTATATTATGTACATATCATGGCAAAAGTTTGCATCAGAATTTTTGTTGCTTTGTAAAAACTTGATACAAGTTAGCTACACAATGTTTATGCAAATACAACTTGTGTCAAATATGTAATTGAATCCCCAATATTCAAAGTATGCAAACTGGATGTAGATGATGCAGGTACTCCAAAAGAACTAGACACCTTTAACAGAAATTATGAGTACCCAGCCTCAAATGTTTTCACCCATAGTAAATGGTAGTGATTTTATTTTTATATTACTTTTGATTTGTTTTCCCCTAAAGTAGCATGGCTTTTATGCTAACTTGTATTCAGTCTTGTTGCTTTTATATACACCTGTCTTACAGATCACTAAATTTCTACACCTAGATACTAAAAAGAATCAACAAGTAATATAGTCAGGACACTGAAAAGCTGGCAGCCTTACATGACCAGAGTCTAAATAAACCCCTTTGAGTAGGTCACTTCAATTTACTGTCTCTTTTCTAGATACAATTGTAAGATATGAATTATACATGAAGTGATGCCCATCTACTAAAGAAAGTTGCGTGTTTGAGAACAAAGGTTGGCTCAATCCTCAGCTAGCTTCCAAATCGGTCAACAAGAGTGAAAGCACACTTCAGCATCTTCGAGTCATTGTGTCCATCTCTGACTTGGAGCCACACACAGAGTATGTATTTAAGGTCTTCACTGTGAATATGCCTGGCAATGTGTCATCTGCCTGGGCTTCAGAAAGAACAGGAGAATCAGGCAAAGATCAATGGTTTGGGTTCTTATTAAAAACCCCTTGGTGAATGTGCTGCCTGGAAATTAAGGTCAAAGAGACATTTGAGGTGGAAAGAGCAGATGATTTAGCTATGAATTCATTTGTGGAGAAAAAGGCTTAAATGTAGCTCTAGTCTTTGTGTGTGTGTGTGTGTGTGTGTGTGTGTGTGTGTGTGTTGTTAAGGGGGGGTCATTTCCCCAAATAGCAGTTGGTTTCCAGTGTCATGTGGAAAGTCATTTACCCTAATCTTGCTTTGTATTTATTGTTTGTTATCAACAGTGAGAGAGTTTTTAGTTTTACAGTTAACGTTTTTCTCTTCTCAGAACAAATATTGAAAGTAACAGTTTATATAATGACATAAACTAAGACATTGAAAGGTCTAACCCCCAGTGTGCTTAGAAACAATCAGAATTAAGGTGAGGGAGGAGAGCCAAAAGTTTAGTTTTCTTATGGTATTTTCATCAAAGTAACTGATTTATTATTAATTTTCCATTTTGTTTCTCACATAAAGTGTACATCCAATTCTATGAGCATTGGAGAAAACAAGTATACTTTTGCTATGCACACATACATACATACCTACATACAAAACCTGCCCCAAATTTAACAAGTTGAAACTGTGAAGGTTGAGGATAGCTTTGGATGGATGTTCAGGGCCCTCATTGAGCAAATGAAATGTATATTATGTTTGCCCATCTCTCAAAGACTACTTACCCTCTTGGATAAACTGGAGGGCCTTGAGAGCTGAAATATTGAGTCGTAGGGTCTGGAACCAAGACCAGAAATGGGATAGAACAGATGAAACAACATCCATGAACCCTCACAATGTTAAGGATTACTGGGAAGGGAAATATAATGAGGCCTTTTGACAACATCCATTTGGTAGGTCATTTAAATTCTATCCAAAGATAACAGTGATGGTGGGAATAAAGTGTGGTTTCTCTGTGCCCTAAATATTTCAGGAAAGACTGGTCAAAAGCTGTGAGTTTCTTAGGGACCTTTGAATCCATTTTCTTTGTGCTTCTTAGTGGAGTGATTCTTCCCCAGCCTCATTGGTCTGGCTCAGTTAAACATGGCTTCCCACGAGAAACCTAGTATGTCATCATGCTTTGGTAACTGTGACAAGTTGTTTCTGTATTATTCACATTTCTTATCAAATTAGTCACTACCCATTTTCATGAAAACAAAGAAGTTTCTATTAGAGTTCCCCTGTGTTTGTGTATGTGTGTGTGTGTATTTGTGTGTGTTTGTGTGTGTGTGTGTGTTTGTATGTGTGTAGTTGTGTGTGTTTGTTTGTGTGCATGTGTGAGTGTGTGTGTGTGTGTGTGTGTGTGTGTGTGTGTGTGTGTGTGTGTAAAGAGAATATACCATGCCTCTGTGCATGCAGAGTATAGGGGAAAAGTTATCAGGTGTCTGTTCTATCACTCTCTACCTTGCTCACTTGTGATAGGGTCTCTCACTGAATCTGCAGCTGGGCTGGTGACTAACAACCCACAGTGACTATAGACACATTTGAGGTCATACCCAGCTTTCTCAACTCAGGTCCTCATGCTGTTTATCAGTTTTTCTTACCCACTCAACCAAATCTCCATCCTATCATTCTGAATTTTATTTTGTAAATGAAAAGTGCCTTACCTGATAATATTAAGGTAGTAAACATCCCTGTTGATGACCATTTAAAGTGAATGTGTAACATATTTACACATTTTTTTTTAATTTTTAAAAATGAAAATAGTTTTTACAAAGAACAGGATTTTAAAGAAACTAGAAAAGTGAAATCTGAAGTCTTGTATGGATGATGCATGTGCTTGATGTTTTTTTTTTTTTTGTCTTTGTTAGCACCTGTGTTCATGTTCTGTCTCTCCACTCTCATCATACTCACTCAGGGTCTCTTGGGGGAAGCCAGCAGAACACTTTGCAAAAGGAGAAATTACAGGGTACAACATAAGCCTGAACAGTCCCCCCCAACAAGATGTTCCAGCGATGTGTTCAAAGGTTTTTTTATTTTCAGCTCATTTCTTTTCCAAATTAAATTATGGCTTCATTTAATGTTTTCTGAATTTACAGAATTCTGTAGAAGAATCTCTCTCTAAATGCGTTCATCAGATGGGCTATGTTCATTAGCATAACATCAGATGTTCAAGGTCCTCTGCTTATATATGCTTATCACCCATTTTTCTAGGGGTCTAAACTAAAGTGGTTGTAATTTTATTGCATGATACCTGCTGTTTCCACTTAGTCTTAAATATTTTCCAAGAAGTCCTTTCAACAGCTATGTACAATGTAAGATAATCTGAAAATATTATTTGAACACATAATAGTGTATTTAGCCAGTCCACAATCTGTCAGTATTTATACTGCATTCATTTGGATGTCAAAATGACATTGACAAGACCATCTCTTGTGCACATTTTGTGTGTGACTTCATTTCCTTGGGAAAATTCTCAGAGAAACAAATTTATTATAATATAACAGAAAAGCATAGCAGTAGGGCTGAAAATGTGACTCCATTGGTAAAATGCTTACATCTTGTCTTCTAATAATGTCTACACCGGTGATGAGAATATAAAGTATTAACAGTCACAGATGTCTTACTGCATCAAAGTTCCAGCTCATTAGATATGAAAGATTCTAGAAAACAAGAGGGTCTTATTCTAAGCAGTGTGAGGATGAGGTGTTTTTACATTTCTAGCCTGTTTTATGGTCATGGTAGTGTACCCAGAGAGAGGTTATTGGTATCAACTGTATGTGTAATCCTATACTCTTGGCTGTTTGCTTCTATTTCTGAGGGACATAGTTTTTGATGAACACTAGCATGAGATAATATCTTCACACTTCTTGTCCAATCTGTACATTCTGTGTTTCCCAGATTTCCTATACTCTAATCTTCTGACCTTGTCTCATGTCCATGACCAGAGAAAACAAGGGCATCACACAATCCACATGTCTTCTACCTTGAGATACTTCTCTTCTACATACAGTGGATAAGCCTAAAGGTCTGTCCTCTGAGACTATTTGTCTTTACTGCTGTTTCTGGCACCCACCATGGTGGGACCATGTAGCAGCAACCACCTAGCCTATTCTTGTAACTATTTTCTAAGACAACCCACCTGTGTAGTCAACTCTGGTGTTCTCCTTTCTTTATGCTTTAGAGAGATTTCCAAGATCAGCATGGCATTCTTTGGGCTGTGCTCAAATCTTAGATTTCCATTTCCATCATAGGATGCAATTTAGTTGAGTCCATCTGACCTTAAGACTTGATATATCTGAAAGAATCCAGCCAATGAGAAGTAACTCTATGTTCTGTTGTATGCTTGGGATGAAAGCACAAGAGCTTCCTGAGAGTATTAAGCAAACAGTTCATGGTGTCTAGAATTCCTATCACTTTATGTGCCTCTACTCTGCATACTTTCTATCTTCTGGCTCTCTTTACATAAATACATCACAATATTTCCCCACTATTATGTGCCCCATGGCCCTTGGGGAAATATTGGGCTGATGCTCTCATTCTGTAAATATGTTTCTCATATTTGTTAATTTACAGATGTCATTCTGTAAATATGTTTCTCATATTGGTTAATTAATAAAGCACTGTTGGCCAATAGTAAAGCAAGATAGGCAGGACTAGGAGACTAGGAGAGTGGAAGTAAGAGGGAGGATCCAAGATGGTGAACTGAGAGAGAAGAATGCCAGCCCCTCTCTCCGGTAAGATAAGACCATGTGGAAGTGCTTAGATTAATAGAAATGGGTTATTTAAGACAGAGCTAGCTGATAAGAAACAACTAACTAGCCTACAGCTTTATGTTAAATACAATGTCTCAGTGTGTTATTTGAGGCTGGTGCGGTGGTTATACCAAACCAGCAGGGGAAAAAACATACTCGTAATATTGGGCTAACCTACTTCCTGCTCTGGGACAAATCAAGTAGCAGAATTTCATATTGACATGCTAGTTAGATCAGTACCCAAATGAAGACTATTTCCCTTCAGATGGAAGTCTCTTCACCAGACACTGAGCTTTTTGCTAAAGGGTGCAAGATAAAACATATTCAAAGATGTAAGATACAGTTATTTTTCTTCTACTTTGGACTGGATAGATGTCCTAGATGTCACAGACAACTTGGCTTCCTAAAACCCCAGCTGATGCTTCAAATCCCTTAATCTTTTATGAAGTTAATCTACTCTCTGCGACACATATCTAATTAAGACCTTCACATACTTGTTTCCTGCTTATCTGATCCATTTAAGATGATTTTATTGACACCAAGAAACAATGCTTTCAAGACAGACTGTATAGTTTATCTTAAAGTGATAATGACCCTAAGATTATCTTTATTGAGCACATAGATAAAATTAGCAATAGTCATCTGATTGCATAGTGCTAAAAATTTAATATACTTTCTCTAAAGTCTTAATAATTACTTAGTGCACCACTATTGTAAGTTTAAAAATTGTTCTGCTATAGCAAAGTTGTAAGCTTCTGTAGGTCAACCTACCTGGGTCCACATTGTCAGCCATCTAGTGTGGTCCAGCTACAGGATCCCACTTTAATACTTTGGCATCTTCCTCCTATGAATCTAAGGCCACTTGTGACTGCTGTAGTTCTGTTTTCTCAGAGAACACCAGCCATGGTAGAAGACTTGAGACCAGATATATGAGGGGTGTGCTCAAGTGCAGACACTATAAAGAAGTCTCACTATTGAGAGCAAGAAGTCGTGGTGTGACTATAGCTGTTAAAATGTCTCAATGATATCCCAGACATCTCTATAACCAGAATCCTCTAAAGTTGCTGCAAACAGTAGAGATCACAGGATTTTCAGCCTCAGCACTGTTTACAAATACTGCCTTCCAAGTCACAAACTGAGTGGGTTACAGGGCATACATTGATTCTCTCAAGTTCTAGGGTTCCAAAGACTAAAACCAAACTACTGGGAGAGCCATGCTCCTTCCATGTACCCAAGAGGATGCCCTGACCTGCTTCTTCCATCTTCCTCCTGGTGCTTGGTGACACTCCTTGAATTGTGCCAACATATTTCCCATTTCAACTTCATCAGCTTGCCTTACTTCTATTCCCTCTGTCTGTGGGTGTTTTGCATTTCTCCTAAAGAGGAACCAGCTGTCTGATTGAAAGATAATCCTAAATACAAGATGTACTAACTCATTTCCTCCACAAATACCTCTGTTCAAAAGATAAAATTCTCAAATTCTGGGAAGATATGCATTTTGGAGGGGACCCTCTTTAAATCACTATTAATAAATTTGCCTTTTTTTCCTGAGGTGTCTTAGTGGACTGGATATACACACACAACATAGAAATTTGTTTTGGGGCTAGATAAAGAGTCAATGATGACTTCATGATTCTTTATTGTCTTTTTCCATTCATCTGCATATGTAACTTTTTCAACTATCTCATGATAAAACAACATCTAGTATAATAACATGCTTTTCAGTTTAGACAGATTACTGTACAAATCTGCTGAAATATAGTTATTTAGGTAAATGTATAAATAAAACTGGTGTTATATTCCATATTTATCATTGGTGTTTTGGCTCACAGTTGTGTTTTATCTATTCTTTTTATCTTGGGCTCATATACTTTTGAAGTCAGTACCTAGGTGAATATCCCCAGTATACTTTTTTGTACTCCTGTAGGGAAAATATCTAAGACATTTGAAATGTCACTAAACTCCATGAGCATCTGAATCTGTGTCTATTTGTGAAGTAATATTTTATATGAATGTCAAACATAGGAACTATGACAGTAACTATATAGCCTCTTGATAGTTTCAGGCACCATGCTAAACACAAGCCACAGGCCTGCTATCGATGTAATATAGCAGGTTTTTACTGTAGCTGTTTTTATAACTATAACTGGCATACCTCAATGATAAAACATATACTATAGCAAATACACCAAATAACACCATACTCATTTTTAACATTACCAAGTCTTCTGTACTGTAGAGATCTGTATATTCTATAGTTTTGTAGCCTTGGCAGTATGGCATCATTGATTTACATTGGCACTACCACAATCATTTGACTGCTTGCCTTATGACATTAAATAGCTATGGTGTACCTAGGTAGTATAAACATTCAGCTTTTTTATTATAAAGGGCCACAATTACATGTGCAGTCTGGTTTGTGGTTGACTAAACCATGCACACCTAGTCCATGAGTACATGTCAGTAGCCTCAAGAAAAATCATTTCATATTCATAGTTCTATCTCTGTGACATTCCCCCTAAATATAACTTACATCCACCATCTAGGTAAGTTTTTGTGGTTACTTGTTATTGGTTCTAGTCATAAAGATAGGATGAATTCTTTCTAGCTGTTTAATTGTTTATGGTGTTTCTCCCAATCTCTTTTGCTCAAATCCTCTGCTTTCCTTTGAAAATGTCAGATGATGACTGTATTTCACAAAATGTGACTATCAGTCTAATTTATGTGTTTATTTGGATAGGAAAGGAAGTGAGATTTGACCTAAGGGAATGTTCACTCAGCATCTACTCTTCCGCCTTTACTACTGTGGAGGTTTTAAGCAAATGATAGGATTATTTGGAACCATGTTATTGTCCTACGCTGTGCCATTAAGTGGCATGTGGCATCTCCACCCTGCGTTTCTGTTGGCTTTGTTTGGATTTTTCACGATAACTATGCTGATGTTGCCATCTTCATCTCTACCATTGGTGACAATAACCACACATCCATGCTGCTTTATGAGGCCATAACTCCGTTTTCTCATTTATCCACTCAGGAACTGCATTATTACCTCATAAAACAGTGTGATTGTACAATTATCAATTAAACCCTGTCTTGTTGAGATTTTTTTTTGAAATTGCTTTTACTTATAGGAGTCTCCAATAATTCCTTCTGTCTGAATTTGTAGAATATGTAATGCCAAGATTATAGGCATTACATATATATTACATATACATTGATTCTTATCTGATTACTATTATTATTGTTTTGCTTTGAAGCTATTGCATTCTGCTAAGTACCAAGACCTGTCTTACGTCATAAAGGGACTCCGGCCTTATGGGATCTACAACTTTACTGTGTTCTTCTGCAATTCAGTGGGCTGTGTGACCAGTGCTTCAGGAACAGGACAAACCCCAGCAGCAGGTGGGCACATTCCAACTGAATATAAAGAAAGACATCCATATTGAGAATAAACTTCTGCAGGACTCCTGCGTTTTGAACTTCACATGTGTCTTTTCTGTTTCTGATGCTCCCTTAGTAACCCTGAATGCTCTTTTTCTTAAAATTCTTAAACAACATGGGGTCAAAGGTTATAGACACATTGGAAGAATCCCAAATTGGGTATGGAATGAGAATGGCTCCTGTACTCAGCCTCTACCTAGGACCTCAAAATGTCCTGGCAGTTGTGAGATGCATTTAGGAGGCATCACATGAGGCCACAGCATATTTCTTCCCTCCATCTTAACTTTTCTCTATGTTGGGACTACCTACTCCTGTCCCATGATATCTAGCAATTTCTTGGTTGCCCTGGTACTGTATTTCCATCTGTTGGATAAGCAAGTGCTTACATATAATTTTATTTATGATTAGTAAGAATCTCCTAAGCTTGTACAATGTAATAGGAAAAGTGTTAAATCCTAAAATGTGGTTTGTATCATTTTTGTTTGCTTTATTGCAAGACAACTAGATTTAAATAAAGCTGAAAACACATATCACTACCCTATAGACTCCACTAACAGCATTTAGAATGTTTTCAATTCCCATTGTTTCTGTGCACTTTTCTGTAAAGGTTTGGGTTGTCTTTATGGATTTGTCTACATGTACAGAGGTTAGGGGATTCCAACATGAATTCTAGGTATTGTACAAACATATATTTAATCATCCTGCTATCTGTATACCTAATTCTTTTGTTCCTATCTCCAGTCCTGGGAAAACGAATTCAGTTCAAATTATGTCACACAATTACTTTTGCTTGTTACAATTTTCCACTGATGTGAAGGAAATCCAAGTTCCATGGCAATGTGGTTTATTATCTCAATGACAGATTTCTTCATGAATTTATGTTTAATCTATGTGTACTTCAGATGTGTGAGTGCACTGAAGGAGTATCAAGGTGTAGTAAATCATTTGGAGTCCTACTTTTTCTATAAGCCCATCTATTTTTATAAATTTTATCATGCAAAAGTACTAAGTTTGAATAAGACAAGTGGATTCTATCTGCTTTTGGCAAAAGTTGCACAATTTGGGACAAAATTCAAAAGGATATTTAATCTTGCAGATAGACAAAAGTAAGACAGAGATTGACCACAAGCAAGATTGGTCTCTGGTGGAGTGTGGGGTAGAGAGACCAGCAGCTAGACAGGTGGGAGTTGCAGGCCTTAAAGTGATGCAGCATTGTGAAGTCATCCAGTGCTGATGGATACCCAAGGTTACTACAGTCGTAGTCACATCTCCTTTGTGTTTGTCCAACCCAAAGCTAATACCTTTAGTGAACAGAGAGCATTGGGATCTCAGACAAACCATCACCTTTAGACCCATTTTTTGGAAAGGGCAAACAATCTCTCTCTCTCTCTCTCTCTCTCTCTCTCTCTCTCTCTCTCTCTCTCTCTCTCTCTCTCTCTCTCTCTCTCTGTCTCTCTCTCTCTCTTATTGTACTTATACTTATTTATGTATTTGTTGTGTGTGTGCGCACATGTGTAATCCTACACATGCACAGTGCATTAGTGGAGATCAGAGGACACGTAAGTCTCAATTCTCTCTTTCCACCACATAGGTGCTAGAGATTGACTTCAGGACCTTAGCCAAGCACCAAAACTACTGAGCTACTTCCCAACACTGAAGAAGTGAGTTCTTAAGTGGACTGAAAATATCTACCTCTAGCTTCCACTCAACATTCTTCTCCTGGAAGCTGTTGTTAGTAGACCTTGTCTCCCTCATAACAATATTGTCTATATCTACCGAAGTCCTGTCTCCTCCATGCCATAGTGCACCATCTGCATCCCCTGGATGCAAGAGTCTAGTGCGAATCTGGCACATTTTCTAAATATGACAGCCCATGTTCCTACAGACACAGCCAATGAAAGGCACTGGAATGAGACATGGCTGACCTTGTGGGCTAGATAGATCTTGGAGACTAGAGTACAACAAATATTGCCACTCATACCATCATTGACAGCATCCCCAATGATCCCGTCTTATGTGTTGAAGCAGTGAGTTCTTATTACATGGAAGGTTCTACAGCCAGTGCTCTCAGCAGCTCCTTTGCAGCCACTAGTGAGGAACCCTTGGGCCATTGTCACAGGAGAGAGTATGAAAAGGTAACCAAAGCCTCTGAGTGGCCAACACATGTTTGAAGAAGTGTTTAGCATCCTCATCATTCATCATAATTTGCTTGACTTTTTTGAGATCCTGGCTTTGCTGAGACTTACTCCATAGATCAGGTTAGCCTCAAGTTTGTGGCATTCTTCCTGCCTCTGCCATAAATGCCAGAGTACACTACTATGCTTTGTTGTCACCTGTACTTAGTCAAAAAGGAAGCGTAAATTAAAACTCTTCTATGACTCTTTACTCCCCCCACCCCCCAATCTCTCTGTTTTTATCCCCCTGGGTGTTTTTGAGACAAAGTTTCTCTATGCAGTCCAGGCTGGCCTTGAGCTCATGAGTTTGCCTACCTCTCCCTCCTGAGTCCTGGGATTACAGGTGTGTGCCACCGAACCTGGGCCTCTCTAGCTTTTTATCATAGAGAAATAGAACCTGGAAATCTCTCATGACATCTAAAAGCTATGTAGATTTTAGATGTGGGTGATAGATAGATTTTATGCTTTGTTTTGCATTATTTTAATTTTTTCCAGATAAGATCTCATTATTTAGTTTGGGCTAAAATCAAACTCATGATCCTCCTGCCTCAGCTTCCCAAGTAAACATAAAACATTATTCATATACATTTTGTGGGATGATGAGCAATTATTTTCTTCTTAGCTATTATTTCTAACTTATAAATATACTTAAATGGGAAAAAATTACCCAGAACACAAGAGTATGAGTTTGGGTTTTGCTGTTTACAAGCTAGGTTTGCTATTTTTGCACAATGGTGATCAACACCACATATAATGACTAAAGACAGAAAGGGTGTTTTGTTTCAGTGTCAGTGGCTTCAGTCCATGTTTACCCGCTTATTTGGCTCCCATGTACTAGGACAGAACAGGATGGCAGTGGGAATGGAGGGCGGGAGATGCTATTCACATCATGGTAGACAGGAAGCAGAATGTAGGGAGGGACTAAGGGGACAGGTATAACCTTCAAAGATACACTTCCTGTGTGTGATCTACTGTCCCTTACTGAGCTCCATTTTAAGCTTCCAGAACCTTCCAAACAGCACTTATCAGCAGGAGACTTTAGCAAATGTGCCTGTGGGGGACTTTTTGTGGTCTAGTTAGAGCACCAGCTGTGAGACCCTTAAGTGATTTATGTTGTCTCTGTTACTGAGCTTTCCAGTTTAAAGGACACCAAATTTTGTATGGTATTTCTATAGTTTAATAGATGATGTGGGGAACATGTGTAAAGACTTGTTCACCACAGCAAAATGTCCAAAAGTTTTCTTCTTATTGCAATTGCCATCTCATGACACCTATTTGTTAGCCAATGTAAACATACACCCTGTCCCTGCTGTGAGGATTTACAGTGTCACCAGAGCTGGGTTTTCCATCTTCACTCTCTTAGCATTTACCTAACAACAGAGAGCCCTAAAGCCAGGCACATGTGGAAACAAACCAGAAAATCTTAAAGTCTAAAGTGTTTTTTTCCTTCTATGAGAAATATACCATTTGTTGCTGGTTACTCTGCTCAGACAACCCTTGGGGATGTGTGTGTGAGAAGATGCAGCACCAAAGACTCAGGCACTGGGCGTCAATGAGTATCAGTGAGTAGTGTGAAGGAGCAGACTCCTTCATTAAGGACCTGCCTTTATACCTCTTCCCAGGGTCCTATTGGCTCAGGCCGCTGACTCTGCTGCATTGTCCTTTCCTCACTGGAGTCTCTGGGTCAGGTGTCTCTTTGTCAGCAGTCTCTGGGCATAGAGGCAGGCTTGGCTCAGGTTGGAAGTGCTTGGTGCACATGCTCCTGTGGGCTGGCCTGGGCACCTGGGCAAGGCAACTGAGGCTTGGGTAGGTTGGCCAAAGTTTTCCCTACAACCATTCAGATTATGATGTACATTTAAAATGTAGTGGAGAGAAGTCTCAGGGATTAAGAACACTTGCTGTCATTTCAGAAAACCCAGGTTCAGTTCCCAGCACCCACATGACAGCTTACAACCATCTGTAACTCCACCTCCAGGGAATCTAATGTCCTCTTCTGGCTTCTATGGGCAATAGACACACCATTGGTTGGTGTACAGACAGATATGAAGGCAAAAAAAAAAAAACCATACACATAAAAGATAAAATAAAATTAAAAGCAAATTAAAAATGTGTGTCCAGATAACAAATTTCAAATTTGTTGTTTGAATATAAAGCCACCAATGTGCCCCAAGCACACCATTAATGTGTTATCTTATAAAAATCTCTCATTAGAAAGCAACCATTGAATGCAAAGTCTGCGGGAATTCAAAAGACAATGTGCATGGTGTTTAGATTAAGGAGTTAACATCTAACAGACTAATTTGCATGAGGATATGTGCTAGGACTCTGAGCTGAAAAGAAGGCTCTAGGAACAGAGAAGAGATGAGTGGCCCTAAACTGGGAGATTAGGAAATTCACTTGATGCTGTTGTAGATAAATTTGGTTGATTGAAAAAGACATTTGTATCTATTTATTGAGCATATGAAATGTACTAGTGCCCATGTTAGAGGTTGGCACTGTTGTAGATATTGCTATGATGAATCTATGGTTTATGAAATCATCTCTGGCAGTACATTCAGCGGGAATATGCATAGATGCTCAGTGGTTCTCTCAGTGGGGACAAATGAACTTTCTCCAGTGACTAGAAGTGAAGATTGACAGCTGAGATGGGTAGTAGCATAGAGAGACTAGCCACAGGTTCAGAAGAGGAAGAAGTTAGAGATGACAGTAAATATTTGAGTAGACCATGATGTTTCTGTTAAATAAAATGGGAATGATGAACACATGGGAAAAACAAACCCATGCAGTTACATTTGATCATTTGGTGGGAACACATCCATGGTAGCCATAAGCCGCTAGCAACAGAGCACATAAATCTGTTGGTTAAAATGTTGATGATTTTATAATCCTCTGTAGAGATGGAGGGCTGCAGTGAAAATGCATCAGTGAGACTGAGAAGGTGCAGGTGAAGGAGGGTATTTGAGTGAGTACATGCACGCTGGGAAACACTGAAGGAAGAGAACAGCCAGAGAGTAAGAGAGGCAAGGTCCCTGTGAGCTGAAGCTGTGTGTGCAGGACTGAGCAGCGGTGAAGAAAAGTCAAAGGCAATCCTTTGAAGTTTTGGCAAACATTTCCGTTCACCCTGTTTCTATTCAAACCATTACATTAGCTTCTGTTCCTGCGGGAAATCTTTTCTATTCTGCTGGAGAAATTATTTCAGTGGCTTTTGGAAAATAAAGGAAAGAGAGCTTAGTCTTAGCCATCCATCAGTATATGCTGTCAGAGCAGGTGACTCCTCATCTGCCAATAGAAGTCATTTACACACTGACAGTGAGAAAATGTTTTTGCTATGTTTATTTCTGTGTAAAATGCACCATTGGCAGGTGTATTCAGAGCAATGAGAAGAAAAATTAGCTTTTATTTGCCTGCAAGCCCAGTCCAGCAACTGCTGACTCTGTTTCTTCATGCCTCTTATTTCTAGTAGGTGTTTATGTTTCTTTCCTCCATACATGCCCAAAGACTAAACAGCTAAATAAGACTCATGAACCAGACACAGACACCAGCGTGAGAGCAGGGCCTTTGTGTAGTCAAGTTTGTATTGGAATGTAAGTTGACCAGTCACTTTCTGAATCTCACTGCCCAGGAGAACAGTGAGGCAGCATGCTGTGGTGTTTGCAGGAGATTTAATGCCTAAGTCTAACAGGAGGGATGGAGGCCTGTCATTCAATAGCCTTGAAGTAGAAAGTTACAAATCCAAGTAGGCATTTAAAAGTGTAGAACCACAACAGTGATACCTCCTCATTAAAAACTTAGTCACTATTTTTAAAAAATACTTAGAAGTTTTATCTGGAAACTTCATGAAAAAGCTTTAGAACCAATGATTTATTTTAAATATTTTCTGGTTCATATGAGAGAATGGGTGCACTTCACCCTGGGTGCTTTGTTAGATTTGGATTTGGTACCTGCACAGCTCTGAGTGGATAGGATCTTCATGGAACACTTAGGAACACTTGAGTTAATGCTATAGAGTTGCTCCTGGTCATCTGGGGAAGTTACTAGAAAGACTGAACCTTCTTCAAATCCATATTACACATCTGCAAAAGATTTTCACTTAGGAAATTTGTGACTTTCTATTTCTTTCCAAGCCAACCAATTTTAAATCTTCCTTGAGGAGATCCATTTCTGAAGGAATACTGTGTCATTTCTTTTACCTGTCATTTGTCCCAGACCATAAGCTGAGCGGTCTCTATCTCCTATCAAGCAAGTAACTAGGGTTCCCTAAGTTTTTCTCTGAACCTAAAGTATAATGTAGATCCTCTTTCTCCTGGGTAGAAATCCACCTTGTTTGCATGCAGGGACATAAGTCTTTTCATTGTGAATGGGACACTCTTAATATGTTAATTTATAATTTTAATTACAACAATCTCGTCTATATAGTCATTAGTGAATACTAATATAAATATTTTTTCTACCTTTTTATTCATGGTGTGTAAGGCAATCATCCAGTCCTTTCTCTGAGGTTGCCAGTTTCCATCTCCTAATGCCATCTTTGTTCCTACTTATGAATGCGTTTTGTTCCTTCCTGTCTTGAATAATCCCTCATTAAGCTAGTCACTTTCTGCTCCATGCTAAAAAGGAAAAATTATCATGCAAATGCGGCAGGCCATATTAAAAAGCACATCATCCGACACTTTTGTCGCTGTCCTTCAATTAGTTTCCCTTCTTTGAATTTAATTCCATTTGTTGTTAAAAACTACTGACTTGATGTATGGACTCATGAATCCGAGGCTGCTGCCAAGAAAGTGAGGAGGAAATCAAAGGCTCTTGGAAGATCTGCAGAGCTGAAATGAATTCGCTTCACCTTTGACAAGAACACTTGAACAGGCCTGGAGTCCTCTGATGATTCAACTTGGCTAATTATCCAATTATTTATTTCAAGAGTAAGGACAGCATTCTACAATGAGAGAAGTGTAAAGCAGCCTAGAAATTGGGGACTGACAGATGACTTGAGGCCCATCCCAGATAAACTGTATCTGTGCAGAAACTCGGCTTTCCCATGTGCCAACCATGGTGGCTCATCTCCCTCTAATGGAGGAGATCCTGGGCACATGGAGGACTTTCTGTTTGTTTGTTTTCTCTCTCAGTGGAGATTATTTTTATACTTGCAAACACCATGTCAAATTGCCAGGGCTCTTAAGCAATATTTAAGTTGTATTTCTCTTGATTAAAAGCTTTTGGTTCAAAGCAATACTTTTTAATTGCCTAATGATATAAGTCAGTTCTTAGGGGAAAAAAACTCGCACATTTAGGAGTTCATTTGCGATATAACTGAAAAATTCATTGCATGGCAGTAAAACAATTTACTGTTAATTACAAGGAGAAGAATTTGCTGTAGCATGCTCACAGATTGCCATGAATCATGCAGCACTCCTAGAGATTTATAACAGATGTGTAAGTGGGATGAATTAGCAGGGTTTAATAACAGAGGCACAAATCATGCAGGCTTCAAGGAGCTTTAATTGATATACTAGAATGTGACGGGCATGAATCACTCAGCCATTCAACAGCATTGGAACATATGGTCAGCTCAATATGCTGCATCTGAAATCGGTTGCTGAGTCGTTGCTTGTCCCATATGGTGGGAGCAATATATTTTTCGTGATTAAAAAAAAAATACATCCTTTTTTTTTAAAGAAATATGATTGCAAAGCATGTTTGTTATTGAGCAGGCATGGAAAAGCCAAACCAACCTGAGTGTTATTTTTATTTTTCGTTATGATTATTTTTAAACATGGCAGCTTCCCCAAATCAATAAAGGATACTACCTGTAACACTAGACCACTAGAGGTGTTCTGAGAAAGGGATCTGTGCTGTTGGCATGTTTGACCCCCAGCAAGCCCATGGCAAGCATGGCTGGAGAAGCTGAGATTGCGCTCAGAGCCCTGCAGAGCGGGCAAACAAGATGACAGGTGTATCACTTTGGGAGAAGGTTAAGACTGCCCACATTGGCATTCTAGCAAGATTGGGTTTGATATGAGATCTTTACTTAGCTGGGCAAAGAAAACACAGTTTTGATAATAGTGTGGCCCCTGATAGAACAACTGCATGGAGCACTCTTTTGTTTCTTAGTTAAATGGCACCTTCTTTGGGAACTTTAAAAACTAATCTTTATAGGTAACAACTAAAGGCATGCCATCCATGGGGAGGCAGGTATCCTGTCTGATGACTAACCGGGAGTGTAAAATCATACTTTCATTGTAGCTGAGTACTGGCAGCTTTCAGAAAGGCTTCTGTAACATTAGCAAATGTGTCAGACTTGAAAAGGGGATGTTGCAGCCTTAGTCTGTGCTGCCAGGATTTAATGTCAACAATTAAAATTTATTTTGATCCTTACCTCGTGTTTATTGCTGTTTGTATACACAGCAGACCTTGCTAATACAGAGCTGCACTATTAGACAGAATTGCCATCTGTTCTGAGAGAAATTGCTGGCATCTGTCTTCGATGCTAAAACTAAAATGATATTATTTCTAACAAAACAAAACTAACCTCATTTTACTCACCAACTTCACTTTTAAGGGCTCAGATGTACCTAGAAAAAGTCTGGCTTGTAAAATGCACAATGACCTCTGAGACCAGGACTGCTTTTGGATATGTAACTTTTATCAGGCTTCCTGTTGGCCTTTTGGGTGTACAGAAAGGGCATGCAGAAATGACCTCTCGAAAATGGAAACCTACCTTAGCCATGCTCTCGTTCTGTGCTTTCCTCCGGGTGTTAAAATAACAACCGAAATATGTAAAACTTGGCTGCATTAGAGGCTCAAGTCCCTCCAAAATATTTTGACAGATGTACCTCCCAAAATAAACAAAACAAAACTTCCAGGAAAGAAACCAAATAGGCAAAAATGCTATCGAGAACAAAGTCTCCATTGGTCCCACAGTGACCCCTTTAGGAAAATACACTCTCTTCTCTGCTAGGCTATTAAAATTTTTTTCTCCCACACTGGCATATATAAAAGATTTATATGCAGCACCCCTCCTATTTTTTTTAGAAGGCCTAAGTATCTTATTAAGAAAAGGTCTCTTGCTGTTTGAAGTTAAAGAATTCGGAGGACCAAGGACAATGGTAACACCCATACTGACATGAAGTCACTGGGACACTTTCTGAGATGGAACACTCAGATTCTATATATCACAAAATAATAAATTGTGTCACACCCATGTTTAATGCGTGTACACAGTGCATTAACTGTAACTATAGTACATTTATTTGTGCTGGAAGAGACTTGAAAATGATTAAAAAATCAATACTGTGCTGTCAGACAGGCAAGTGTTACGATATGTTTAAGAAACTAATTGCACAGGCCCTATAAAAGCTTCAAGTTTGTGTAGCAAAGATGCCATAATTGCAGTTGGAGCAACTACCTCTTATACTAATGGTGGACTTTAGGGAATGGTAGTAGTGGCTGTCACCTGCCTACTCAGTATGTCTGATCAGAAGTAAATGGGTCCTCTCCTCTCTAGACCTTGGCAGTGTTGGTTATGGACAGTTGATCTACCACCACCTGAAATGCAAAGACAGCCATGTTTGGGAACCAAGTTCACTTGAGGTCTCTTAAAGTCATGCTTTGTAGCCTTTGTATGACATGCCACACAGACAGATTATGTATGCCACATTCTGGGTAGAGAAATGATGGCAGAGTGCTGGAGGGAAATGCAAAGGGACCATGGTCTGCTTCTTTGAAGTCTAAGGAGACCTGTATGTCAGGAACCCCATGCTAGTTTTCTAACTGAGAATCACTGCTCGATCCATCTTAACTCAACCTTGTCTCTCAATGAAGTCAACATAAAGGAAAGAGAGATCAAATGATGGATTTAGATATTTTCACTGTCCACAGCCTCACATGGTGCTGACCAGGAAGCAGAAAGGAAGTAGAAAAATATATTTTGTTCTCTAGAGTCAGCAAATAGTTGGTCAATAAGAGCAGGGGGAGGGCCTCTAGGCTCCTATCCTTCCTTTTCCTTCACTGGTTGCTGAGCAGAGTGTTTGCAAACTGGGGGTTCACTCTTAGGTCCTAGTCTCAGAGCCGGACATACAGATATCTGGGCCAAGAAGTGTGTGTGAAGTAGTGTTTCCTGACATGGTTTTAGATCTTTAAGGAAGAGACAAAATAATTTTGTTTTGACAGAGTGCCCACAGATGTCCTATGTTAGGCTACACCCATATGCACATTGAACCAAGGAAACTCTAGTCACATCTGGATGCCTGGCATTACAGTATGAAGTAGGTGGTATCCGGTCATAGTGAATGACTTCACACACTAGGTTTGAAAACAAATGAAGAGATTTGATGCGAAAGACCTATGAGTCTGTCTGGCTTAAGACTCCATGCTCCATAAATTTTGCAAGTGTAAATTTAGTCATTATGTTGTGCTATTAATCAGATAATAGGGTAGCAAATGCTGCATAAAGGAAGTAGAATAGCTGAGTGTTTCAGAACAATTTTTGTAAAATATAAAGTTATTAGGGAGCTGAGGAGTGGGTTCAGTGGATATGAGTGCTTACTGTGTAAATGCAAGGACCTGAATTCAGACCTAAGAGCCCACACAGAAACCAGACATGGCTGCTTGTTCATGTCTGTAAGCCCAGTGCTGGTAGAGGGGTGGACATGAAAGAATTGCTAGGGCTTCCTGCATAGCCAGTCTGGCTGACAAGCAGCAATGAGATCCGCGATCAATGAAAGAGCCTTATCTCAAGGGGCTGGAATAGATGATGACAGGGCAGGGCACCCAGGTCTCCTCAGTCCTCTTCGGGGATCCACAGATGCAAACCTATTCACCACACATGAAGAAAAGCATGGCACACATGCACACACACACACACACACACACACACACACACACACACACACACAGATGTTTTTAAAAAAGAACTAGTCTATGTATTTGAATGGAAGTGGCAGTGGGTATTAATGTATTGCATTGAAAATTCTTCCTCAATTTGTAGGTAGGATAACTCAGGCAAACAAGATAAAGTTTAAATGATTTCTCTGAAATATTTGTAGCGTAAGAAATTAAGATGAAAACATTTTCAAGAAGCCTAAAGTTGTTTTCCTTTGCTCAAAGATATCTCTTCGTTTGTTGTGCTAGGATGACAAACAATTTAATAGACATATTTGTGTGTCCCTTTGTTTTGACACTCTGACAACCCTCCTTAAGCTAAGCTCGTGTGTGTGTGTGTCTGTCTGTCTGTCTGTCTTTCTGTCTGTCTGTCTGTACAGACCTCCAGACCTCTATGGTTAGCTAGTGGCAAGATTTATTCTCTGACTCTCGGATAGGCTTTATTTGTACAAGCAAGGTGTCACCACATTTATCCAAGCTTCAAATCTTTAGTTTAAATTGAGTAGATGTAGAAAAAATTCCTCATTTGAGACAGTTCTTCTGAACATCAGTGGAAATGGACTGGATGGAATTTTTTAAACTAAAAATGTCAACTTCATGTGCTTGAAACACTTGATAATCCTATGTACAATACAGGAACTGATGTAGCCAAAGGGCTCAAACACCAGTCTTTCCTTGTCTGTAAAGTAAAAGGGGCAGATGTGGGGAGAAGAGGATTTTGGTACCCAGAAGCCACATGAAAATGTGAGGTATTATGGTATGTGCTTGGAATATCAGCACCAGGGAGCAGAGACAGGAGTATCCCTGGGGCTGGATGGCCAGCCAGTCCAGTCTCATTGATCTGTCTCTAGCTCCAAGCCTGAAAAACGTTGTACCTCAAAGGAGACTGTGTTCAAGAAGTAACAGAATAACACCACCTGACATGCCCCTATGGTCTACACACACACACACACACACACACACACACACACACACACACACACACATACACACACACACAATGCACACACATACAAAAAGTCAAATTATAAAGAAAACCATGCTAATTGTTGCTAAACCCGTGAAGAGCCTTCCTGCCCACCTGAGCCTGTAACAATGCATAGACAGCCACAGAAAATTATGCAAGGGAGTTTCAGCTCCAAATGTAAACTTGGTGCAAGAGGTTCAGGCTGGTTTATCTTGTTATTTTGTTTGAGATCATTAGAATGGCAACTGAGAACACTCCATTTAGCTAAATTTTGGCAGAGAGAGTACCAAGAGAAGCCATGCATATATGATTCATACGTGTATAAAAATATCACACAGATTCCTGTAGCAGATGATAAGTACAGTTGTTAATTTTCTATTTAAGTCAATGAACTTTTTGCTCTGTTCCTTCTGAAAGTTAAAATAGAGTTGTAGCTGGCTGCTTCTCTTTTGAAAGTTGGCCAGCAACTTCGGGGAACTAGTAATATTTCTTTCTATTCTCTTAAGGTGAATACCCTGTCACACTTTTAGGATTTCAGCTCTTGGACTCATACCACATCATATTTCTTGAACCAGAAAATGATTTCTTTTTTTGCGTTCAAGGCTGTGTTAATACAAATGTAAACTGAAAGTCCATGGACATAGTTTGGGTTCTTGGGCAAAGCCTTGGCTATAGTTGTTTTCATCCCTTTCTTCTCTTTCACCTCTCAAATTCAGCCTACATGCTTAAAGAATGGATGGAAGTTAGCCTGTTAACAACAGTTTAAAGCAAAGTGACATCATTGAAGGTGGTGCCTTCCATCACTGATGCCCCTTTTCTTCAATTCCAGTTCTCAGGAGGCAGAGGCAGGAGGCTTGCAGTGAGATTCAGGCCAGCTTGGTCTCCATAGCAAGTTCCAGGCTAGGAAGAGCTATATGAAAAATCTTCTCTCAAACAAAAAAGATGTTATACTTGAATATTGTCATTTGTTTTTGATGTGGACAGTTTTTCAACACTGTTTATTAGCAGAATCTCTTAGCTGCTCCCAGGAGTTGCCACTATAAGAGATCTGAGTGTACCAGGTCTCACCATGCCTCAGCCTTGGTCCCTGAGTAATGACTGAAACAAGTCTGGGACCATGGCTACTGCAAGATCTAGAAGCCATTGTGCTTACACTAGCATTGCAAGGTGCTGTACATCAGATGTTCTGTTTGGTCTTCGGAGTGGTGTTTGTTTGTCTGTTTGCTTTCATTTCTGTCAGTTCTAAGCATTGGATAAAAATTAGGAAATTTCACATGAAAATGACTGTCTTCCCAAAGAATACACACACACACACACACACACACACACACACACACACACACACACAGAGAGAGAGAGAGAGAGAGAGAGAGAGAGAGAGGGAGAAAGAATAATTAAGGATGCAAAGATGGTCCTCACTGTAAGTGAGGCAGTATGTACACACTGATACCATTTCACATGCATTAAAATATCTAAGATCTGCCCTGCACTGGTGGCATGGCTATGTAATGGGCAGCTCCTTCTAAAGACGTGTTCTTAGCATATGGCCTAGTGCTTTTGGCCCCCTGAGGACTTAATAAATAGTGATGATGCAGTAACCGCTGCATCTATGCATGTTTATACCAACTTTATTGATCATTGGTCAAAGGAAGTTGATCATGTCATGCTTCAGCAGATGGATGAATAAATAAAAACACACAGAGAATGGAATACTAATAGTGCTGAAGTTAAGAAGGAATTTTAATCTTGAAATCAATGTATACTTTATGATCCCGAATTACTGTAGGAAAGGCAAAAAGGCTATAGTGATTATAAAGAAATCAGTAGTTGTGAGGAGGAGTTGAGAACACAGATAAATAACTAATGGAATTTTGGCAGAAGTGAAAACTGCCCTGTATGTTGCTGGCCATGGTGATTCCCCGGACATGGCTGGCTGTGGTAAGAGGTCAACATCAAGGTTCATCTGAACTACATAGAAAGGCCCTGTCACAAAATACACACACACACACACACACACACACACACACACACACACACACACACACTTATGCATATATATGTTGTAAGAAACTATATTGATGGGTATGTTTTAGACATTTCCCTAAACCCAGAGCTTATACAGCAGGGAACATTTAGCTTTGTATGACAGGGCACCTCAATGCCATGAGTTGTGAGAACAACTCATGAAAAACAGACATGAGAAGAAAGGCCATGTTTGTGCAGGGCATGGGGTGTGTGGATAAAGTCTGTGTCTTCCTCTCAGTTTGACTGAGTAAAATCTAATCAGTGGGCAAACTCACTTGTCACAAGCTTTGCATCCTGAGTTCAGTTCTCATGACCTATATTCTGGAAGGAGAGAAATGATTCCCTGACTTTGCCCTCTGGCTTCCATATGCATGCCATGATAATAAGTTCATGAGCCTAAGTGCACACATGCACATACCATATGATAAGTAAATGTTGAAATAGATTAAACCAATTTGTCTATGAAAACAAACTATAGACTGGGCCTATCTAGATTAAAACCCCAATATGGTAAGAATAAAATAATAAAATAAGTAAACATTGTTTCACAACCTGAAGTCATTAATCCTATATTAGCAATTGATTTGGGGGACATACTGGGGTCAAGTCACCTACCTATACCCTGTTCCCAGTAAGGCATTCCTTCCTCTCCTTCCCCCTTGCCCATGTCCATTATTTCTGCCACCTTCACAGTACCAGTTTAATGCAGGTCAGGACAAGAGGCTCTGCCTCTGTGAATAGTGCTGGTCATAGGCTGGGCACAATTCAAAACTACAGTTCTGTAGTTTCCAAATAAGGCAGCATCGACTCTGTCAGAGACATCCAGAGAGGCAGTCAGCAAAAGAGCCTTTGAAATAAACAGTCATGTAATCAGGGGCTCAGGGCACTCATAGTGGCTGTAATATCTGTTATTTGGCAAGAAAAGTAGAAATTATTTCCAATATGAGGCTTCCTCGTTGTGTATGTGTTTTTGTGTCAGGGATTTGTCAGTCATTTGAGTTTTGTTTAGTCATTGTTGTCCTCCAACTCTACATTCTGTTTCCCATTCATAGAATTATGTAGGCATCCATGATAACACCTGATTCAACTCTAAGTGTGATGTACACAAGGGTGTGTCTCACTGTTTTATTCAGTGTCCTTTTGTGTCGTGTGTCATTCAGCTCCTGTTCAGCTAAGATCTCCCATGGTGACAGGAGTCAACAGTGCCACAGTCCATCTCTGGTGGCTTCCTCCTGCAGAAATCAACAGTCTGCCTCCTGTGTACTATCCCTCCCTGGGACAGAGGGAGCCTGCTTTGTGGGAGATGGGTACTGCAGATTTTCCAGAACAGCTCACCCAGATTTTATAGGTAAGTATAGATGACACTTTTATTTGAGAAGTGCTACGCCCCAAGGTGTTGTCTATTATTTTGATATCTCTTAACAATGAATTTTTTATGGTGCCTATTTATAAAAAAATGAACCAAGCCTTTTTATAATAGTAGCCTGATTGTGTCAACACATCCATCCCTTTAGGATTGTGTTTGGGGGTCAGATAGGAGGCATGTGAGAAAAGGAAAGAAGGGAGAGCTCATTGGATCAAAGCATGACCTTGGGCAGCCTCCATCCTTACGTATTAGAATATGCTGCAGCCTGCTCATGCCCATAGAGAACACGTGGTCACCATGGCTTGTGAAAAGACTCAGAAGGGACATTTACCGTGACTGGGTAGAGGGTGACAACATGTATCTGAGGGTTGTTTTATCTCCAACCTTTGTAGTTGAGTCAACAACAGCTGTTAATGTCTCCCATTCTGTGGAAAACCCCCTGCTCCTCTTCATGGGCATTGTGGTGAAGCCAAGGAGGTTTGCACCTGTCACAGGCACAACGTTTAAAAGTGTTGACAAACTTGATGTTAACAACAGCGATATCTGCAAACATGAAAATCAATGGAAATAATGGGCATGTAAAGAGTAAATTCTTATGCACTGTTCTATTGCTGTGAAGAGACACCATGACCAAGACAACTATTAGAAAAGAAAATATTTGATTGGAGGATTTATGTTCAGACTTCACATTTCTGTTAAAAACAAAAACAAAAAGCCCAAAACAACAACAACAAAAAAAAAACCATGAGGGGGTTGAAGAGATGGCTGTGTGGTTTACACATTTGCCATGTAAAAACAAGGACCTGAGTTTAGATACCTAGAACACAAGTTAAAGCCAGAGATGGCAATGTGTGACTTTAAGGCCAGCACTCCTGTGGCATCGTTGAATCTGGGGAGGGGAGAATACCCAGAAACCTCAGGTCAGCTAGCTTGGCCTGTATCACTATTAACATGTAGGCTCTTTCTCAGGTAAGATGGATGAGTAACAAGGGCCCACACCAAAAGTTCCTATGACCTCCACTTGTTTATCATGGCAAAAGTGCCCATCCTCACACACGAGACCACACACACACACACACACACACACACACACACACACACCAGATAAAATAAGCACACAAAGCTCAAGGTTTATATTATTATGTAAACTCAGATATTTGTTTAATCTATGAGAAAATTTTGGTAAAATAACATATTTTAAAATATTAGTATGGAAAGGCAATGAAATGGCATCTGAGCTAGAACATCCAATGTCATTGTTTTGATTTTACCTAAAAGAGTAAACAGTTGGCTTATGGGTGAAACTGGCTGCCTATGTATGCCTGTCGTAAATCATGATTACTTGTTAGCTGAGATATATTGAGATTAATGTGTGCTTAACTGTTTTCCCCACACATTGAAATCATCATAATTAAAAATTGAATTCAAGTTCCCTGACATGCTGAACTTCTGCATAGTATCTTTTGTGATAGAGAAACAACAAAAGATAGTCAACAGAGGTTGTGAGGAGGAAGTCACAGCTGATGGACTCTCTCCAATGGAAAAAGCAGCTGAGTCTCTGGTGGAACATTGGGTGTGGGACTCATTTCTTTCAGGAAGCAGCGTTCTGTTTCCATTCAGCTGGGGCTGGCTGCTATAAGCATATCTGATTGGATCTTCAGGCCAGTCAACAGGCAGGTTTCTGATGGGATCGCCTACTGTTGCTGTGCTGATAGAGTGGCCCGTCAGTCCTAATAAATTTAGTCATCCTTGCTGTCTCCCTCACTGGCCTCATCCTCTGATGTGCAAGGGCCAGGGGCAGATGCAGCATCTGGGAGCATTTCCAAATTCCTCTTTTAAAAACTTAAGTCATAAACATGGACCTTGCTGAGCAAGATCCTTCTGTGTAGCACACAGCCTCCAGCTGGGGTGTATATCCCAGTCTGCAGGGGAAATGCTCCACAGGGCACTGGTGTCTTCCCTGAGGAAAGCAAGAGGCATGGCTACTTTCCACTGTGTACTGGTAGCTTGACTTGACTTAAGATCCCCCCTCTCTGTCTCTGTCTCTGTTTCTCTCTGACTCTCTCTCTCTCTCTCTCCATATGTCTATACTGTGTGTGTGAGTAGGAGGAAGGTGTGTGCATATGCATGCACATGCTGGTCCCGCAGAGTTGAGGATAGAGTTGGAGTGCCTGGAGCTGAAGTCTCCGGCGGTTGTGATCCCCACCCCCATCTGGTACTGGGAATTGAACTCCAGTCCTTTGCAAGAGTAGCCAACACTTTTGTCTACTGAGCTGTCCCTCAGCAACCCTCCTTTTAATTCCTGAAACAACCTTTGTAATTGGCTTGATCCTTTGGCTTAACAGCCAGGTTTGGTGAAATGGTTTTATTATTTTATCGAGATGGGTCATTTATCTACATTTATGCATTTATCCAATTAGTGAGTTAGAACAGGTTTTTCAAAACTGCCTTTGTGTGTGGAGAGGATGGTAATCATATGCATGCAGGGGAACTCGTGTGTGTGTGTGTGTGTGTGTGTGTGTGTGTGTGTGTGTACTCACATGTGTATGTGTGTGATGTACATGGTATATAAGTCAGAGGACAATTAGCAGTACCCTTCCACTCTTCCATGGTCACTATCCAGTTTTTCTTTGAGACAGGGTCTCTGAATGACCTCAAACTTACCAGGTACACTAGAAAGGCCAGCCAGGGAGTCCCACAGATCCTGTCTCTTCTCTGACTCACCAGCACAAGGGCATAGCACAAAGACATTGCTTTGTCTAGCTTTTTTTTTTTACTTGTGAATTCTGTAAAGACCTTATGCTTGCAAGTCAAGCACTGTCTGAACCCAAGTTGTCTCCCCAGCCTCTCAAATCAAAGTTCCCAGCTTTCTTTAAACATTCACTTCCCCTAAACAGAGTGCCAAGTGGAGCCAGTGTTACTCAGGTCTTTCACTCAGTCCTCCTGTCCCCCACTGGAGTATTCCACAGGACTGTGTGAGTGCCTTGCCCAAGGTACCGTGACTGCTGAAGTCAAGTTGGAATCAGGCACTGAAGTCATTCTGAATCAAGGGCTAGGTAGCTGTTGGCCACACAATAAAAGGGAATTCCTGAAGGCTGTTCCTTCAAAGTTAGGAAATGAGAAATACAGAAAAGCAGTAATTCTGAGAAGCAGGTGACACGTTCATCACCCAGCCTCCTGAGCCAATACTGCGTCATGGTTTGGGTTTATTTTTTGGTCAATTTGTTCATAATGTAGTAAGTTCTGCCAGATTTGAGTTTGTTTTTGTGTTTTGTTTTGCTTGCCTGTTTATTTATTTATCATGTTTCCAAGGACATTTGATGGTAGATTTTCCTACCTGGCAGCTAGTTCCATGGAGCTACAGAGAGCTGGACTGCTGGGCAAAGCAGGGAGCCCAGGTCACATTCCTCTATACTTTATGCAGTTGCTATGTTTGGTGCCCAGTCTATTGTGTAAAGCCTGGTGATGCCTAATAGGATATATGTGCTACGGGCTCTCAACGTCAAGATGTTCCTTATTTTTAACTATTCTCATCAAATCTGAAACACTCACTAAAATGCTTCCCAAAACATGAAGAGAAATTAAGTTTAAAACAAAAGCAAATCAATGGTGATTTAGCCATCATAGGTTTATCTGGGAGAAAACACCAGACATCTGCCTTGCCCTATGAATGATGTATTTTGTAACCATTTTCAAAAAAACACCTTCTGAGCTCAAGAGCTGTGTGTTCAAGTCTCAATATGAACTCTCGGTGCTGCAGTAAAGAAAGTGCGGGTCCACTGTTGAGCGGTCTCAAATTTATACCTGTCAGCAAGGAGACAAAGCACAAGGATGCATGTCCCAAATGCTGCTTAACATTGCAAATTATTAATATCAGGATTATGAATTCTACCTTCAAGCAAAATAATGAGTCCGATTAAGCTTTGGTCTTTAAGACGTGCTTGCATTGTTTTGTTTTCTGATACACGGGTGTTTGAATGCTCTAATCCTTAGATTGAATATATTATAGTATCAGTCATTTGTTTATACTGTGGTATAAATTCATGACCATGAATTAGCTCCTCCATGTCTTTATGAATAAAAGTGAGGACTTTGGGAGCAGAGTAAAGGCACTTAGCATAGATCTGTGCTGCGTTATTTATTAGCTAAATGCATTTGGACAAACTTTCGTTTCTGTGGCTCCATTTCCCTTTCTTTACATTTAGTATATAATTACACTGTATTTATTACTCACAGGTAGGAAGGGAATGAATGGAAGGGGGTAGTTCATATAGTACACTGTGTTCTGTGCCTGCACACATGCTGCTCAGCTCGCTTTCAACACCAGTGACAAGCTGCCACACAATTATTAATGTTCAAATGCCTACTATAAGTGGGAGTATTTCCAAGTGAGAATTTTCTGTAATATTGACTGAAGATCAATGATTGTTGTATTAATCCATTCATTCTTACAGATATAAGATATGTTTAGCTAAGGGTTATATCGCAAATAAGTTACATGGAATATTCTATACTAAAATATGATGCTTGATTTTGCTATTGATGGTAGCTAAATGGATCTAATACTAGGCAGACCACTGGGCAGCAGGTCAAACATTCCCCATCAATGACACTATGTCTTGTATCAGATGCTAATGCTTTGGGTTCTCCAAGCTTCAATTCTGTGACTGTGGAGTATTTATTCAGTTCCCTCAAATTCAAATTTGGGTCATTAGCAAAGCATCAAGTTGTTTAAAACTCAAGCAGATATTTGCATAAGTTTTTAAAATTTAAATGTTATTGTATGTGTAACCATGTATGCTTGAGTATTCTTATATTTGCATCATATATGCAGGCACCCATGGAGGTCAGAAGAGACCATCAGGGCCCATAGGACAGGAGTAACAGGTGACTGTGTGAGCCACCATATAGGTCTGGGAACCAAACCCAGGCCTCTGCAAGAATAGTATGCACTGGTAAACATTGAGCCGCCTCTCCAGTCCAAATCTTAGGACTTTTAAATCTACTGTTGAGTTTTGATATTCTTATGTAACATGATGTTTATAACTTAAAATGCATATAAATTTACTTTTCCCTAATAATCTGAAAAAAAAATGTGATGTGGAGAGCACACTTCACCATAAAATGACTCTTTCATTCTTGAGATGGATTGAAGGGGTGTATAAAGAAGTGGACAACTGAAAATTATTTTATGATAATTGGGCAATAACACAGGCACCATGAAACAGTGTTCCCTGCTTACATGCAGCCAACAGTACTTTTGCTCTCCATACCAGCCTCCTCCCACTTGTCCAACTCAAATGGGAGATCAGTGCATGCTGGGAGGAGGAAGTAAATCATGTTCACTTTATTCCCCTAGGAATGCAGAGCGAACCTATTTGATTTACACAAAGAGTTTTGTTCTTTCCATGTAAAGGTAAAAATCTGAAATCTGCTCACACTGGCACTCCAAAGGTGACCCTCCTTCTCCTTGTCACTCTATTCCCTGTTAGTAAAACAAGCCCATGATCATTTGAAGGAAGGTTTGACTGCCATAGCATCCGGATGCCAATCACTCCAGCCTTTTTAACTCTCTCCAATGCTGACCCTGCCCGGAAAGCAGCTACTGCCTTTGGGGAGATCTTTGTAGCAGCCACTGGGGAGATGAGTGCATACATGCGCCTACTTGTAATTCCACTTTGTTTGTCTTCAGGAGAAATGTGATCGGTGATACCGAGTACCCTGCAGGCAATACTCTATCCTTTCCTCATGGTACTCAAGGACACTAAATGATTGCCATTCCTGTTTGTCTGGTCTACTTACCTTCCCCAAAATGCCTAAGTGAAGATTCTTCAAGATACAAAATTCGAGTAATTAGCAAGTACAAAAAGAGAAAAATCACAGTAGTTCTTAAAGTCATGCATTTTATATCTTATGCTTTATAGTTTTTATGCTTTATTGTTATTATTTTTGGTGATTGGGGTATTAATTTCTTCATTAAAACAAACCTGATTATAAGATGCTAGAGTGTAGGTACAAGTTGGGTAACCTTCTACAGGTAGACTAATTAGGAGAAGCACATTAATTCTGACCTTCAACACCCCTGATGTCCTCGTATTTGTTTTCCTCATGGTAGAAGCAGGTATTTTGGCCAGAGAGTGCTTTAAGAAATAACAAAGGATAAAAATTATCTACCTTTTTACAAGATAGATTTCAGTTACAAATTTTGCTTAACCTCTGATATTTGATATTGGCTTTTATTATTGGAAAACAAATATGTGGATCTACTTTGTGGCCTTGCTGTAAAATATTCAAGCATGGTGACAAAGAAAAGGTAAGAAAAAGTCTGAAGCAGGAGGGCCAAGGACTCACGGCCTTTGAACCATGAGGAGATGGTAACAGCATCAGAGATCAGACTGTGTGGCTGAGTTCACTTGTATAGCCTAAGAGGGACAGGGTCCATGTGCCCACCCCACATTAACAGAAGTCAGACTCTGTTGTGTGAACTAGACATCCAGGAGCAAAATTTACCATGGTTTCCTTTGATAGAAGACTTTCTAACGTGCTTAGGAACTGTTTTCAGCATTGCATCAATGGTAGATGAGAGAGGGCCATTTCTCCTAGTCACAACTCATTATAAAGGCTGATTTATGAAGACCTGTTTTTAAGTCTTCACATTTCAAAGCCATTCATTTGGCAAATGTTTTTTTTATCATGTTGCCCTTTGTTTGGAATAATTTTAAAAGTTGGGAAATTTATCTCAGTGGTAGGTAGAGTGCCCTACCAAGAGCAAGGCCCTGGGTTTGGTTCTCAGTACAAAAGGAAGGAAGAAGAGGAGGAAGAGAGGGAAGAAAAGGAGAAGAAGAGGAGGAGGAGGAGGAGGAGGAGGAGGAGGAGGAGGAGGAGGAGGAGGAGGAGGAGGAGGAGCAGGAGCAGGAGCAGGAGGAGGAAGAAACATTAGTTTCAGCTGCCAGTAAGGAAATCTGCCCCAGTCCTGTCTCCAGGAAATAATATTTTCACAGAGCCGAGCTCTCTGTTCACTGCAAATGAACTCGAAGAATCTACCTGTTGCATATCTCTTGTCAGTGAACAAATATGTTGTTTCTTGATATATAAACTACACACATGTTCACACATGATGTCACACTCTTGAGCACATGTCCAGATGATCATTCTGGTATCTTCATAAACACTTACTGCTCTTAACACATTGGCTTATTCTAACAGAATTCTGTATTTTTAATGCCCATGTCCATGTACTTCCTGTTTTCATCCAGTTTCAGTAAGTATGGAGGGGGACATGAAACACAAAAGATGTCTTGATGCTTGCTATGGCCACAGAATCATTCCTTTTGATTTTATAAAGCAAACTATTGTTCATATGTTTTCTAAATAATTAATTGAAAATATTTAAAGTATCACACTCACTTTTATATTAGACATCGCTAAAAGGATAAATTTTTTTATGCAGAAAAGATTCTGAATTATGTCACCACAGAGATATCCTCCATTTTTAAGATGAGTCCAGTGTCCTGGGGAGATGCTTTGAGAGAATGTGTGCTAATAGTTGTGCTTGCATAGGGGACATTACAAATAATACTAACCAGACAGTATGCAAGGCATGTCTATAAAAAGGGCCTACAAGTGTGGCCCTGGAGTTTTAGTGAGCCTGAAAGGGAAGCTCAGTTACTCCCATACTCTTGACCAAGGGTCAGCTTAGTTCTTTATGAAATGGAAGGGAACATCAAAGGAAACGCATTGCAGACTCAGGAGATGTACAGGGAATATCTTCTCAGACATCCAAGTTTTCCCCTTCATTGTGGCCCCATTCAGTTGTTTCCACATGGAAAGGGCACTCTGATGAAGTTGGAAGAGATACCCAGGAAACCTGTGTGAATTATTTAATGACCACTCCCCCAGCCCCCACCAGACTCCAATGCAGTCAGGAAGCTGAAAAACAATAGCTGCTTTGTCCTAAGTCTCTGTTCTTTGCCTTCTTCTGAACTTGTTCCTTCCTCCATGGTTGCCAACACAGTGACATCATAGAGCCCCTGAGGTGGAACTCCATGAAGAGTACTCACCTTCTAGCATATGGTCCTGCTGTGCCCATTCCTCTTATCCATCCATGCCTTGGAAATCTTACTTGTAGCTGCTGCCCAGAACTGACCTGCCTGAACTTTTCCACGAAGTCTCCCTCTTCTGTAGGCTATTCTCCAACCAGTTCTGCACCAGCTCTCATCTCCTGCCTCTCGGCCTCTTCCCTCCAGCCAGATACTTCTTGCTTTCCCATCGAGTTCTCTGGTCATCTTTGGATCCAGCTGCTTTGCCTAAGTTTATTCCATTTGTAGGATGCTCAAGTCTAGGGACATGCTACTGTCACCAATGTCTTGATGCATCTTCTTATCTAGCTAACTGCTGCTCACCACTAAAGTGCCAGCTGTAGTGTTCTTCTACAGATTTCCCCAGCTATACTCGGCTTTCTCCCATGCCAAGTCCAGGTTAGAGATGTCTCTTACATGCTTCCACAGAAGTTAAGAATTTCTCTATCTTAGACCTTACTAGACTCTAATGAAATGGGGTGTTTGCTGCTGTTTTCCATTGACTGAAATCATGACTGTCTTCTGATAGTTTCAACACTGTTCCTTATAACACCAAATGTCCAATGTCCAAAAACAAAGGAATGTTTATTGATTAAGAATTAACTGAGTGATAGCAAAAAAAAAATTATCTATAAGAAGGTTTGCTTAGCTGTAAGAAAATAATGATAACAATAAGATTTTGAACTAGTGTGGTGATATAATGTTATATGCATTTGCAAAGCCATTTTTTGAATGCACTGATAGTGTTGAGTGACAATTAAGTTACTTCATCTCCCTTGGCTTTACATGTGGAAGTAGGTGTATTCAAACTGGGTAGTACTGAGACAAAATCAAATTATCAGTGGCACTTAATTAGCGGCGAAGTTGCTACTATGGCCATATTGTTAGGTCAGTGGCTGTTGTCTGCACCACCATTGTTAATCAGTCTGTTGCTTGAAGGCAGACTGTCACACATCTCTTAGGTTAGTATCTCGGGCTTGTTAAATTTGGATATTAATGAATGTTTGACACTTTTACCTATATGAATCACCAAGGCTTATTGGTTTAAGATGGCAGTTGTGATAAATATATCTAGAACAGTAAAAAGCAGTTTGAGTCTTGAAAGTGGTTTGTAAACAATAGTGATCAGTGCTATAGATGTATTCATAGTGTTCTGCTGATTGAATCCATGTCAAGGGCATTGGGGGTATTGACGCTCACAGTCTGGTGCAGAAGGTATTGGTGACAGTAGTAACAGTGCTGGTGGCTATGTCAGATTCCCCAAGGGTAAAATCTGCCTCCCATCATGGTGTGAACAGATTGCTTAAGTCCCCCTTCCTGCTTTGAATCTATTTTTCATGGGGACTGTGGGTTATCAATAGGTGTCAATGTATGAGTCCATCCACAGGGTTGACAGACCTCACCTGAGGGATTGTGAGCATATGCTTATCCCTGGTCTCCTGTAAACCAGGACTTGAAGGATGGACACTTCATCTCATAAGTGCATTTCATGTGCCCAAAGTACATGAATCTTGATGGTACTATTTTATGGCCTTTGTCTTCAATATACCAATGATCATTCATTTTATTTTATCTAACCTACAAACTTCTAATGTTATTTATTAAATTTCCTTCTTTCCCTGGAGGCTTACATGGCAGTTCTACATATCCTGGCTGTTTTGATATCTGGGTACACTTGTTTCTATAATTCCAACTTCTTCCCTATTGTTCCTAATTACTTTTTTTAAAATGTGAGACTCTCTTGTTGTGTTCGCTCTCCAACCTGCCAGTCACTCATTGACCTACAATGATGAGAAATTGTCTTCTTCTTTGTATGGGTACCATTCACAATGAGGAGAATGTTGGTACTCTGGAGACTGATTGGTGAGGAACTAAGAAGGAATTTAGAAAAGGAGAGGAGATAGATATTTAAAAAAGGAAAAGAAGGGATGCTCTCCACATAGTGTATGGACCACAACTGGCTTTGTTTATTCCTTAAGTGAAAAATATAGGTTAATATATAGGCTAAAGATAATCCTAATGAGCCAGGAGGTGGTGGTGCATGCCTTTATCGCAGCACTTGGAAAGCAGAGGCAGGAGAATTCCTGTGAGTTTGAAGCCATCCTAGTTTACAAAGCAAGTTCCAGGCCAGGCTTCAAAGCTACAGAAAGACCCTGTCTTGAAAAACCAATAATAATAATAATAATGAGGATGAGGAAGAAAGCTGATGTTGACTAAAAACGAAATGAGCTTTGTCAAGAAACTAAAAAGAAATAATTGAACAAATCACAGACCTACCCAACAGAACTTCAATCACTGTTCCTCTAAAAGTGTTTGCCTAAGAAAATGACAGAATTCACCTCCATGAAAAGGATTTGCATAAATATTCATGACACTTCCATTCTTGGTTGCCCCAAATTGGAAATCATCCAAATGGCCAGCAGTAGGTTAGTGAATAAAGGGGGTTCAATCCTACAGTAGACTACTAAGCAAAGCAAAGGTGTTAGACCAATGAGAGCATCATGGCTAACTCCAAACTCCTGTGCAAAAAAAAGAAAGCCAAAGAGGACTCATAATCTTTAAAGGATAGAGTCATTTGGAGACACAAAGGAGCACCCTGACGCTGAAGCAAATGTTCTGTACTGGTGGAGAGGATGGCACTAATGGTGTTTTAGTCAGCTAGAATGGGCTAAATTGTATCCTTTGGTTGATGCATTGTATTACACATATGCTATATCCCAATAAAATTAATAAACAAATTACCCACTTTAAGCTCAAAAGTCAAAATTCCACCTAAAATTAGTATCTAGTATGCTACAAACTTACTAAAAATGACTTTTTATTAAGCTATGCTGATGTGCTGTACAGCTTGTGCTTTTCATGATTATTTCTTTTTTGTGCACGTTTGTGTCAGTGTGTGAGAGTAATTTCATTTACAAGCCAGAGGCCAAGAGAAGGCATTGGTGTCTTCTATTATTTTCCACTTATTTCCTTGATGCAGTGTCTCTCCCCAAACCAGGGACTTGTGGTGTTTGTTTGTTTGTTTGTTTGTTTGCCTATGCTGGAATGGTGCCATGATGACAGGGGTGTGTAAAATGCTCAGCTTGTTACACAGGTGCTAGAACCCATTTGTCATTCCCATAACTAGGCAAGAGGAGCTCTTAATCATTAGTCATCTTCCTGTTCATATCTTATACAATACCACTAGATGAACTCATTTTTCTTGACAGAGTAGTTTTCCTTTTGATATTATTCATAGCCAGGCCAAGTTTTGTATAAGCAAAACTGACTATAGCTTGTGTATCCCCAGATATTTATCCTAAGAAGGAATTCTGTCTAAGCAGGATGAGCACACTTGGACACAGAGTTGATCAGTTCTTGCCTTGATGACAGTGGCATTTCTTTAATGTGTTTTCCAAGGCACTTGTAAGTGGTGTTAGTGTGCTTCTATGTTATTCATTTTAATTTTGAGAAAAATAGTTTGCTGAAAACTAGTTTCTTCTGCACACTTACAAGTTCAGCCCTCTCTCTCTCTCTCTCTCTCTCTCTCTCTCTCTCTCTCTCTCTCTCACACACACACACACACACACACACACACACACACACTTAGAGAAATATAATTAAGGATTGCAAAATCAATTTGACACTCCCATAAAATGTGTGGCACAGAATTGGCGGGCAGCAGCCTCCGTCACATTCTATATTCTCCTTGTTTACTTCATAAATTCGTGCAAATTAGGAGTCTAATTTCCAGAGCTGTTAATGCCTCATTAAAACCTGCAGCACAGCTTCTATTTCAAGTTCTTTTTTTTTCTTGTATCTAACATGCAACATTATCTCTGTTATGTGGCTATCTATATGGCAATGCATTTAGGGAGAGAATATGTACTACTTATGAAAACTCTTAGAATTGTCTATCTCTGGAAAAGCCATGACACCAAGAGTTGTTTTGAAGTGAGTTATCTCCCCATTACTTCCTGTTCTAGCTATTGGCATTTGTGTCTTTGTTGTCTGGCTATTGTGTTGTGTGAATATGTTGCTGGGATATACCAGGATGGCAGACTCTGCTCAGGGAAGCCCTGTGAGCCCAGAATTCACAGATGGATGAATGCTTTAAAATTTGTTTATTTACTTGCTTATTTATCTATATGTGTATTTATATGTGTCTGTGTGTACATGAGTGTAAGTACCCAAAGAGATCAAAAACCAGTGTTAGATCTCCTGGAGTTGGAGTTGGAATCAGTTAAGGAATGTCTGGTGAGAAAACTGGGAATCAAATTCTAATCCTCTGACAAAACCGGGTGCATCCCTAATCATCGTTTAGTGTCAACCTAATGGTTGGCATCTTTTGATCACTAAACTGCTACTGTTTTTCTGCTCCAACAAAAACAAACAACCAGCAAAAGCAATTTTTAAATGGCTTTAAAAATAGTGTGTGAGGGGCCAGGAAGTTGGCTAAACACTAGTTTCACACACCAGATGACCCTAGTCCAATCCCCAAAACCCATATAAAAAGCTACATGTGGTGGTATGCATATGTGGTCCTGTCACTCACAGGTAGAAATGACAGGGAGAGACAGGAAATTCAAGGCCAGCTAGCATTGAAGAAGCAAAGAAAGGGATAGAGTTGCCACCTCCCCCCACACCCCTAACTGCCATTTGCTCACTGTGACGTGTGCAGGGAACTTGCCAGAACTTATCAGTGATCTTGTCTTCTACAGCACCATCGTCTTTAGTTATGATTTTTATTTATTCCTTCTTTAGATAGATTGGTCACAAAATACAATCAGAGATTGTCAACTTAAAGAGAAGCCACTGGCATAGGAATGGAAAGAGGAATCATGGGAGTAGTAACCTAAATTACTCAGAACCAGGGCAAGATCCTAGCAGGCTAGACGGAGTGAAGAAGGGATCTCCACCAATACAGGCAAGTCTAGAAAAGGCTCCTGGCTTACTTAGCTCATTGTGACCGATGCAAAATGTGACCCAAGAGGCAGGTAGGAGAAAACAAAACAAAATAACAACAACAACAAAAAAAAGTAACAATTTCACCATCTTTCTATGCCGCAGTATCTAGAGGAACTACTTTTAAAGCCAAGGTAATTTATAATTTTAGGTCCTTCTCAAAATTCTTGTATAAAATCAATTGCCAATAAATAATTATAGTGCAATAATAATTTCTTAGAGTTCTTTTAAATAATGATATTCTTAATGCTTTGGGGATTTTTTAAACATTTTATTATTGTTAATATGTATGTATGCACGTCTGCTTGTCTCTGTGTATACCACATGCATGCAGGTTCTCTTGAAGGCCAGATGGGGGCTTCAGATTTTGGAGTCATAGACAATTGTGAACCACCTGATATGGGTGCTAGGAACTGGATCAGGGTCTGCTACTATAGCAGCCAATGTTCGTAACCACTGAGCCAATCTCTCCAGCCTCTAAGATGAGTCTTACTTCACTTGTTTCTGTGTGTCACATTGAAGATGTCCATTTTCTACATATAAAAATTGCATATGCAATGCAGAACATGTCATTTGCTCCTTTTGATCTTTCTTCAGCTTCCAAGAAGGCTTAACTTCAGGTGGGGGTGATTTCTCACCTGAATAAAGTGAAGATTTCCTACTTTGTGACCAATGTACTTGACACTCTTGCTACTGTGTAAAACAATGTATTCTTAACCTATCCTCTATGACTGAGTAGGCATGCAGCAGTGCAGAGATGCTATCTCCACTTCCTGTCCTTTTCAGACCTGCAGAGGATTTCAAGTTTTGGTTCCTGTATGGTGTATCACATAAGGGAAGTCCTGATGCAGCTTTTTGGTTCCTTCCTTCCTTCCTTCCCTTTCTTTCTTCCTCTCATCCCCTCCCCTCTCCTCCTCCCTCTCTCCCTCCCCTCTACTCCCTTCCTCCTGTTCTCCTTCCCTTTCTTCCTTCTTTCCTTTCTTTCTCTTTTCCTGCTCATCAGGCACAATCAGCTCACATCTCAGATTTGGCTCTGGAAAATCTAATATTAAGCAAATTTCCTGGTCCAGCTAAATTCCATAAGGGCATCTCTCATGGTATGAATAGTAATTGATTTTAAGTTAGTTGACCATTAGTTTTATGGTTCATGATTCTAGTTTTCTGGTGTCATTTCCAGAAATCTTGAGGTTAAATGAAGGATCATGTTATGGAAATAAACACAGCAGAACTTATATTCACTATAATTATTTTTGTTCAAGTTAATTTTGTAGACCCCTTTTATTGATAAGTGACAGACATGGATTTTGCTACCTTCTCTACATCTCAGCCATAAGCAGAGGAATGAATATATACATATACATATATAATATGTACATAATGTATACAACATACCATATACATGTATATAATATGTAAATAATGCATACACTATGTTGTGCACATACATATATGTGTGTATCTGTGCATATGTATACATATAAAATGCACATGCCAAAATTGTGGTGATGCATACCTTTAATCCAAGAACTCAGAAGGCGGAGACAGGTGGATCTCTTAAGTCTGAGACCAGACAGAGCTAGTTCCAATACAGCCAGGGTTACACTGAAAAAAACCTGTCTTGAAAAACAACAACAACAAACATAGGGACTATATGTGTGTACGGTATACATATTTGTGTATGCTATAGCTTACACAGAGAAGTCAGGCAACAGCATTGTGATTGGATTGTCCTTCTGTATAGTGTGAGACGGGCTCTCACAGCTTTTTGCTGGACTTTGAATCTTTGAATGTCTAGAGATCCTCCTCCTCCTGTTTCTTTCCTTCATCTTGTCTCATGATCATTGGATTACAGACATGTACTCCTGTGTGCAGCTATACAGTAAGTTCTGAGTATTTAATATCAGGATTTTCACACTGGGTTGGCAAAGACTGACCCACTGAGCCATCTCTCCAGCCCAAATCATATAGATTTCTGCTACAAAAAGGGAACTTTGAAATAGTGTCATTTGTAGGTACAAGACTCTTAGCCTGCTCTGTCTTTGTCATTCACCTAGCATTTTTGAAATACTTCTCTAGATGCTGCAACTGAACAAAGGGTTAGTAAGTTAATTTTACTCCATCCTGTCCTCAGAAGCTCTATTTTATCCCAGTTAACACCAGGAAATAACTAAATACTGTGATGCTGCTTAGCAAAAGGGAGAAGAAAGGTGAGTGCTATCCTGTGCTTTATTAGCAGAATTGTCAAGAAGAAGATAAACAAGGCGATTGTTATGCTCCATTGGCAATCTCAGCTCTTGATGGGAGTACTGTGATCCATTTGGAATGTTATGCTGTTAAAACCTAGACAGATGGGGCAGAGGCATCGGAGGAGAGCAACAAAAAATGATGAAGGGCCTTGAAAATGGGGCTTGTAAGAAAAGGATGGGAGGCCCAAGGCCACTCAATCGTGAGGAAAGAACACAGAGTGATGCCCCATGCCTGTTTCCAACTCAAAAAGAGACACCATGTAGAAGAGAGGGATTGGTTGTTCTTATTCAGCAAAGATGCTGCAAGATGCAAGGAGTTGAAAGTGTGTGTGTGTGTGTGTGTGGGGGGTAAACAGTTTGAACACTAAATACAATTAGGTAAAATTTAAATACTTAGAAATTGAGCTATTATAGGCATAATCTTTGCCCTGGGACCTAAAGCAAACCAGAGTTAGAGTAGGGATCTCAAATACCTCAAGTCTGAACTTGGGGCTCATAAGGAAAGGAACACATGTTTTTATAAAGTGATAGAGTGTTTCCTGATGCTCTTGCATGGGTACATTTTAGGGTCTTTGAACATTCATAGGAGGGCTAACTGGTTTATATGTAGGATTTCAGAGGGGCTAATGCTGTGCCTTTCCCTCCTTTTTTTCTGTTTATTGCTTTCTTCATTTTGTCCTGAGTAGGACATATTGCGGTTTAATAAGGGTCAGGATAAACAAATAGACCGAAGAGATGTTTATTAAGGGAGAAAAAACTCACAACACAGACAGATGAACACAGCAGTTAAAACTGGATGTTCCTTTCTCCGTGTCCCACTAGAAAGAGAGAGTTCTCCACCTCCTTCTGAGACCAAGCCCCACAGCTCACTTCTGCCCCTGGCTCCACCCCTCAATGGATGTGGTCAGTGCCACAGAAGCAGACACAGTGAATATCCCACTACAATTCCTCTTTTAGTCTAAAGAAAAGATTTAAGCTTTATACAAAACTATATACAAAACAGTGAATAACAAGTGTGCTCTAAGAAAAGGAAAATCGAGAACAAAACCACAAACATACCTAGTCCTAGGGTGAAGGCATAAGGGAGTTTACAATAGAGTTGTCCTAAGCTGGAAAGCTTAAGTCTAGTACCTAATATATCTAACTAGGAAGAGAGAATAATACTTAAGATAGTTTAATCTACAACCTCATCAAGACCTGAGAAGGAAAATGATACTAGGGTAGACAGGAAATGCAGATGGGAAACTTCCAAAAGGTGCAGCAAGGACAGAAACATCAAGCTACCTGGACAGTCACCCAATGTCTCACAACAACGTTGGTACAGCCAAAAGCAGGAAAAGCAGGGAGGTAGAAAGGCAGTCTTACATTGACTTGGCAAGGTTCAGCAGTCTTCTATGTTTGTTTCCTGCAAGCATATAGGACCACATGTCCAAATCAGTGGTCAAGGTTGAGGCAGTTCCTTGCCCAAGAGGCCATTAGGCAAAGTGAGGATGAACTCCAGAAGGAGCAACAACAGTGTCCAAACATACTTTCAGGAAAGTTCACGGTGCTGTCAGGAGCAACAGTGTCTCATGTCAACAGAGTACTAATATAAAAACATTTAAATGCCATGTTCTGCAGGTCTATGAAGTGATTGAAGATTAAGCATCTATGTCTGACTAATCTCATAGGCAAAGGAAACATGGGTGAGGATAATCTGTAATACTCATGACCTTGGCTAACAAACCTGAATAAAACTTCCTTGAGTAAAGCAAGGATAAATACCTAAACAATATAACTATGTGTACATTATATATATATATATATATATATATATATATATATATATTTCTGCACATGTAAATTTCTAAAGTAGAGGTAGAATAAAAATGCCTAAACAAGAGGTAGAGCTCTAAAGGGCAGCAAGACAAATATTCCAAATTGTATCAAAATACAAAATGTCTTGAACACAAGCAAAAGTATACAGACATAGAATATGGCAAGTATAATGTGCATAAAACATCATAAATGGAAAGATTTCACACAATATAACAAATATAAGATACAATTCTTCCAGGAAGGGAATAAACTTAATTTTACATAGGTTACCACAAATAAGAATATATAACAATGTAAGCTGTAATATTAATGCCTCACTCTTACTAAATAATTCACAAGAAAATAGGCTAATCTACCTATATCCATTCTGAACCATACCTTTCCCAACCATACCCTATTCCTGTCTAAAAGAGATAACCAAGTCTAAGTATCACCTTCCAAACCCAACCCCAAGTCACTAAGACCAACCTTATGAAGATGAATATTATTCCTAAATTCCAAGAGTGGGAAAAGGGGGCATCGTTATCTTAAGATTACTTCCTGCTGAAATGGGATGATGATTTCTCCATGGGATCCTATTAGAAGAAAAATTTAAGCAACCAAATTTCTCAACAGAACTGGCTGTAACATATGTAGGTAGTCATTGTGTGGCAGAAAATGCTTCACTGGAATTCTACTTGAAACTCTGGCCAGGTTGTAATAAGAAGGTGCACCGATATAGCTAGCTAGTCATGAGTTGTCTCGAGAAAAACAGTCGCAAACCAGTTTAGGGTGAAGTTTTTAGTCCAGATGCATCAGGTTGAGTCAAGTGGAAATGTCCAATTGGGACCCCACCTTCTTTCCAGAGTGTTCAAAGATTGCTGTTGAGAACTGTTATATTCCTTATGGAAAACTTAAATATCAATATCAAGGTAAAATTTCTAATTTTTACAATATGCATTAGGGAAAGGCAACAATAAGTATTAAAATGTAAATGAGAAAATTAGGATTTCAGAGAGAAAATTGCGAATAAGTGAATGAGTCCTTAGATTTTGTTTTTTTTCTGCGTTACACCAATTGGCTTCTTGATATAAGGCAGAAACTGTGAATTTAATCTGAACAACATGCTTGATTTTAGAGAAGGAAAGCCAAATCCAACTCCAAAGCCAGCATTGGTTTACATGAATCGGGACTACAGAAATATTAGATAGTAAAGAGAAATAGATTTCAGTATAGAAACAGTTTACTAGACTTAAATAGTTTTACCATAAATCAGATTCCTCTTCATTAAGTGATTCTTTCTGGAGAGCTGTCTTCTCTTCTGTAGGTACCTACATGTTCATTGTCTCTTGGCTGTTTGAAGATAGGTTTTCTCTGTTTTCCTGTAAGAACAAGAACAAAACACTTCCCCTACCTTTAAGAAGTCTCTGCATTCTCATGGGACCTTATTTATTGGATGACTTGTTTTTTCTCTTCATTAAGATGTTACTCTTGTTCAACTCAGATCTTGATTAACTTAGATGATATCCATAGCTTTTCTTCTCCTGTAGATACAAATGTAAAACCCCTACACCAACGTAACACATATCCTGGTTTCCATTCTGAGCTCAAAACATCCTTGAAGTACATCGGCTGATTTAGTTCAGAAGTTTTTTCTATTGTCCAGTGTCTTTCTGCAGCTGTTTTTCCTTTTTCATAAGCATTAAGAAAGTTTAATGTTTCATTTTTCAGAATTTGGAAAATTCACACTATAGATACATTTTCAGGGTTTCAATAGGCTACTGCTCTGAGCTCTGAAAAGGCTGATTCTGTTATTACACACCTCTAAAATGAAACACATCCATTTGCCATATTTCATTTCTATTTATACCTTTAGGGTTACTGCCTAGTGGTAAAGGAGTTTGGTTAGTGAATGAGCAAGTAGGACATTTCCTTACTATTTTCTTGGCTTGTTGCCAAGTTATAGAAAAATCCTTTCTCAATCCTCTGCTGGTCACATGGTGTTTCTTATGAAACTCTGAGGCTTCTAGCACACTTCCTATCAATAACCGATCAATTTCATCATTGCCTTGTGCTAGAGGACCTGGAAGACCCGTATGGGATCTGATGTGTTATATATATATATATATATATATATATATATATATATATATATATATATATATGATGAATCCTCTTTCTGATAGTATCTTGTAACTGTATAAACAATGAAGTTAATTCTGTTTCATCAGGAATAAATTCTGCAGTCTCGATGTGTAAGACTACTCTCTCTGCATATTGAGAGTCAGTAACTATATTGAGGGGTTCTGTAAAATCCATAAGTACCATGAGAATGGCATACAATTCTGCCTTTTGTACAGAATTGTAAGGGCTTTGAACTACTTTGCTTATTTCTCCTAATTTATATCCTGCCTTACCAGATTTGTTTGCATCAGTGTAGAATGTAGGAACTCCAGAGATAGGTGTTTGTCTTACAATGCGTGGAAGGATCCAAATCATCTTCTTTATGAATTTGATTCTTTCACTTTTGTGATAATTGTTGCTAATTATTCCCAAAAAATTACTGCATGCTCTCTGCCAATATTCATTATCTTTCCATAAGGAGGAAATTTCCTCATTAGTTAAAGGTACTATAATTTCTGCTGGTTCCCTTCCTGTTAGTTGACGAAGTCTTAATTTACCTTTTAAAATCAAGTCAGAGATCTTTTCTATATATGTTTTTAGCTTTTTATTCTGTTCATGTGGTAAGAATATCCATTCTAATATGATGTCTTCTCTCTGCATCAAAATCCCTGAAGGATATTCTCTAGATGGTAATATAACCAGAATACACTCTAGATTTGGATCCACACGGTCCACATGTGCTTCTAATATCCTAGTTTCTATCCATTATAATTCCTTTTCTGCTTCAGATGATAGTATTCATTGACTATTCAAATCCTTGTCTCCTTTTTAGGGCCATTTTCAAGTTTTTCAAATCATGACCTTCAACTCCAATAATGGTTTGCAGTTGAGAAATTTCTCCTAGTAATTTTTGAAGATCATTAAGAGTCTGGTAGCGATCTCCTGATCTGTACTTTTTGTGGTCTAATTTTGTAGACCTATTTTATATCCTAAGTAGTTGATAGACTCTCCTTTTTGTATTTTTTCAGGTGCAATTTGTAATCCCCAGTGAGGTAAAACTTCCTTCACTTTCTCAATCATTTTTTCGAATATTTCCGTTTTAGAGTTAGCTAACAATATATCATCCATGTAATGATATATTATGGATTGTGGAAACTGTTTATGAATTATTTCCAGTGGTTTTTGTACAAAATATTGGCACAGGGTGGGGCTATTTAGCATTCCCTGTGTCAAAACCTTACATTGATATCTCTTCACTGTTTGAGAATATTGTAATTAGGTACTGTGAAGGCAAATTCCTCTTTATCTTGTTCTTGTAAAGGTATAGTGAAGAAGCAATCCTTTAAATCAATAACTATAATAGGCCATTCTTTAGGTATCAAGGAAGGCAAGGGCATTCCAGGCTGTAGAGAACCCATTGGCTGAATAACTTTATTGATGGCTCTCAGGTCTGTAAGCATTCTCCATTTACCAGATTTCTTTTTGATAAAAAATACAGGAGAATTCCAAGGGCTGGTTGGTTCCTCGATATGCCCAGCATTTAGCTGTTCCTGAACCAGGTTTTCTAAAGCTTCTAACTTCTCATAAGTCATAGGCCATTGCCCTACCCATACAGGTTCCTCTGTTAACCATTTTAAGGGTAGGGCTTTTGGTTCCTCTGTTTGTTCAGCACTTGCATTCTGTCTTTGTACAGCCTGGATATTTGGTGTCTGTTTTGTATAGTACTTTATAGCATTTTTCCACAATCATGAGGTCATTTATGGTTCTTATCTAATACCGGAGGAATGTTAATCTGTGTATTCCATTGCTGTAATAGATCACGACCCCATAAATTTATCAATACATCAGCCACATATGGTCTTAACCTTCCTCGCTGTCCTTCTGGTCCTACACATTCAATCCATCTCATGCTTTGTTTTACCTGAGCCAGGGTTCCAATTCCTAAGAATTGAACATTAACCTCTCGCAGGGGCCAATTTCGAGGCATGATAGTTACGTCCGCCCCTGTGTCCAGTAGGCCTTCAAACAGTCCGTTATTCATTTTAACTATCAATCTAGGCCTTTGACTGTTTTTTATTTCCTTCTGTCATGTCTGATTCAACTTCTGTCACTAGTTTGTCATCCAGAGTGGTATGAGGTTTTACAATAGGCCAAGGATTTTCTAATTGTCCTGTGGGAGATTGTCCTCCACTGTGACTGGGAATATTCGGACCACCTTTGACCTGGGGGCCTTCGAGAGCCCCCCCCAAGGAGTTTCCCAGTGGTAAAGGGTTTCCTTGCTTGTCTCTAGTCGATCTACACTCATTTGCCCAGTGTCTGCCTTTGCCACACCTTCTACATAACCCAGGAGGCTGAGGCCTTCTGTTCGATTCATTCTTGGGAGTATGCTTTGCCTACAATTTCTTTTTACATGTCCTATCTTACCACAGTTATAACATCTGACATGTTGATATCTTTTTAAACCTTTGGCGAATGCTTCTCCTATCCAAGCTTCTATGTCACCATAGTTACATCTTCTGTTTTCTTGATGACTTCTCAAACCTTTAGATATAGCTTCTCCTACCCATGCTTCAGTGTTATTGCTATTATACTCAATGTTGGCTGTATATAGGACCCATCCATCCAAAGGTGCTAATTTAATTTTTAAAGGCCAAAGCACTCGTTTGCATTGAGGATTTGCATTCTCATAGGCTAACAATTCTATGAGTATTCGCCTAGAATCTATGTCAGCTACCTCTAATTGTACTGCTCTAGAAAACCTTTCTAGACACACACTGAAGCGTTCCCTTGGCCCTTGCCTTATTTTGGTATGAGATTCTATCCTCTCCCCTAGTTCATGAACCTTATCCCAAGCATTCAGAGCTGCCGTACTGCATAGAGACAAGATATATTCATCATAGGCAGCTTGGGTTTCTGGGTCAGCATAAATACCCTCACCAAGAATTTTATCTTTGGGAGCTTCATAACCTTTCTTTAAGCCCTGAAGTTCAAGATCCTTTGCTTCCTCTCTCCATAAAGCCCTCTATTCTAATTGAGAGGAGTTTTCAAGGACAGCTGATATTAATTGATCCCAATCCTTAGGGGTTACCTTGTTATTCCTTGCCCATGATCCTATTAATTGCTTCACATATGGTGAGCACATGCCATAAGAGACTACTGCTTCCTTTATACTTTTTAAATCTTTCATACATATTGGTTCCCACTGATAAGCAACACCACCTTTTGGGTGTTTTTTCATTGCTGATTTTTCATTAATAGATACAGGGAAAGCTCCCCTGACCCTAAATGGTGTGGAAAATTTTAAGTTTTTTTTCATGCCCTGTTACCTAGAGCTCTTCTTCTGATGTATCAGATTGAAGGTCTTCTAAAGCCTGAAGTCTATTAATTATTGCTTCTTTGAGTGTCTGAACTTCTTGAAGCATATCCCTTTCTAGAGCCTTCATTGCATCGGTCAGTTTCTTAGTTTTTCCAACTACGAATGATTCTATGTTTTTGACATTCTCATCCTTAGATATTATCTGAATGACATGTAAACTGCCTTCCATAAACAATGTTCTATCTGCTAGCTTGCCATTATCCTCAGACATGGAAGAGATTCTATCTACTTCTCCTTCCATCTGATGTTCCAGTTTTTTAACTATTAGTAGCTTCATCCAACCAGGAATGAGCTGTTTGTGCTAGCGTGTTAATGCATTGCATTGTTTCTGTTTTGGTTTTTGAGGCAACATCAGACATGGAACAAATTTTGTTTTCTATTTGGTCATTTTTTATTTCCATGTTCTGTATTCTACCTGTCAGTTCTCTGTTGCCATCTTCAATATTCTGAACCTGTTTTCCTAAACATTCTATGTTTTGCGTTCTGTCATTTTCAATGTTTGAATCCTTGTTACTAAGTCTCCTATGGTATGTACAAGTTCCTTATTGTTTGCGCTAATCTCAAACCATTTTTTTAAGAATATCATATTAATGATAAAACCCATTACTATTATGAAAAAGGTGTATATATTGATCCAGTCATAATTTTCTTCTGGTAAGATGCCTTCTATATATGAAGTAAAAAAATTCCTAAAGTCCTGCATTGTAAAATTATCTGCCATAGCTATGGAACAATTGATCTCAGATATTAGATCAGCTTAAGTTGCAAAAGATGTTACAATTACCTTAGGTGTAATTCCCCTGTCCTGGAGCTTTGATGCTTTTAGTTGTAGATCTCAACTTGCTGTAGTTACACTCAGAGGTGTAGCAGTAAAAAGCGTCTGGCAGCAGAGGATCCTTCTGATTCCGGTTCTACCCGGAATTGCACCACCAAAAAGTGTCCGCCAAATAGCTTCCGGCAGGAGAGGATCCTTTTGATCCCAGTCCCTGTAGAATAGCTTTGAACAAACTAAGGCAAGCAAAATTTTGTTAAACAAAGGAGTGAAATGAGCCTTGTACAAATTGTTGAGACCACAGGGATAACAGGAGCTGTTTCTAACTGCAGCTTGTATATTTTCCGCCAGCCCACTGGCCGCAGCTGCCGCTGGAGCCCGCAATCACACAAACAGGGCAGGCGGCGGAATCTGGGCCTAGTGCAGCAACACAAAAGGCAGGGCTAATGCCGCAGGGCTCTGTGCGAATGCAATCTGAGGGAATGGGCAGAAGATGAGCAGTAGTCTCAGGGCCAAGATGGAGATAAAAGGAGTTCTAGGGCAGGGTGTATCCGCCTGATTAGGCAAGAGACCTTCCTGTTCGGGGAAGGTGGGGGAAGGGTTGCTGTGGCACCTGGGTAAAACCCAGGTGCCTTGAAAATCCTGATCCTGCTTCTGACACCAGATATTGCGGTCAGGATAAACAAATAGACCGAATAGATGTTTATTAAGGGAGAAAAAACTCACAACACAGACAGATGAACACAGCAGTTAAAACTGGATGCTCCTCCCTCCTTGTCCCACTAGAAAGAGAGCATTCTACCTCCTTCCGAGACCAAGCTCCACAGCTCACTTCTGCCCCTGGCTCCACCCCTCAATGAGTGTGGTCAGTGCCACAGAAGCAGACACAGTGAATATCCCACCACAAGGACAAAACTAGTAATGTAATGAGAATCTCAGGACAAGACAACAGCTTAGAAAACAGCCCATCAAATTGTCAACTTCCAGCTTCCCTTCGTACCTAACCACTTTCTCAGTTGTGACCTGGTTTTCATTGTGCCAATCTGTTGTTGAGTTGGTGGGGATCCTTGCTATGTCTTTTGATTAACTCCTCTGGCTTTAATATACCAGATATGTCCCAAGTGTGCCTTTTGCATATTAATTACCCAGGATAAGCATTGGGTGATTTATATCCTAGCAACCAATGGGTAATTTTTGTTTACATAAAGGCATAAGAAATAGCATTGAAAGCACATCTGTCCCATTGATACCCATTAGTTGTCCATATCTGTATTCAACTGTGACTAGTTGACTCTATCCATACACATCTGTGATGGTAATGTAACAATTCCAGCATTGGGTTCTGATGGATAATTCCTGGAGTTTCTAGAGTGAGTGTGATGTGGTGAGAGCTGGTATGACCCAGCAGTAGAGCAATTTCCGTTTCACTTTTATCAATTTTTATTATTTACTTCAACAGTGAATAATTCATTGCATCGTCTCTATTATTTCATGGTTACAATGAAAACCCTAGTGAGAAGATAGAGCCAAGCATGCCTTGTCTTACTCCCATGGTCTAAACCATGCCTTCTAATTGTGTGTTCTCTTTGAATAGGGGAAAAGCTCATGGTATTTCTGGAATGTTTCTTGATTTGATAATTATTTCCCAGGTTAAGTCTATGTCCTGTGATTGTGGTACCTGCCTCTTTCCTTTTCTTTATTTTTATTTCTTGGCTGTGAAGTGAGCATTTGACCTAACAGGAGCTCCTGTCATGATCATGCATCCAGCCACCTTGCCAAAGGACTGGTCAGCTTTTCACCTCTAAAACCAAGATAACATCTAAATAATAATTCTTGACCTTGCAAGTAGATGGTCTCCGGTATTTTATCACAGTCATAGAAAGTCGATAAACACATACTGTGCCTGAGATGTGAGCAGAAACTCAGAAATGCTGTCAGATAATGGTTTAGACATCCTCCTTGGTGTGATCATTATACTTTTAAATATAAAACAAATAGCTCATCATAGTATAAGAGATCCTAAAAACACAAGGAACACAGCAAGTAGACAACTCACATAAAAGAACTATTGTCCCAGCAAAAGAAGTTACTTTATGCCTAGATATCTATCACCAAGAGAGACCATTTGGCTGGCTGCTGGGAACCTGTGGAGACTTAGAACACTTGCTAGCCTCCCTCAGCCATATACTACTAGGAGTCAGGCTGAATGCAAGGACTCTTGTGGATGTGTGATGTGTAAGGGAACAGTGAAGTTTTGGGGAAATGGCAGCCTGTCTTGGCTTTTGGTATGCTCAGCAGTGTACCAGCCTCCCCTGTGGAGCCCATGATCCCCAACAGTGTTCTCACTGGAGGGCTGCAGCAGGGTGGCTTCTTAGGAGCCTGTAGCACAGCTTAATGGACCCCTTTGCCTGATGACAATAGAGGGTCTCATTTTCGTGTTTGTTGGTTGGTTTGTTTTGTTTTGTTTTCTTCTAAGATGATATTGCAGGTCCAAATGTTCATAATCTTAATTAGGGCTGAGGAAATTGTATAATATACTCCCATCTTAGTTTTTTCAGCACACTGAGGAAAAGCATTGACTTGCTAAATCCTAATGGCTGGTAGAAAAGGAAAATTGTAATTTGAGTACATGGGTTCTCTGCCCCCCCATTTTTTTTAAAGTTACTTACAACTGTCAAAAAGGAAATCTCCCACAAAAGCAATTTTATTCCCTCAGCATGGGAACCACATATGTCATTGCTGATGGAGCCTCTGTTGGGAAGGCAGAGTCAACCCCAGGAGGAACTTAAGAGCAGGCTCTGCCTTCAGCAGCTTGGCTACCAGCTCAGTGTCCCAGCTCTGCAGAAACCCTAGCCTCACTGTCCACCTGAGGATGCTTGTGGCTTTTGCTCAAGGTCTGTTCTTCTATCTGAACAGTTGCTTTTCTCTCTTAAGACAAAGGCAACTATTTGCATGAAATCCCTTCAAGCCCCCAGTGTCAGCAGTAAAGTAATCTAACAGATGTCACTTTGGTGCAGTGGCAGTGGCTGTAGTATATATTCGGGCCTTTCCTGGCCTCACTAGGAAGCTTACTTTAAGAACTCAAAATGGGAGGTCAACTTGAAGTTGTTTTGGAGAGAGAACTTTGGACTAGCAGAGAATATGACATCTGCACTTATGGCTCCAACCATGGGTGGAAGTTTCATCTTTGGACAAGTGTGTATTGACAACAATTGTCAACAGTATTGACAAGTGCCAGGTACCTGTGATAAAACAAAAAGATGCTCTGATGGTGTGACTGTGAAATGTTCCCCAATGGCTCATGAGTTTAAACATTTGGTGTCTATCTGATAATGAACTTTTGGAAGGTTGTTGTAGGAACCAGGTGAAAGAAATGGAATAAAGGAAGGAGGAAGACATGAGGGTTATTGCCTGCTCACCTTTTGCTCGAGTCCTCTGCTTCCTGTTTCTGATCAGTTAGTGTTATACTTAATGCCATGCTGGACTGCACCCCCTCAAACTATGCACTAAGTAAGCCCTTCCCCACTTAAGTTGCTATTGTAATATAAATATAAATAGTATAGATACCTACAATACAATGCTCAGTCCACAGCCTTATAAAGTCTAAGAACTGTGCCATTCTAAGTCATAATCTTGGTTTGGAAATCTTTATGGAGAAGGTACTACATAATAGACACTATCTATAATATCTAAGAGCCAAGCTATTCACAGCCCCTGTCTTTGTGGAGACCTTATCCCAGGGAGTTCCAGGAGTGAAGTGGAAATTCAGTTACTTATTCACCCTCATAAATGAAAGCTTAAAATTAGCATAAAATGACCCATCTTCAAACATCATATTAAGAAAGTCCTATTGTCTCTGACCATATTGGATAAATAATAGAGCTAACTATACTGTCTTATTTTGAACACATAGGGAACAGCCCTTGTTGGAAGGAGGCTTGTGTTGAATTTTTCATAAAGTCAGTTAATTACCTTCTAATTAAGTGTGTGTGTTTTGTTTATTTAAACCAAGGATTTTGTGGGGAATCTGCTTCCAACCAAAAGGAAAATCATTCCCATGATGCTTTGAAGAATAATAATGAGAATTGAGGTGATGGCAGCTCAACAAGCTGCTGAGGCTGGGAAGAGGGAGGAGCTGGGCATGACTCTGCCAAGTGGTTTTAGGTGAGGCAGGAGGCAGGAAGACTGATGTTTATCCAAATTAGAACTTGGAAAGTAGTGAACAGCGGGACCATGTATGTTATCAAGAGTGTGGTTGATAGGTTTTGAATGCACTGAACTGAATCTGTTTAGAGGCACATTTGAGGGAGACAAAACAAGCATTAACATCAAGACCTGTTCTAATTCAGGAACTTTGTTTATTCTCCAGGAGGTAGAATGCTGACTGTTACTAGTGCTATTACCTAGGATGTTGAACACTCATTCTGTAAGGTGAGAACTTCACCCATCTGTAGAGTCCTGGACACAGGAAAAAAATAGACACAGACAAAACAGACTTATTTCCTTTTTGTTTTTTTCCAAAGGAGGGAAGAATGATAATTCAACTTGTTAAGCCAGCTGTGACTCAAGGTCCCATTGTAACCTCACCATGTTTATCAGCCCCTGCCCCAAGTTTTAGGACATGAAACGTTGTTTCTACTTTGTTACTCAAAGTAGTAACACAGGCAAATGTAAATACATTTCTCAAAATTAGCATACAATGATTCATCTTCCAACAGCATATTGAGAAGGCCCTATTGTCTTTGACCACATTGGATAAAGATCAGAGCTAACTTACCCACCCATCCCCCAACCTCATGTAGGGGGTAATGGCAGGCAGAGTTCCAGTTCATTCTATGTAAGATCAGACACAATGTGGGAGAAGGGATTTCCACACATGTGCCTGACCTTCACTGATATTACTCAACAGCAGAATATTAATAGACCCAGTGAGCCTAAGAAGGCCAAAGAATGGTGGGCATAGCTAATTCCTGCCAGGTGATAAGGTGATGAATATAGCCACCTTGGTGGGTAGCTGAAGGATGGAGTGCAGGAGCTAGAGGTTGGTTCAACAGATTTGGTGTAATGGGGGGTATTTACACATTTTCTTAATTTTGGATCAAATTTGTTTTTCTTTCTTTGTATCCATTGCCAGGTCTTCTTTATGTTGACTTTCTGAAATCTTTCTCATCTGTGACAGTATCACACTGTCACTGAGGAAGACTAGTTTTCTCTAATTCAGAAACAGGGAGAAGATATACACATACATACATGCATACATGCATACATGCATACATGCATACATGCATACATGCATACATGCATACATACATATCTATGTAGATTAAAGGTACATATATATTCATAGATAGATAAATGCATAGACACATAATTAAACAGACAGATACATGTCTGGGTGTTATTGTTAGACTAGAATAGAATTAAATTTTAAATGTCATCAAGTAATCTGTTAGAAGTCATGAAAAAGGTCAATAAAAGCCAAGATGAGCCAAAATGGAGGACTCCACTTGATGGATATTTCAAAGAAACCATAAAAACCAGAAGAAAGCATTATACCTGTGGTCTCCAGGAAGTGCATAATAAAATTAACTCTATCCATAAAAAGTAGTGTTACCCTTGAGTGATGGCTATTCTACTACTTTGATTTTCAAACTGTATGAGGTGTTGTGTGTGTGTGTGTGTGTGTGTGTGTGTGTGTGTGTGTGTGTATGATTTTTCAACATTTTACCTCTTAAATATTATCAGAGTTAGTTGTTTTATGGAAATGGTGGAAATGTTTGACAGAACTTAATATTTGTACTTGTAATAATTATAACACTAGTATGTCAGAGCTAGTATAACAATATACTATGAGATAAATGGCTTAAGCAATACAAATCTATCCTCTTAATCTAGGTATTAGATATTGTACTAGATATATAGTTCTATATATCTAATGTCTACTAGAAAATAGACATATGACATCAAGATTCCTATGCCATTGGTTCTGTGTGATCAACCTACCACATTCCATCCCCTGGCCCCCATAAGCCTGTAATAATATCATGGTCTAGCATAGTCTCAACAATATTTAAGCATCCAAAATTCAAAGTCTTTGCTGAGATTCATTCAATCTCTTAACTATGATCCCTTATAAAATCAAAATCAAAAAACAGATCACATACTTCCAACATATAAGGACACAGAAGATGCATTCCCATTCCAGAATATCAGGAAGGGAGCATAATGAGGAAATACTGAACCAAGGCAAGACTGAAACTCCAAACTCCAAACACTGCATCTCCATGTCTGATGTTAAAAAGCTCTTAAAATCTCCAACTCATTTCAGCTTTGTTGAGTGCAACACACTTTTTCTCTTGGGCTGATAGCATACCTTATTAGCAGCTATCCTCAGAAGATGATCCCTTGAGTCTAGCAGCTTTAACATCTTGTGCTCTTCAAGGCAACCCATTGTTTCAGGCTTTACAATTCACAGCTTCATGCAATGGCCTCTCTACTGGGCCTCCATTCAGAGACACTCTTGACCTCAGTGGCTTTGTTTATGCAGAGGCACATTTCATAGCCCGTTTCTTCTGTTCTTAACTCTAAAGCTAGAACCACATGGCTGAAGCTGCCAAGTTCTGCTGCTTGCTGGGACTGGAACCACATCTTCACCAGCTTTCTATCATGCACTGCCTAAGCTTGGCTGTCCTGAAACTTGCTCTGTAGAACAGGCTAGCCTCAAACTCAGAGATCGACAAGCCTCTGCCCTCCCATGCTGGGATTAAAGGTGTTTAATCTTTTTGTAAGTTCCTTTTCACAAGTTGGAAACTTAGCTAGGTGGGATCTTGCTCTAAGGTGAACACTCTGTTTATGCCATTTCTTAATCCATTTATCTCTTTGAACAAAGAATTTAGCTCCATTCCACTTCCTGGAGCTCTTTTCTCCTCAAAATTTAGATTTTTTTAATTTACTCTGCTCAGCTTGCTCCTTTTTGTTACAAATCTTCATTATAGTTGCCACTAAAAACTTCACAGCCGAGTGTGTACTAAGCTGTTTTGAGATTTCCTCTGGTAATGGAATTAATCCAAAAATTTTTACATTAGTCTCAGGCAGACTCTTCAGACTGGGGCAAAAGGTGGCCACTTTCTTCATCGAACTATCATAAGAGTGATCTCTAGGAAAATACTTCTTTTGTGTGACCTCTTGAGAGATTACAGTTCATCAAATCACACTCAGCACAGCTGCTTTCTATGTTCCTACTAGAATGGCACTTAAAGCACTTAAAGCGTTCATCTGATTTTCTAGTTCACAGTCCCAAAGTCCATAATACTCCTAACAAAAACACGATCAGGTCTGTCACAACAATACTCTAGTTCCTGCTACCAACTTCTGTCTTAGAGTTTTCTATTGCTGTGAAAAGACAAGGAAAACATTTCATTGAGGGGGCTTGTTTGCAGTTTCAGAGATTCAGTCCATTTTCATGGTGGGAAGCATGGTGGCATGAAGGCAGACATGATGCTGGAGGAGTAGCTGAGAGTCCTATGTCTTACAAGCAACAGGAAGTTGACTGAGACACTGGGAAGTATCCTGAATATAGGAATTCTCAAGCCTGCTCCCACAGTGACACACTTCCTTCAACACGACCATACCCACTCACTCCAGCAAAGCCACACCTCCTAATAGTTCACTCTCTCTGAGATTATGGGGGCCAGTTACACTCAAATTACCATATAGTGATACAATTAAATTCTTAATAATCACTCTACATCACCAACAAAAAGTAAAATATTAACTCAGTGAAGAAAATGTACTCTAACCTAGAAGAATATCACACTTTTTATTCTTTATATCTAATTTACTAAACAAAATTTCACTATTACCATCAACATTGCAAGGTATGGTAGCTAAAGCAATGGTGTTGTAGATCAAAAGCCCTAATAATTAGCATTAGGATGGCATATGCTTTTATCTAAAATGCAACCCAGGAATGCAACATGAACAACTGAATAATTTTATTTTAGCATAAGACTTTTTATCTATAGAGATGGCCTAGCTGCCCTATTCTAAGCTTCTGTAAGAATGCTTGGGCTCAGATAATCATAGTGTGGAGACAATCATAGTGTGGAGACATTTGTACTTATACAGTAACAACCAGGATACACCAACTGAAGTAGCTGTTTTATTTTCTTATGTTGCTTCATGAAAATATTAATAAATAATAGAATTATTTGATGCTAATCAAAGACATGCAATTGTCCTCACAGCTATTGCAATATAAGTGACCACATGAACCATATAGCATCATATATTCCACATGCATTTTTCACAAATATAGTAAAAGCCAATCATTAGCACAAGCTCTGAGAGCTACTCATTCAATATACAGGAAAATCAATTTTGAACTATAAGTATGAAAGCTTGAACAAAACTTCTAATCACTTATTTTCCTCCTACTCATGATTGCTTATATTGATGCTTAATATACTAAGATCCATGTAAGATTAATCTTCCGCAAAGGTCAACGATTGCAACATTGAGGGTATGCTAGTCACATGTAGCTGTTTTCGGATGTATATAATCTCAGTGGAGGAAGAAGAAACACTAATTGACAGTGCTTGTTTCCTTATTTGGTGCATTGTCCTAACTGTGCATAATATGGGAGGAATAGCAAAGAGTCATATGTCTCCCGTTAGTTCTCACATTGATGATGGTTTGTTGATTAGGGAGTTGGTGACTATTATTCAGCATCAATCTGAGGTAATTGATATTGAAACTCACGGTATGAGTGAAAACTATATGGCAAATTAAATGCAGTCATTGGACACATTTCTTAACCCTCAGACAGTTGCCTAGATATAGTAGCTTATATTAGACAAAGGATTAAGTTGCTCGCTTGTGCTTTTATATTTAATGTTCATTTCTACAATGTATAATAATTTCAGAGAAAATAGAATAATCTGTGAAAAATCATATAGGTGGACCATTTTGTTGTTTTTTTAAATTTACTTATTTATGAATTTATTTACCTCTGAGACAAGGTCTCACTGTGTATCCCTGGCTGGCCTAGAACTCACTATGTAGTCCAGGCTGGCCTTGGATTCACAGATAAGCACCTCATGCATGGAAGTGTTAAAGGCCTATGGCAATTTTGTTTTCTTAAGATATATTTTATTTTTCAGTGTGTGTGTGTGTGTGTGTGTGTGTGTGTGTGTTTTCATGCATGTACATACATACATGTAAGTGCAGGTGCCCACAAACTCCAGGAAAGGACTTCCTATCCCATGGAGCTATAGTTACTAGCAATTACAAGCTACTCAATGTGGTTGCTAGGAACCAACTCCAGTTCTATGTTAAAGAAGTGCACTTTCTTATCCACCAATGACCTCTTTAGCACACAGACTTATATGTGCATTATATACAGTATGCATATATGTGTGTATATGTGTGTGTGTGTTTTTAGGTATCAGAAAGGATGTTGTATAGAACAAACTCACTCTGTAGCCCAGAGTTAACCTTGAATTCCTCCTCTCTCTGTTCCCTGAATACTGACATCACAGGCATGCACCATCATGCTAAGGAAGGCAATCCATTTTAAATTGTAAAGATGGAATCGAAGTATACACACATGAGTGTATCAGGTTTTATGCATGGGTAGTAAGCCATCTTGCTATATCACTCTTGCAGTGGCGTCAACTCTTTGAGTCTGTGACAGTTGTCTTGGTGCCTAGATGGTGATCTACCAGCTGTTGAATCCAATTGTTAACCAGAGAATTCCAGTGAAAAGAATTTTTAGCAAACTAATTTAAAGTTGTATTCTTGTGCGTTACTGGGCTTTGGGCATCTGCCTTAAGCTCACCCCAGCATAGCTTTTATTACCAGCCAGCCTACTATATTGACAGCCTACTATACAGTTCCTACAGCTACCATGTACCGTGTGTAAAGTCAAGCAGCATTTTTTAATATTTTCGACTGCTCTCACAGGCAATGGAATCCATGTCATAGGCAAAGTGTCCTTTTCTACCTGTAAACACTGACATTGAGTTGTGTTCTCTGTGTTAAGGAGAGAGCAGCATTGCAGAAATTTTTTTGTCTAGTTTATTCCTCACCTACAAGACTAGCTTTTTGGTTGACAAAGGTGGTTTTGTGTATATCTAAATACATAGAGTCATCTTTAAACATGGAGTGCCCCTAAATCCTCTATCAAATTATGGTTGGCTCTATGAGACTTTCAGTTTTCTGTCTTTATCTGTAAAATGGCATCCTTGATCAACTCTGCTACCAGAGCTAGTGCTATTTCTAGCCATGGTAATTAATTTAGTATTTTCTAAATTTGGAATCCTAACCCCCCAGTAACTCCAATTTTAATTATTAGAATCTGTTATCAAAGGTTTTATATGTAAATTCACTCTTGCAGCAGACTGTTATGTTCCTTTGTCTGCAATGGATAGAAAAATATGGAGAGGAATTTTCAAAAGTTTATGTTCTGTTTTCTTTCCTTTGATTTGGAAATTAATCTGTGAGTTTATTTATATTTTAGTCACGCACTATATTTTGTGAGGCATGAGTTGTTTATGTATACTATTGAGCACAGCTTTTGTTTTAGATCATCCCTCTCAATGTTTCTGAATCCAAACAACTCTCCACTAGTGTTTTCTGGCAGCTTGGGAACACAACACAGGGCAGATATCCTAGGAACAACATGAGAGAGCCAATTGCCTGATTCATTATAACACAAATATTGTAATCAATCATAATCTTAAGTGTTCCATAAATCCACAATTCTGTGAAAGGGATAAGAAGAAGAGAGAATTAAGCTATCAATGTGTTCACTACAAAGGGAAAAGATATTTCCTGATTATCATCACTCAGAATTAGTCAGATATATACATGGTAATCATTCATATTTATGCAATAAAATGAAAATCAACATAAAACCCCATGAAGAATAGCCTTTTATTTTTCTTTTCTCTAAAAGATGAAACAAAATAGACTTAGGTACTAATTTAATCCCCTCTTCAGTTGATAACATAATGGATTTGGGGAGTATAAATATGGAAATAAATATAGCCTTATATTTTCCTGCCTAAAGGTGATGCTTTTTCCTCTGTCAGAAGAAAGAGCACAGCCATCCCTGAGCTGGGTGAGAGAACTATGCCCTAGTCCCCTAGTTTCCTGAGCCCAGACATGCTTAATGCAGCCTCTCCATCTGGAGTTAGGTCATGAATACATCTCTGATGTCTTTCTTCTATGTTGTTTTTGCAGAAAATCACCTATCCCTGCAGAGAGACAGAATTCAGGGCTCTCCATTGGTTATGATTTCAGAGGGTAACTGAACTTATTCTCCTGCCATAAACAGGCCTTCCAGGTGTGTTGTGCTTCCCTGAGTCCTGGATCAGGGAGCATATCAGTAAACATGTGATCAGTGATTTTTAATATATTTAAGAAATTTTATGTTACATCATATTAGACAGAGTTTGTCCTTTGGTTGTCATTCTGGATGAAGTGGCTATATGATTTCTGTGTTATTTTATGTGAGAAAAGTATTCTAGAAAGAGGGTATTTTATAATCTTCTATAAACTTAGAATTCACCCCTATCCCTACCCGACACACATTCCTTCACTGCTTTTGTCCACACACATTCCTTCACTGCATTTGTTCACACACATTCCTTCACTGCTTTTGTCCACCCACATTCCTTCATTGCATTTGTCCACACACGTCCCTTTATTGCATTTGTTTTAACCTTATACTCAGCATGGATTCACATATCAACATTTTGGAAATTTGACGATGAAGATATGTTTTCACTATCTATCAAAATTGAATTCCTATCCCATTGGGAGAGAAAAATACTTTTTTTTATCATTCTTTAACTTTGTAATGTGGATTAGCCATTCTGCCATTTCTGATCTGCTAGCACTTCTGAGCAGTCTTTCATTTTATATGAGATAAAAGATGGCCCAAGGTGCCACATATATATGTATATAGATCCATTGGAGGAGTTTCCAAGTGGAATATGGCTCTGAAAGGTTTTGGATTAGCTGTGATTTAGATACTGTGAGGTTCAGCAAGGTTACCGAGAGCTTGTTTACCTCTCTTTATTCACCCAAAAGAAGAAAACTGATTATTAAATAGTCCCTATTCTCCTCTTAGTTCTAACCATAGAACCAGTGTGGTTACTTTGATGGCCAAGGATCAGTGTGAGAGGTACAAGGTATCTCTACATGAAGGCCATTGAATGAAAGATGAGATTAGAAATGAGCTTTGCCTTTGGTGGTTTTCTACAGGAGCCAAGAACTTGATCTCCTAAAGCAACCCAATTTCACAAAGTGCCACAGGGGATATAAAGACTACAAATAAGTATGTGATAGATGCAAAAATATGCTGGACATATTTGTGATCCTCAAAGAGTCTAGAGCATGGAAATAACATCTGGATGGACAATGCAAAGAAATCGAATGGTCTTAAGTATGCAAGGGAGTGGAAAGGAAGATTTATTTCTCTTCCTTGAAAAGGTAGTCTTCACAGGTCAACATGCCTGGAGCACAAGACAGATAGTGCCTTTTCTCTGAAGCTCAGAAAGACAAAAGTGACACCAAACAGAAAGGCCCACCTCAGATGAAAGGGGCAAGAAGAAGCACATACAAGGGTTATGGCCCGGGCTGTTGAACATCTGGATCTGCATCCCCAGACTGAAATCCACAGACTGAAACCTTTCTCTACCACCTTTCTAGCTCTGTGGCATCTTGTAGTTATTTCAACTTCACCCTGTGTGAAAAGGGGTGTGGGGTTGGCGACTATTGTGCCTTTCTGATGGGGCCATAAGGATTGAAGACACTAATACATCCAGGTCTCCTGGGGACCCTTGACTCATAGTGACATAGACAACTCACCACTGTCATGAGGACCTTGGAAAGAAGGTAGAAATGAAATGTTCTATGAGGAACAGGCAACATTTACAAATACAAATGAACTAGGCATTGTCAACCCTGAAAGGGGGCATTTCTGGAGAAAAGCATTGAGGTGAGGGGTCAAAGGCAAGTCTTGGAAATGCCAAACATCACTTTCTAGAAAGCATTGTCATCTGCTCATCCTTTTTGCCATTTTGAAAAGTTTGTAACTTCAATGTTTTTAATAGAATAAGGCATTTCCATCTAATTTTGTCTCAAGCAGGACTTATACAATATTTGCACTAAAAAGGTACACAGGAAGTTGCAGTGTAGAGAGAGTTCAGCTGGTGAAGTGCCTGTTGCATAAGTATGAGGATCGAGTCTGTTACCAAGACCCACGTAAATGCAGGTATGACCGTGTGTCTACAATCCCGGTGCTGTGAGGCTAACGGCAGCCAGATGCCTGGGCCTACAGGCCAGCCAGCTTAACCTAATCTGCAAACCTCATGTCCTAGTGGTGGGTCCTTTCTGAAAATATCACTCAAGGAAGAGCTGTGGCTTCCAGGGGTACGCACAACACACATGACCCACTCAGACATAGATGTATGAAATGGCTACCATTTTTTTTAAAGAAACATCTAAATAAATATGATTTTAGAAGGTAAACCTCAAAATAGCCCATTGAATTGACAAAGATATGGCTTCAGCCTGTCCTTTATACCTGTTCAGAAAATAAAGGAAGTATATCTCAATTGTGTGCTTATTTGAAGCAATCGATAAGGAAGATGGGCAGTGATCTATGACAATACTGAGCATTTATAGATATTCAATTAGCTTTTTAACTAGTTAATATTATCTCCCAAGACAAGAGAAATATAAAACTAGAAAACAATCAGTCAGAGGTTCCTGTCTCTATGTAATAATATGTGTATCACTTCTCTCCTGGTAGTCAGTTCATCTACCCTGGTCATTGAACTACTCACATCCTTGGACCACCATGTCAATTCCAATATCCCCAGGGGCACTAAGATGATTCCTCCCAAGCTGTATCTTCTGGGATGACAGCTACGAAGGGTTTAAAAATACCCTGGCTTTCTGAATCAGTATGTTCTTCTTAGAGTACACAGAGCAGATCTGGTTGACAGTGAATTTCCAGTCATGTTTCTGCCATAGTTCCAAGGAAATAAATCAGGAATCACCCTACAAATAAAGCAAGACTTTATAAAAGAATGCTGGGTAATGGATGATTTTCCTAAGACAGCATTTAATTTTAATTCTTCGATACTCACTCTTTACTCATTAGTATTCTATAGGCTCACCCAGCCCCTTCTTTTAAAAGCCCATTTCTTACTTTTGGAGTGTGATGTGGTAGATGACATGAGTAACTCTCTAGCATCATCCTTTCATATTTGGTGAGTGGTGAACAGCACAGATGGATATTAGCAAGGCCTCTGTACACATGCCAGCCATGGAGGTGGCCACACTGTCCTGAGAGCTCTTTCCTGAAACAAATCAAATAAAGATTAGGAAAGAAAACGCCAACCTGGCCACAGCTAATGATGGGGATCCAATAACAGACATCTGGGTGGACTCATGGATTCAGGCCTGTGTGACCTTTCCTATCACACTCTCTTTCAGAAGTATATCCAAAATGAGTGCCAAAGGTTGCTTTCTAATCCCTCTTCACTCCCCTTAAAGGAAACATGCTCTTGTGTGTCTCAGAATCTGATCAGTGCTACAATAAGAGCTCGTGGATCGAAGGGCCTTCAAAAATGGCTGAAGCACAGCCAGTCTTCACCTTGCTTCTGACCTCAGCCACTTACAAGAACACCTATCACCTCGCTGTGTTGTCATCTCCATTGCTGCTCAGAGAGTTCACAGTGACAGTTCAGACTGTTAGAGAGCCTAAACATTTGAAATACTGTGCACGTGTGTGTGTGCTTGTGTGTGTGTGTGTGTGTGTGTGTGTGTGTGTGTGTGCGTGCACGTGTGTGTGTGTCTGTGTGTCTGTGTGTTTCATATGCAATCTGTGCATGTAAATGTGTGTATCCAGGTGGATAGAGCTCTTCGGGTGTCTTGCTCTACCACTCTCTAACTATTCCCTCGAAAGAGGGTGCCTCACTGAGACTCGAGCTAAGTTGGCAGCCTTCAAATCCCAACTATCTGCTCTTCCTACTTCTGCCCCTCAACAATGGAGTCATCGGGCATGCACACAGCAACAGCTAGCTTTTCATACTGAGTGCTGGAGATCTAAGTTCAAGTCACACTTGCAGAGTAAATATTCTCATCCACGGAGCCATCTCCCCAGGTCCCTGGAGTACTTCTTAAATGGCTACATTGACACCAATGTTCTGTGCTCTGAGAGATACATCTGAAAATGTGCATTTGTTTCATGTCATTTGGAAACCCTGACATGGGAAAAGCTATGTGCTCTAATGGGATCACCTTTACCTTTTCATCACCATGAGTATTAAAGTGCCATTATATTTTTGTGATGAAAACTGTAGTTCTCATACTAATAACTGTCCCCACACATTGCACTGATGGAAAAATGTCCACAGTGAAGGCTTCACCTGGTAGTAAAATTGCTTAATAAAACTGAGCAAGGTAATAATGGATTGAGTTCTTTATAAATATTACATTGTGATCATTTCTTCAGACATAGAGATTTCTATTTTTTGAGTTTGTTAACAACTTGTATCTCACTTTGGTATACTTCTTCCAGGCCTCAGTCTCTTTTGCCAAATATGGAGCTAACGTGGAGGTGACAGGAATCATTCAGGTCCCACAAAGGGAACTTTCTAAAACTTAGCTATTTGTCATATTTTGTTTGAGTGTGTTATGTGTATGTTTGCTGCATGTGGACAGGAATTCTGCCAGAAGTCCATCTTACATGTTATTATCCAGAACCTTGCTTTTGAGACAGAATCTTTCACTTGTCTGGAACTTGCCAATTAACCTGAGCTGCATGGCCAGGGACCCCCAAAGGATACACTGTTTCTGCTTCCCTGGCCCTGAGATTACCAGGGCACCCCACTTTGCTCAGCTCTTTTGAAACTCAGGTCCTCGCTTGCAAAGTGGACACCCAAACAACCATCTCTCCAGCCTTGTTTCTAATCTTTAGATTGTGTTCCTATTTCAGTTAGGAGAAAAGGCATCAAAGCTCACTTTTGAAATGCAAATTTTTCAATGTATAAAACTAACCATTGGCAGTTATTCTTAGTGCTGACAGACCTAGGCCACTCTTTGATGATACTCACAGAATGCCAGGAGGCTAATTGAATAAGTCCTTTTAGCAAAGGCTAGCCAGTCCCCTCTCAGACCTCATCTGAGGAAATGGGGGGCAATACATTCACAGTGACTCCTGTAAGTCAACGGTGAGTATCTCTCCAAATCCTGTTCTCCCCCATCTCCCCACACTACACACATACATTTCTTCATCTTGGAATTTTATTTCCTGGGACTGTCACTTAAGAACAAAAATAGCAGGATAAAGTCTGCTCCTAGAAGTTACTCTCAGTGAAATTGAAACAACTTGGAATCTGGAAATAGATTGTACAAAATCAGCTGGTAGGGAATCAAGGCTCTCCCATTGAAAGGCGCCCCAGCCAGGAACATGTTCCCCATTCACCTAGCTCTTTAGGCTTTCCCCAGTTTTCCTTATGCATGCACCCTCTTTTTGTCACACACTAAACTAAAGATAGGAAGCTGATCACACCAAAGGGGACCAAGACTGGGACAGGAGCAAGGAAGAAATCTGTAGAGAGTTAGGAACACAGAGGAACACATGCCACTTGCACGTTAAAAGATGTTTACTTACCTCCCTCACAAAAATCAATGGTTGCTTTTGTTTATTTGTTTAAATAAATGGTGATTCCATGGTGCCAAAGGAAAACGGAAAAGTTTAAAAAAAAACACTGCAATCTGAATTCTTAAGTTTCTTCAGCCATTTCCAAACTATAGCTGAAGAGCTCCTGGGAAATTCCATTCCCTTTGAAGACAGTGGCCATGGTGAGTTAGGCCTGGCATGTGCAAGGCTTTGGGATCAGGCCCTGTACTCTAAAAGAAAAGGAATCTTCTAAATAAGATAATTTAAAATTTGTGAGTTACACATGGGCCTATTGAGTCCCAAGAAAGCTTGAGAGGTTATCCATCCCATTCATTCTACTTCAGGCAACAAGGAATAAACAACATGCATAATAAGATACTTTATGAATATTAAAATTTGGATTGTTCTTTTAAGTTTATACTTTCTGCTAGGCTGATAGGAGGAAGTTTCTACTTGTCATCTGAGCAGTGGCAGATGAAAGAGAGTTTCCTTTCGACCTCACAGTCCACACAGAGCCCTCCCTGCACAGCCACCCTTAATTACATCAGGTTTGGGTGTGTCCCTGCATGAGAAGGTCAAGGCAGCCACCATAATTAGGGAAATGGCATCGGGGACATGCACAGTGTTCTCTAATAATCACACCACCTCCTCTGAACCCTTAGCATTTGGCAGATTTGTTGCTGAGTCTGTGTTTCTGATTTAAAACTTGATGTAAGGCTGGATCCTCTCTTACCTTCATCTAATATTTCTGCCATGACTCTCAGCCCTTACAGGGTTTCAGGGTTGAATGGCCCAGTGGGGATTTTGTTGCTGAGATCTGGTGTGCCTTGTTGTGTTTCTCACTGGAGGTGGTCCCCTGCCTTCCTTCTCTGTGATGTTTCTGGTTGTATTTCTCTAGCCTGTTCATTAGTTTTCCTTTTTTAAAATGTGTTCTTCTTTTCCTTGTATGTAGCGCCTAATCAATGTTCCTCCTCAAGCATGCTGTATATTTCTGTCTATGCTTTCTGTGTGATGCCTTTCCATGGCCTAAATGAAGTCCCTGTGCTTGGACTCTCATGTTACCTGAATTTGCAGCATTTCAGCTCACTTTTCTAACTTTCATTTTGATGTATTTATGTTTTATCCACACAAATCATGTATCTCTTCTCTGTTAATTTAATTCCTCTCTACCTGAGTGACATTGTGTTCACATAACTACTACTAAAGCAATAAAAAATTTTTCTATTTAATTACTAGCCAAACCATCAGCTATTCACCGACAGCCTCCTCAGAATCCTTCTGATGAGCAAGGTGTGTAGGTGAGGATAGCTTTAGTGTTCAGCAGCCTTTCTTGACAAAATCTAGTCAAGCCTAGAGGAGAGATGGGGTCATTAATAACAGTGAAGATCCTGGCATCTGGACTGCTTCTCTGTAAGAAAAAGTATCCATCTCTGGCCTGTGCAGGCCATACCCTATTATAGGAAGAAAAAATGATTTCTTAGATATTTAACTTATATTCAGCTTGATTCTTTATACTGCATACTTTTCTATTGCTGTAACAAAGTGCCATGACCAAGGCACAAGAGATGGCTTAGTGGCTGAGAGGATAGATAAACTACTCTTCCAGGGGACCTGAGTTCAATTCCCAGCACCAATATCAGAGGATTCATGACTGTCTGTAACTCCAGTTCTAGGGGCCTTTTTTACAACTGGCCCTAACGGGAACCTATACCCATGAGCATATGCCCACTCATAGACACACAGACATAGAGTTCAACATAAAATACCATGATCAAAGGTAATTTAGAGGAGAAGACTTTATTTTTAGCTTATGGTTCCAGAGAGATAAAGTCCACCATGGTATGGAGGCATGGCAGCAGGAAGGGAAGGAGTGGCGATCTTGAGTGTGGGTTAAATGATTCCTCTTGATTTTTCATTTCAATGGTGCTTGAGAGCCATCTTCCATAGTAGTTGACCCAAAGGCAAATGAAAGAACCATGGTAATTGCATTGGCTTGTGAAGAGAAACAGTAGCCATGAAGACACCTGAATATATAAACCATTGTTTACTCAAATGACTTAAGGTTATGCAGATTATCTATGCATAACAATTGTAGTAGTTCCCAGAAGGGTTCCAGTGACTGACTGGCATCCAAGGTTAGCTGAACCTGTCATCATGCCCATCGACTGGCTAATGGGCATGACCATCAGGTTCATCTGTGGTTTTGTTCCTTTGTGGGCCAGATACATAGCAAGGGAGCTATTGTTTCCACTTCTCTATACCATTCCTCATGTCCCTCAATAGTGCTTAAGCTTTGTACTCTGTACCATGTGACTGCCAACTACCCAGGAGAACACATCATTGCCTTAAAACTCAGTGCTTTCGTAGGCATGCTTCTCTAGAACTGGAACTTCCCTGAACTTTGACTCCCTTGCTTGCATGCTAAGCACAGAATGTGATGATTTGAAACATCCCCCAAAGTCTCTTGCATTGGAATGTTTGGTCTCTAGTTGGTGGTATTTGGGGGGAAGGTTTAGGTGGTATAGCCTTGTTGGAGGAAGTGTGTCATTATAAGTAGGTTTGGGAGTTTAAAGATTTATGCCATTTCTAGTCTGTCTCTGCTCCATGATTACAGTTTAAGATGCAAGCCTGCAGCTTCCAAGGAACTGGAGTTATAGATAGTTGTGAGATGCCTGACATAGGTGCTGGGTACCAAACTCAAGTCCTCTGAAAGAATGCTTTATTAGTTAGGGTTTTCTAAAGAAACAGAGCTGGTAGAATGAATATCTATGGGGTTGGCTTTAGAGTGGCTGCTTTTGTTCCATCTACAAAGCTGGATGTCTCAGCTGGTCTTCAATATATATCATAATCTGAAGAAGAAGGCTCTAATACCAGTGAAGGTATGAACTTGACAGACAGAGTGAAGGCAAGCAGGCAAAAAGCAAAAACCTCCTTCTTCCATGTTCTTTATATAGATTGCCAGCAGAAGATATGGCCCAGACTTAGAGTGAGTCTTGTGACCTCAAATGGTCTGGATTTAAGGTAGGTCTTTCCCTTTAAATCTCACAATGTGAAAAGACATTTTGACTTAATTCCAGATTTAGTCAAATCAACAAGCAAAAATAGCCATCCCAAGCATTAAGTGCTCTTAACTGTTGAGCTATCTCTCTGGCCTCTCCCCCTTGGACTCTTGAGGTCAAGTACAGACACATTTGGGCTATACAGAAATCATGCCCGTCTCCGTAGCTCTGTTGTCTCATCTCTGTAGCTCTACTGTAGAGCTTGTTTTTGGGTGAAAATCTCTGGGATCCAATACTGTTTCTCTTCTCACTCTCTTTCAGCAGCACTCACCTGTGATACATTTACTACATTTGAAGAACAGGCTCATTGCTGTGCCCCATCCATATGATTAAGAATGACACTCTCCCTGAGCTTGCAGTTGGGAGACCACCTACCTGCCTTGTAAAATGCTAGCTCCATCTCACCTCTCATTCCAGCTCAGGCCTGCTATTCAAGACAAGTTCCCTCTGTGATTCAAATGCAGACTTCGCAGAGTTCAACACAACATCATGGTTTTGTTCTCACGAAAAGCCTGGCCGTTTGTTGTGATAGTTGTGTCTTTTTTGTGATCATTTCCTTGAGATGAAAATGCTTTTACACAAATCCCACTGGGAACTTCAGCATCTCTGTGGAATGGACGCGGTTCAAGCTTGTCATATTCAAAGTAGGTTTTATGTTGAACAACATTGTCACCGATAGCGAAGACAGTCAACACATAAATGCAAAACTCTTATGAAATATAAAACAATGCTGACTGCAGAAACAAAGCTCTTATATGGAATTGTGTAGTTGGATAGCTTTAGATTCCCCCCCATGGTCTAATTGATTGTTCATTGGGCTCACTCAGCCAAAAGTAGAGAGAAACTTTGTATAGACATCATTAGTTTTTCTCCATTTAGAGATTAATCATGAAGAGCTCTAGCTCTTTAATTCTGTAATTTGTATATTTAATGGGCTGCTGCAGAATCTATGACAGTAATTAGCATAGCCTGAAAACTCATTAATACGCAACAACATGATTAATGCAACATTAATGCAAACATGACTGAAGTTATTTGGGTTATGTAGTAAGAAGATTAAAGCTAAAATGTCCTGTTTGTTTTACCACTGGTGAGTATTACAGGGAGAAAAAAAAAGAAGAAAATAAAAACAGGTATCAAATTAGAAACAGAAAAATATATGAATCAAGGTGAGTTTCTTTTTCATTTAGTTGTAAAGTTAAGGACATAAATATCATTTTTACTTGTGTGTTTATTCACCCGTGCCTTTATTATTATTAAAGTTGAGTTTGCACTCAACCTTTTAGCTATATCTAGTTAACCTTTCAGCAACTTTAAATAATTTTTCTAACACTTAAAACACCTTTTAATTATAGTAATCTTTGACCAATGCATAATGCAATTCTATTATGAAAATAATGCATACTATTGGCTGTGCCATATGTGTGAAGAATTTGTTTCTTATTATACAAAAGCTATGTATTAGTCATCTCTTACTATAGTCACTTTTGAAGTTAATATTTATATGTCTTATATAACATTACCATCAGTTCCACACATACTTATAAAATTATCCAATATTAATTGAAAAATATGTAATATGCAATATGCTGTTATGCTTTGGAAGGTTGATCACAAAAGACTGTCCTGTTTAATCTTCTCCTGCATATTAAAGTATACCAAAGTCCTTTCCCTCTTATTTAATATAATGTGCTTTATATGAAAACTATCTCCAACTCTAAAGACACAGTTTTCATTCTTAGAGTCAAATAATATCTAACCTCAGATTCTAAGTTTCCATTTTCAGGTCTAACATACACGAAAGTGAGAAACATTATCTGTGTTTTTATGTTTTGTTTTTAAATTATAAATCTGCGTTGGGAGAATAATCATGCCTTTTTCATTACAAATATTAAGTGAACAAATGCTAGACACTAGTTCCTGGTAAGCCTCAAGGAAGAAAATTAAATCTGACTTGGTGTCCACACTTGGTAATGACCTTCCTCCTATAGGGAAAAAAACAAAATTCTTTCCAAACTAAGCAGCTCAATAGACAGACACCAAGCAACTTGAGTGCCATGGAACCAAGTTTGTAGGTACCTACTGACAGAGGGAGCTGTTAGTGGCTTGGGACAGGACTGTAGGACTATTGCTCCCTAAGGCCTCAGAAGATCCTGTTTTTAAGAGCCTTGTTTAATGAATTAAAATGAAAAAGTCACATTTAGTTTTTCTTAAATAATGCTGTTAGCCTGTTATTACCATTTCTTATTGGCTAGCTCTGTCTTAAATATTAACTTATTTCTATTAATCTAAGTATTTCCATATAGTCTTATCTTATAGGAGAGAGGGCCCGGAGTTCTACCATGTTGGTCCTACACCTTGAAACCAAAGTCACATTTATTTAAGAAGGTGTCAGAATGTCTATAAGTTCATTCATTCAGAATTCTGTATAAAGACAACTTCACCTACAACGATAAGATCATTCAGAATTCTGTGTATAGACAGCTTCACCTTCGCCATAAGTGGGGTTAATTGTAGCAAAACTTTAAAGCAACATATTTAGAATCTGCATTGCTTCAGAAAATCAGTCTTTATGTGTAATCTGCAGAATTGTATATTTGACTAGCCAGCTGATACTTTTAAAGCTAAACAACTATGTTCTTCATAAATTACTAGCTTTTAAATTATATTTTAAAGGGAATGCATAGAAACACAAATTAAAATGTGCCATTGGGTAAAGCCATTCGCTGATGTTGTATCCACCATTGTGATTTTAGTTTACTGGAGGCTTATTTAAAGAGACAATTACCAAATCAGGTAAATAGCTACACAGTGGTTCCTGGATTATTTAGTGGTAGAATTTTTAGAGGTTGTCCTGTGAATAGGCTTTCTTTGGATAAGTTATGTAAGAGCATCCTAGCTAGTGAACAATGCATGTGCAACACAGTATCTCACACTGTCCTTTATTTCTGTGCATGGATGAAGTGAGCATCCTTTCCAGAATATAGTCAGATTGCTTACAGAGTAGATGAAAGGGTAAACAGGGTCATGCATTACTAAAGGGTGGAATCATAATAAGAGTGTTTTTCCTATACTGGAGACATGGGTCAAATGGTGAGAGCATTTGCTCCACAGTTAAGAGTTCAGTTCTCCAGCACCTAACTAAAAAGCTGGATGTGTCTGAGTATGTTCCTTCAGCCTCTGTGATGAGGGGAGGAGGCAGGCTGGTTGGCGAGCTTGCTGGCTGCTAGGCTAGCTCTGAGTTCAGTGAGAGACCCTGTCTCAGGCCAGTAAAGTGAAACAGGTTACCAGAAGTCCTCATTGGCCTCTGCAGCATGCACAGAGATGGGCACCTTTACACACAACACACACACACACACACACACACACACCCCACCACCACCATCAACCCACCACCATCACCACCACCCAAAACTCTCACACACACGACTACTACTATAATAATAATAATAATAATAATAATATAAAACTAAAAGATGGGTTTCCGAGTAGAGTTTGGAGATCATAAATTTGTGTCTGGATCATAGAAAGATGAGAAGCAAGATGATAATTTATCCTTCAAAAATAGAAACAGATATCAGCTCTACATTCTAAGCTTTTGGATGGTCTGGGAATACCTGCCTCTCCACTATCATAGATGCATCATTAATGATAAGAACTGTCTAGAGTAACACCCTCCTGGGATTTCTTGAATAAAATAGAATAAAATAAAGTTTTAATGCAATTTCATCTGGAGCTGTGGGTCCCAACAAGAAAGGACTTTGTGCTCATGAGAGCTGGACCTATAAAGCTGCAGCTGCTATGTACTAGCCCAGGTAGCACTTGGAGGCAAACTCCTTCATTTGTGGTTAGGCAGGCATTCAAGATTGCCTGTTTAAAGGCTGTGTGTTGTGTACAAACTTTTGAGATAGTAAACATATATGCAACCAAGAGAGACACACAGTACATACAGCAACCACAAACCAGTAAGGAATTCCACATGTGAAATCAGTTTGAGAAGATTTCTTCCTTATGCTGCTTGAGGGAATTGGTATCACATTGCTAGAGGGGGTGGTGAGGTACAGAAAAGTCAAATGCTTTGCTTCCAATCACAGGCAAAATCAATGCAGGAATTAGTATTTGAACATCAGAACTAAGAAAGTTACATGTGTGTATCATGTAGGTGGGGCACCTACACATGTGTCTGTGTGTGTGTAGATGCTCCCACCCCCATTTTTATACAGTCTCACCCTGAACTTGGATCTTCCTGTTTGGGCGAGAATGACTAGCCAGCAAGCCCCTAGGATGATTCAATCTCTGATTACCCTACCCAGCTCTGGAGTTATAGCCAGGTGCTGCGACACCTGGCTCTTATGTGGATGCTGGGATCCAACCCAAGTCCCCATTTATGGGCAACAAGCACCTGACTGGTTAAGTCATCTATCACTCTAAATGAATGCATTTTTTTTTCTAAATTACTTTTTCTCCCTGGAGGGGACACTTGTAGAAGGACACTCAAGCTTTACCAATCCCTGGTTACCCACTCTGCAGAGAACAACAAAGGCAAGGGTGGGCTTTAAGCAGCATGTAAACAAATTCCCCTAGCCTTACCCATAGTCCTAGTTACTTTGTGGGTAGTAGCCAGATTCTTTGTACCAGCAGGGGCACCTCCCATCCTCTAGTTAGATAGAGGATGCATGATAAAATGATTTCAGCACATGTGAAGTCAGCTATGTCGCCATGTCCAGTTGTAGAAAACCCTAACTACCTTCACACATTTCCTTTCCTTGTTTGAACACTACTGTTTATTTCTTGTATACCTGAATTTCAGCTTCTTGTTTCATATTCATCTACACTGAAAACCAGGATCCTTCCACATTGTATCACTAATTGGCCCATCACCTTGACTTCAATGTAGTGTTCCAGTCTCAGGAAGTTTTGGGTTCATAGTCAGCTGATAGTATCTTGGAGAGAGAATGAGTGTGCATCAACCACTTTCTGGGATCTTAGCTCCAAAGGAGTCGAGTAGCTTTACATTGGTTCAGCTGCTTGAGATCTAGTCACATGGCTGCAGGGGTGACTTTGATGGAAAGCTTCTAAGGGTGACTTCTTCGTGTTGTTTGGTGTCATGTCAACACATGTCTTTCGTTTTTTGGATTGCCATAGAAGCTGCTGAAATAATTCCACAGAGTCGCTCAGCAGTTGTTATGAAGCTGCAATTCCGTGGAATTTGATTAATTTTGACAGTGCTTGCTTTGTGAAATGAAATACAGGACATTTCTCCATGTTCAATATATTTAGTATGTTGGCAAATAATTCTTGAACTTTTGCTTATTTGGCATGAATCCATATAAATTTAAATCTATGAAATATATGTGCTTATTTCTGCATAAGTATGTACATATATGCACATTGACCTTCACTGGACTAGAAAACAATAATAGATTTGATAAACTTTATGAATGTGTGTCAGTTTTCAATGTTTTATAAACATAATAAAAATCCCATCTTAGTTAAAGATGTTTTGTAACTAAAATTCATTTAAATACTTCTTTTGCTAGAGTCACTTGTTAAAACATTAATACTAAACAGTGTAAGATAGATACTTCAAGGAACCAAACACATGATGAATATTCTATTGCTTACCTCAGAAAACCAACAGGTAGATTGTAGCACTAAATAGATAGATAGATAGATAGATAGATAGATAGATAGATAGATAGATATATAGACAGACAGATAAAAAAACAACAGCCAGAGACTGCTATTGGGGTTTAAGCTTCAAGCTAAAGATCAGAAAAAAAAGCAGCCAAGCCAGTAGATACTACCTCTACCCAGCTGAAATGACAATCCCATCACCACAAATCCTCAGAGGCAAAAGGCTTCCAAATCCTGTCTCCTCTTCCAATTTGTTTCTCCTTCCTGACATATCACTCCTGTCTCCTCCTCCCTAGTGCTGGGATTAAAGATGCTGAGAACACCTTTGTTTCATTTAGGACTGAATCAGTTTCTTGTAGTCAATGTGGCTTTGAATAGAAATCCATCTGCCTCTTTATCCCGAGTCCTGGGATTGAAGGTGTGTACCACCACTACCTAGCTTCTTTACCTTACTAGTGTGGCTGCTTTGCTATTTTGATCTCCAGTGGCTTTACAATGTATCACCACATTATATTAGATGGATTGTATTTCCCTGTTCAACTAAATTGAGTCAGAATGAAATGGCATTGTGGTTTGAATGTTTAAGAACCCCCACAGGCTCATGTGTTCAAACACTTGGTCCCCAGCTGGTGGGATGGTTCTTGAAGGTTGTAGAATCTTTAGTTAAATGGAGCATCGTGGAGACAGTGTGTCACTGGCTGGGTCTTCATACCCTGCCACACTTCAGTCCATTTTCTACTTTGTGACTAAGGATGTACTGTGTGCAACCACCTCACCTTTCTGCCATCATGCCTTCCCTACCATGATGGGCTGTAGCTCCGCAAACTCTAATTGAACCACCTTCCTTAAGTGGTGTTCTACCGCTAGAAAACTGTATCTGTAGAACAGAATGCACAGAGACTGACTCAGGACAGAGTGTTCGCATGCTAAAAATAGTAGTCTCAAGATTAAACATTTATTTAGCAAATATTTTGAGGACTCTGTTTTGTGCCAGTCACTGTTCAAGGTGTTAAGATGCAGAAGTCAATAAAACTAAGTTTCTCCAGCATCTGATGGACTCTGAGGACATTTTAAAATAGTCAGAGGAAAACAAAAATATAACTGAATCTCACACCATCTGACTGAATAAACAGTGTTAAGTGGCTATAGTTTGTAAGAGGCAAAAAGATCAAATCCTTCACAGAGAAAGCTACTTTAAAAGAGCAATTAAAAATGGATGCCCCCTTATGATTGTTTGAATAAGAATGGCCTGACGATGTACAGATTAAGAAAAATGGTTCGAGGATAAAATATGTGTTATATATTTTATTCTGGGGGAAGTCACTTACACTAGAAACCAATGACCCGCAAGTTCCTGCTCCAAGGATCCACACCCAGGCTGCTCTCCATGACAGGATTTCATCTTGCATGCCGCCATGCTCCCTGCCATGAATAAAACCAACTAAACCTCTGAAGCTGTAAGCAAGTGCCAATTAAATGTTTCCCTTGATAAGAGTAGCTGTGGTGTTGGTATGTCTTCAAAGTAATAAAACATTGACTAAGACACCCAAGAATGTCAAGATATGGTGAAACTTTATCCCAGTGAGGAGCCATGCTATGAGAGAAACTCACATTGGGCATTCACTCTAGGAATGCAAGTTAAAAGGCAGAACAAGGCTTTGTTACCTAATCCATTGGATCTATCGTTGTTGGTCTCTCCTGGAAATGACAATCCCGGATTTCTGCTAATGTTCAAACTGCCAAGCCTGACAATGGTTGTAAAACTGTGAAATGTGGAAGAGAAGCAACGCTCTCTGAGGCATCTCTGTCATGAACCAAGAACTGAAATGGCAGTTACTTTTTAGGAGGTGGAGAATGTGGTGGGGATTAAATGAGGGATGAAAGCTGACCTCCTGCTAGGGAGGCTGCCATGAAGGAGAAGGGGAAGCCAAGGGCTGGTTTCACTGTTAATAGAGCAGTCAAAGGGGAGGTGCATCTGAGAAGACACAGTGAAGGGTGAGAGGTCAAACGATGCAGGTCTTTGGGGAAGAACAATTCCAAAGGCCAATAGCCAGACAGAAAGGAGAAAAGGAGGACTGGGTGTGACTGGAAATGAGAGACGTGAGGGAGCCTAGAGAGCAAGACTCTTAGCTGTGGCTAGCTCTCAGAGGCCGTGATCTGTAGACACAAGTTTATGTCCTGTCCCATCCTGAGCTGTTCAGTCACAAATAAACACGCAGGGGCTTATATTAATTATATACTGTCTGGCTTTCTGTTCAGGTTTATTACTAACAAGCCCTTACAACTTAAATTAACCCATAATTCTTAACTGTTTAGCCACGTGGCTTGGTAACATTTTTCAGTATGGCATTCACAGCCATACTGTTTCTGCTGTGTCTGGCTGGCCACTCTGCCTCTGCCTTTTCTTTTCCCAGAATTCTTCTAGTCTGGTAGCCCTACCTATACTTCCTTCCTGGCTATTGGCCAATCAGCATTTTATTAAACCAATAGTGTAACAAATCCTTACAGTGTACAAGGGCATTGTCCCACATCAGTGATAAGACATGAATTATCTTCTGGTGGGTCTGTCTACCCTTTGTTTTATAAAAAATAGTATAGTGAAAGTGTGCTGTATATATGGGGATGTGTGTCGGTGTGAATGTGTGTGAATATGTGTGAAAGTATGAATGTGTGTGTGTCATGTATGTGAGTGTGAATATATGTATGCTGTGGATGTGTGTGCTATGAATGTGAATGTGCGTATATATCCTGTGAGTATGAGTATGTGTGTGCTAGGCATGTGAGTGTGAATTTATGCAAGTGTTAATGCAAGTGTGCTGTGTGTGAGTGTGAATGTGTCTGTGCTGTGTGTATGTATGAATGTGTGTGTGCATGTGAATGTGTGTAAAGTCTATGTGGGTATGAATGTATAGAAGTGCGAATGTGTGTACATCCTAGAGTGTGGCAATCTCTCTCATAACTGGTCTCCTTTTTTTATATATCGCCATCATTTATCTGCACACCAATAGCTAATATATTTGAATATTTTGTCATCACTAATAATGTAAAAACACTAGACAAAAACAACATTAAATTCTCATGTATTGAAGTGCCTGTTTTCAGTGAGAGTGTGGGAAACAAACATTCACCTGGAAAAGCATGTGAATGTAAAGCCTCCTATTTCTGCAATTTCTATAGGGTTTAAACTTGTAAAACTATTCAGTATTTGTTTTTTTTTAAGTTTCCTATTGTAGTATAACATATAGAAATATGAGGAAATGAGCATTGTCCTAGTTAGGCTTTCTATTTCTATAAAGAAACACCATGACCACCTCAACTTTGAGGGACATTTAATTGGGGTGGCTTATAGTTTCAGAGGTTTAGTCCATTATCGTCATGGCAAGAAGCAAGGCAGCATGCAAACTGACATGGTGCTGGAGAAGGAGCTGAAAGTTCTGCACCTTGACCCATAGGCAACAGGAAGTGAACTGTCTACCACACTGGGTGTAACTTGAACATTTAAGACTTCAAAGACCACCCCCACATTGATACACTTCCTCCAACAAGGTCCAACACGACCACACTTCCTAGTTGTGCTGCTCTCTATGGCCAAGCATCCAAACATATGAGTCTGTGGGGCCCATTCCAATTAAAACTATCATAAGCATGGCATAGATTATTTCCAGATAACAATAGCTCTGACTCTTTACATCCAGGACTCAAATCTAATGGAACCCTGCTTGGCCTCTAGAAGCCCAGCCCCAAGTCCTTGAGAAATATCAGAAATCCTTGTGTCCTGACTTTTCAAGTCATAGATGTTGCTTTTGTCTGGCTTCAGACTTTGTATAAATGTGTCCTTGCAGATACTCTCCTCCGTGTTGACCTCACCTTGCATGGTATCACATGTTTGAGATTGGCACATGCAGTTGAATGTGGCCATCACAGATAGAGCTGTCTTTTCTGTAGTATTGGTATTTTATATGTTCTAGCCAAGCAGAAACAGGAAGGATTCCTATCACACTTGTGCATCCTCTGAAACTGTGTTTTGAGATGGGGTATATAACTAGGAATCAGATGGTTAAATCAGAAAGAATGAGTGTATTCCAACAGGATGATTGATGCCTGTAATCCTAGCAGCATTCACAAGACTGGGGCAAAGAGATTGCAAGATTGAGTCCAGCCTATGCTAGATTCTATCTTAAAAATATGTATGCATGTGTCTTTAAGCTCTATGAATAACCTAATGACCATTTCCCAATATCTGTTCAGGGTTGCAGTGTTCATTTGTAGGGAGAATTATTTCTACAAAGATTACTTCCTTGTATATTATAGAATATTGACATGTATTACCAGCTTATCTTTAACATTAAATTCTTTTTCATTTTTAACTTTTTTTACATTTTCTTTTTTGAAAATGTCATACATTAGTATTGTACTGATATAATTCTCACACTTCCTTTCCTCCCCAGCTCCTCTCATGTTCTCTCCCATTTATCTTTACAGCCTCTTCTTCTTTGATTATTGTTACATGCATATGCATACATCCTGCTGAACCCTCTTAGTGGTGTTAGTATGTATATGTGTTTCAGGCTGACCCCTGGGATTAGATACTCTATCAGGAGAGAGTCATGCCTAGAGGAGATGGAGTCTCTCTCTTAGCACTTCTTCATCTAGGGGTGGGGCCTTGTGAGATTTTCCCATTCAAAATGCATATTAGGATCTCAACTGGTACTGACATTGCAAAGGTCTGTCATTAAGATTTCATGAGTACAACTCCCTGGCATGCTTGGAAGACACTATTTCACTTCAGACATTCTTGTCCTCTGGCACTTACAATCTTTCTGTCCCTTCTTCTGTGATATTTCCTTAGGTGTAGGATTGTGTTAAAAACTGGGGGAGGACTCCTCACAGGGGTAACCCACAGCCATTGAATTGAACTTAAGTCTTAAGTCCCCCTTAGTAAGAGGGAATCCATGCTTGACACTGCAAACCTAGCCAACACCTGTGGCTGGTGAGGTCGTGGTCCCTTGAGGATAACTTACTGTTGCCACATTCCTTAAGCAGAATAATACCCAGCTTCATTCTAAATCTTTACTCTTCTGTCCACAGATAGCATACTGTTAGCCCTCATTAGAGTTGGAATTTACACTCCGTATACTTGTCCGTGAATTAGGCATTTGTGTAGTCTTATAATACTGGGTTTTATTTCATGTATTTTTCTTTATTGATATATATACATATATATCAAAAATATACATATACCTACTCAAATATACCTGTGTATACATAATCACTGAACATATTTGCTGACACTTGTCCCACTAGCCTAGAACATTGGCCACTAAATTTTGTTTCCTTGAATATTTCCCAAATGAATGCATAAATATAGAGACAACACAAACATTCTACTATTTCTCTTGTTTCCTAGATGTAGATGGTGTAATTTAGTTCATATATTCTTTATCTTGCCTTTGAAAAATGCAGATCTCCATTTTATGAAGCAGGAAGGTGCTATTCACTCTGCTGCCTGTTTGAGTCAGTAGAGCAGCTTCACACATCTTCTATAGTAAAGCTATCAGGACACTGTTTTAGCTGCGGTCCACAAGTTTTCTTTCTTTTGGACCCAAAATGGAAACATTTGTGAGACAGGGGAGAGAGGAATGGGGAGGCTCTGCCCTCACAAGGGGCACCATATCTGCTTTCATCCCTTTGGCTAATAAAAGTCACATGGCTGAGCCTAAGTCAGCACTTGGGAATCTGCAAATATGTGGCTTTCTTTGGGGGAAAAGAGGGTGTAATTATTTTTGAATAATTGTGCATTTAACCATTCTATCTCATTGTAAATTCAATAACATTTTCTTTATTTCATACATCCATCAAACTATTATTATGCTTATATTTACATATATTTATTTGTGAGTTTAGTTCATTTAAATAATTAATTATACAAAGTAAGCATTTGGCTCAAATGCTAGGATTTGTCTATGTGAATAGTTGCAGTGATCTAATTATTAAGAACATGCTTCAATAAAATTGTAAGTTTTCATTTTTCTCCTAGAGTCTAGGTGGAAAAATATCATTTCCTATTTATATTGGAAACATGGAGGGAAAAACATGTCAAGATTGAGAAAGAGAGAGAGGCTGACGCCATCAAATCAAGACGCACTGTCTTGCACTGCATCTTCCCTTCATGGGAGACACTTTCCTCTGTAAACAGCTTTATATATTTATTGGTCTAAAAGGCACCTCTTTGTTCTAGAAGGCTTGCAAATTATTATGTTTCGAGAAACACATGCATTTTTACACTTTGAATGGTGTGTACAAAATCAAAATATTCCCAAGTGCTTCTTAGATACTTAATTTTTCCCATGATCCTTGGCTATTTTCAATTCCCCAGATATCTCAAATGATAGACAATAGTGTACTCAAGTTGGATAACTATTCCCCTTTTCAATCACTCAAACCCTGACTCCCATCATCTCTGCAGCTACTCTGGAGATGCCATCCTGCCCATCAGTAGAGAACAGGGACACCCTTCATGTCCTGAATTACAGCTATTTTTATCCAATGCCCTTGAGCTATTTAGTTTGAAAGCCATAATTTCAATCATAGCATTTGAGAGCCAAGAGAAGATTAAAACCTAATGGTCAGGCTGAACCTCCCAACTCCCTTTTCTCCACCTAAAATCTCAGTATATTTATGAAATACATCTATGTAATATGATAGAGAATGGAGGTGGGAAGATGGACCAGACATGGCTCTTGAGATAGTTACACTGAACTAAAGCTCAGTCAACTTGACACAGTCTAGAGTGTTCAGAGTCACCTGAGAAGACTGTCAATTGAGGGACTTGCCAAGTCACATTATCCTGTGAACATAACTGGACAAGGTAGACAAGATGGCCTTAATTGTTAATTGATGTCAGAAGAGCCAGCTCATTGTGGGAGGCACCAATCCCTGGGCAGTAGTCCTGGGCTGTATAAGAAAGCTAGCCTCCCTCAAGACTGAGGGAGAGACAGCAAACAGTTCCTCCATTGTTTCTGCTCTAAGCCTCTGTTCTTGCTTGAGTTCCTATTCTAACTTCCTTAAATAATGGATTACAACCTGTAAATTAAAAAAAGCTCAATCCTCCCCTCACCCCACCCCACCCCACACACACACACACACACACACACACACACACACACAAGTTGCTTTTAACCATGGTGTTTAGTGTTTGTCAAAGCAACAGAGTAAAATTTACTCACCCCCATAGGCCCTTCAGTTATTAGCCCAGCCTAAAGAGAGATTTTTCAAGTGTTTATAATCCTGGCCTATTGTGAATTACTGCTCAAATCAGAATTCATTTATTATTTATTATTGTGTTTTAGCTTTTGTTTGATTTTCAGGTGTGTTGTTGATCTCTTTATTCTCACAGTCTGCTCTGTTAATTTTACATTTCCAATGAGACTGGGAAGTCTCAGAGCAGACATAGCGGAACTTAGACTTGATTGCCAATTTCTGCACCTTAAGCTAGACACCGTCTGCACAGGAATTTCTCCACATATGAGCTGCATAAGTGGAATCCCAAGACTGGAGATGGGGCTGATAGGTCCTAGCAGTGTGTGTGTGAGAGAGAGAAACATTGAAAACTGTCCCCATTCCCTGAGCTGGAAATTTCTGTGAGACAAGAGTAGTGAATGCTGTGTGTGTGGTTGGATGGGTCAGTGAAGAGTGCAATTCTAAAGGCTACCTCCGTGTGCTGACTCCAAGAAGCCAGCTCATCCAGGCATTTTGTTTTAGTATCTATTACTGAGTTGATTATTTTATTTGTGTCAAGAAGTCACTTACTTTTAGGACCCTGATAATGTCTTCAAACTGATATTATTAAGTATCCAATTTTGGGTTGACATATAATGTCTTTTCAGATGCATGATTTTGTACACATTTAAACTTCATTTTATATTGATTAACATGAGGGTAACAAAATGCCCAAGTGCTCTTTAGCCTTTAACACGAGATATGTTTAAACCCATTGACTGGGCCCATCCCAGCAAATGGCTGTGTATAATTGCCTGAATGTATTCACTGCATCATAAATAATAATGAAAGTAAATGTACATTTATAAGAGAGAGTCAACAAAACTTTAGCCGTGACTTACCGATGCCACTTGCATCTCTAGGCATCAAGGCCAGCTTCTAGACAAGGATGCCTGAAGGTCTGATCATCCTAGCTGTGTCCCCTGATAGCCAGGAAGAGTATTTTGCCCTTCAGCTGAAGAATGGCCATCCATATTTTCTTTCCAATTCCTAGGTAAATTACTAGCCATGGGGTTAACATTTTTGAGACTGCCAAGTGGATGTCAGGGACTGGGGTAAGCACATAGATGTTCTTGGAGAGCCTTCATCTGTAATTCACGAAGTATGCAGCAGAGTTTCTTTATCCACATCAGTGGTTCTCAACCTTCCTAACACTGTGATGCTTTAACACAGCCTGTCATGCTGCGGTGACCCCAACCATAAAATGTCTTCACTGCTACGCCATAACTCTAACTTTGAAACTATTATGAATAATTATGTGAGTATCTGATGTGCAGGTGACCCTAGAGGGGTTGGAAGACACAGGCTGAGAACCACTGATCTACATCCTACTGGTGAGGAAAATGAAAACTGCAGAAAGGAAATGACTCCCTAGACTCAAAAAAGCAGCACTTTCCCCCAACCCAATCTATTCTACAAAGCTAATGTGCTGAAAACTAGTAAACTACCTTATGATGATTTAAAAGGGACAAGTGGGTGTGGTGGTGTATGCCTGGAACCCCGCACTTCAGGGACCGGGGCTGGAAAACTGCTGTGGGTGAGAGGCTAGCCTTGCTAGGTAGTGGATTCCAGGCCAACCCGGGGTGCACATGGGACATTGCCACAAAATAAATTGATGAATCTGAGCAGGTTTACCTTTTCTTCAGAGAAGCAATTATGATTTTGATCTCTCTCGTGCCTGCCTCCCTTTCTCCTTTTTTCTTTCATTCTTGACTATTCTACTAGAAAATATTTAAGTAGCTTTTAAGTACTGTTTAACTTCATGTTTCATACACTAATTGTTTTAAACTTAAATATGGTTGTAGCCCTGAGTAGCAATCTAGATAGTATGTAGTAAAATAATTAATTTAAACTACTTTGTAAGTATTTAGAAAACAATATTTGAGATCACATGACCATAAAATGGAATGCTTTTAGGCCTGAGTTGTCAGTCCTAGCAAACATGATACAGAATTCTCTCTCTCTCTCTCTCTCTCTCTCTCTCTCTCTCTCTCTCTCTCTCTCTCTCTCTGTGTGTGTGTGTGTGTGTGTGTGTGTGTGTGTGTGTGTATGTGTGTGACTTTCTTGAAAGACTTGAGCAAATGTCTATTTACCCCAGATAGAACACCACTGGTAGACTTTAGAAATGATCCAGTGAATTGGGCTGGGTGAACCAATGAGTCTCTGGGTTACTTCAAGGAGCATGGATGACTTTCAACAGCTGCATCTTTTCTCTGAGCATGGGACATGATTTACAAATGCCACATCTGTGGGGTGTCTCTACCTAAGTTGCAGGCAGCTACATAGAAGAGTCTTCTTGCTCAGATGTTGACTGTTCATACAACCTTGAGAGAAACCCCTGGAAAGATGTCTTCTCATCAGTCAGGAAGTACTGGTGACCATTTGACATATCTGGCCTTTGAATGATAGAATAAGATTATTTGCTTTCCATTTGTTCAGGTCTTCCCTCTAACCCATGACTAAAGACAGAATCAGTGCTTCTACATGAACACCATGTATGATATTCTCAAAATTGATGGGGATTTTCCCCTCTGTGTCCAAACTGTGCTTAGGACTCTGGACTAAGAGCCATGGGTGATTATCTCACACTCTTACAACCTGGACACCCAGTGACCTGGCAGGAAAACCTGGGGCTTGGACAGCCAGTCACCTTGAGGGAAGACCTGAGGCTCAGACACCAGGAGGCTTTGTAGGGTAGAACCCAGGCTCTGATGCTTGGTAACCGCAGGGGTAGACCAGAAGTCAGACAACCGATGACAGAGGGGAGACCTGGGGCTCAGACACCAGGTGACTTTGTGGGAGATGGAAAACCAGACCTTTTGGATCAAGTGTGTCTGAGGATCCTGCCAGGCTCCTGAACAGGAAGGTGGAGGGCTGCATGCTTTGCGAAGCTGGGATCTGAGGATGTGACAGAAAAGGTGGTTTCTTCCCACTGTCTTTAAAGTGGTCTGATAGGTCCTTGGTTGGAGAATTAGATGACCTTTTTGACAAGGACCATCGGGTGTCCCTCCCCTACTGGAACTATAGCTTCTTCTTGGATGCTGATAGATAGAAATTAAGTGGATAATAGTGTCATTATCATCAACTATCCCAATAGCCAGAGAGGAAGGGGGGGCTGCAGCCACCACTGGAGGCAGGGCAGATGGTAGCTGTAGACAGAAGTCAGCACGCTAACTTTGATTCCATCACAGAACTAAAAATGTTATTTTTTTCCCTTTGAAAACCTTACAGAGATTAATTAGAGAAGAGGCACAGATTAGAAGAACATAATGTTGGAGAACGTTCTAGAACAACAAGAAAAGGAGGGACAATATAAAAATAACACAGCACTTAAAGGTGTCTATGTTGATAGAAAACCTATTAGAAATTTATTGAAAAACCCCAGCAAATCCCAGTCAAGATTCACCAGGTGAGCCCTGCGCCCTTAGCCCTATACCCGGCCTTCTGATATACATTCTCACTACCCAGAGCTCTGCATGTCTACACCCACTCACCAACACACAGACGAGGTGGGCACCCTTATGTCCCATTTCTCAAGTGCTCATTCTGAGCACTAAGTGGCAGATTTTTAAACCATGCAATCTAGGTCTAAAGTCAGGGATACAGACACTCATGTAACTTGGGAAAAGACTGAGATAGGAGGATGGCCATGAGTTCAAAATCTACCCAGGCTACATGAGACCCTGTCTCTCAAAAGACAGCATGACTGAAAGCCATCTCCAGGGAGGTTTAGCATTCATTTGGTTTAGCATTCTTTTGATCAGCAAACAAAGATGCTGAGGAAGTATTCAGAAACTTAGGATAAAATAAAGCCCGAAAACCATATGATGACTATGTCAGTAAGACATCTGAATGGTAAGAGTGTCAAAAATACCCCTAAGAAAACCAGGGTAAAGGATACTCATCACCTTTTTAACTTAACCCTGAGTGTCCCATGAGAATGCATTGACTAGTCATGGGTTTTACAAGCACAATTTTTGAAATGGAAAAGTATCAAAGCAAGGACAAAGTGAATGCTATAGCAAAGCAAATAAATAAATAAAGCCAGCTGTAGTGGACTAGAGGAGCAACAGAAATGATTTTTAAAGTTCCTGCTTAATGTGGTGGTGTCGACAACTCCGTCATTGAGAGAGACTGATTGTTAAACAAAAGTTCAGAGAACACACAGTTCAACACAGAGAACAAAGAAACCAAATGCTCAACTTAAAATTCCACAAAACAAATAAACAAACCTACCACAATAACCAAAGTAAAACAGGGGACCAGGGCCAGTGAGCAGCAAAAGCAGGGGGCATATGCATATTCATGAGGGGTGAAAGCCTGCCTCTGCTCTCACCCCATTCCTGTTTCTGTCTGGGGATATTTGAGAACAGTGGCCATTGCAGCTCTAACCTCTCACACAGAAGAGAGGAGGGCCTCTCTTCAGGGACTGCAGCTCATTTTTGAAGTCATCAAGATTTTCATCCTAAATTAGACCAATTATTTCAGACCAAATGAGAAAAGTGGTGTTGAGTGTAGTTTTCGTTTTGTTTTTCTGCACAACTTGGTTAAGAACTTACAGGGGTGAGAAGACGTACTACAGCCGGGTCTCAAAATACAAAATTGATACCATAAAGGAAGATAATATTGACCTTTGATCTATGACCTCTGCAAGTACAATTGTGTGCACATGTGTTCATACTCACACATGTATATAACACACACACACACACACATCCCAAAAACTTAGGAAAAAGAAGAAAGAGGACTGGAGGCTCTGGGCTCTGGGGACACAAACATGAGTGACAGCATGCAACATGACACTCCCAAGAACTACAGCTGTCCCTTCCAGATTGAGAGTCTTCAATAAATGTATGCATGGATGTACCCACATCCTTAAACATATGAGGTAAAGCATATGGAGAGCAAAGACCTGGTATCTCTACATCCGAATATCAGCACCCCATCTCTTTTGGTTTGGGTCCCGAGTGCTCTTTCACAAGGGTGGGAACCTTGAAGACTGCACTGCTGGAGGTAGAGGTAATGGGGCCAGGCAAATCCTCTCCCCTCCGAGCTACAGAACTGTCGTGATCCTGAGGATGCTGCCAGGAAACTCTCTGGAGTCTGGGCAGATAGACAGCTGGGAACAAGTCACAGTGGCAGAGACTACTTCCCATTACTTCTGCTCCCTTGCTCTCCTCTCTCTCTCTCTCTCTCACCAGAACTCACGCAGCTTTCCCAGCTGCCCCACCCCTGCCCGTATAGCTGAATTCTAAGTGTATTACTGAGTTGGTAGGGAACAACCAAACACTAAGAAAACTGTGCTGGCCAAAGTGGCGAGCTGGGGGGAGGGAGAAATGTGCTGCCACGTAAGCACATTTCTGTCTGGAATGCTAATCACTCTGGATGAGGCAAAAGCTGCCTGCTTTGGGCACACTGACAATTCATTCGCTTTTGAAAAAGTCAGGTATTGGTTGAGCAGGCTTGCCTGGGGTGTATTTGAGAAGACGTAATCAGATATAGTATACTATGTGGTCCCGGGCCAGGAGGCAATCTATGAAGCAGGAAGCACTGGCTAGCGTGGGCTGCGCCCTCACCTCCTGCCAAGGGGTTCATCCCTAATGCAGGTTAACTGGACGAATCTGCTCACTGCATAATGAAGGCCCTGCTTATTTTTAGACAGTTCCTGAAACTGCCAAATAGAGAAAAATTTGAATGGTCTCCTCTTATTTGTTCTCATTTTGGGATAGAAAACTGAATATAGATTTGCATGCCAAGTTAGGGATACCCCACATTTGATGAAGTGGACACATTTACTTTACGCACCTGATAGCGACATTATAATTATGTGTGTTTTAAGTACTTAGAGCATCACTTTAAGTCATTTTTCCCCTTTTCTCTGTGAATTAAGACAAGGTTACCTAGTGAACTATGTATCATTCCTATCACACTAATAATTATGTGCTTAATGTGTTTTTTTTCTAGTCAGAATGTCACCCAATGAGGACTGCTTTATCCCTAACCTGATTCTTAGGGAAATAAAGATGCATAATAAACACTTTTGACAGATTATCTGGTTAAGTGTTAGATAATTGTGATTAAAACTCTACCACAGTTAAATCAGACCATCCATTTTCTGAGATGAAATTTTTGAGATGATTCTGTGACATGTTTGTCCCTATTGGCTTTGTTTATTGGATGTTTTGATGTTTCCTGGAATAAACTGAGGCAGTGGCTTTTAAATGATTGTCTCTGAATCCATACACAGGAATTTAATTTTGAATCCAGAAAGGGACATTTTTCAGGAATTTTGTCGTTTTCTTCCTTTCTTTCTTCCTTTCTTTCTTTCTTTTTTTCTTTCTTCCTTTTTTTCCTTCCTTCCTTTTTTTCAAAACATGACTTGTCTGTGTAGCAATTCTAGCTGTCCTGGAACTCACTCATGTCTGGCTTCAAACTCATAGAGATCTTCCTGCCTCTGCCCCCCAAGTGCTGGGATTAGAGGTGTGTGCCAACATGTCTAGCTGTTTTCCAGAATTTTGAAGTCACTACAACACAATTTCAAAATACTGTCATATTCTCTTGCATATTTCAAGCTTTAAAATATTTTAATAACCCCGAGAACTAAGTTGCTTGCATAGCTGTACCCTCCTGCAGAGGGAGGCCATTGACTTAACCCTCAGTATGTTATGTTGAATAGGTATTTAGGGAGAAGAAAAAGGATTCTTAATGATAGTTAAAATTGGACATGTGTGTGTGTCTGGAACTGAGTGCTGGCAATCGTGTTAAGAGATAAAAAGGAGGTATATATAGAGAGGGTTCAGCAGTTAAGAGCACACACTGATCTTACTGAAGACCTGAGTTCAACTCCCAGCAGAGGCATTGGGAAACTCACTCCAACTCCATGGAAATCTGATGCTGCAGGCAGCTGCAATCTCTCTCTCTCTCTCTCTCTCTCTCTCTCTCTCTCTCTCTCTCTCTCTCTCTCTCACACACACACACACACACACACACACACACACTTTAAAATAATCAAAATAAAGTTTAAAAGGGGACAAACATGAGAAATTAACTGCAACTTTAATTTGTATAGTTTCATTGAGTCTCTAAAATAGCTATGATTTTCCAGTCCTTCATTTGGCTACTCCAATTTTGTGCATATTGATGAGATGATATTTGATTGTCCAGTATGATCCAGTTTGTTTTTTCAGTATTCTATACTCAGTGACATACACGGAACATCCTGTCTTCACAGTCAAGGCACCTTTGAAAATAAAACATGCAAACAATTCCAAACAGTGTCTAATTGCCATGCCTGATGTTTTGCATGTGTAACCCTAGGCCTGACTGTACAACTATTGTCATGCAGATAGTGGCATCCTCACTCAAGAATGCTGTGGTGGAGTTCCTCTAAGATTTAAAATAAGTTTGGTGCTCTCTGCTATAGAACACCTCAGTGCATCTGCATCCAGTCAATAGGGGTTCTGATGGCAAAAACTATCCCTGCTGCAGATTACTGCCAAACAAAATGTGCAGAGCCTCTCCTCAGACACCTGATCTTTAAAATGCAGAACCGTTTGTAACAATTTTAACGCTAACTAAGTACACTTTGATGAGACAGCGTTTAATAAAATGCTCATTAATTTCATCATTAGCATGGGTATGCTCAGAAGTAAGCCAGTTTCTTATGTCACACCCAATTAGCATCCCATGCTAGTAATCCCATTAGTATTGTTGAATTCACTAATGGAAAAACTAATGGGCACGCTACCGGGGCACATTAATTGGGCACGACACCAGTTCTGGTTTTAATTATTAAACTATGATAATGAAATGTGTGTTTGTAAAATATTAAAATGTTGAAATAGAATTGAGAAAAATAAAGGAATATGTAGGAAAAAAATAACGGAGAAAGGAAGATGGTCTAAGACTAGAGATAACTTTGGACATGGTCGTGTGCCTCACTGACCAGATTGTCTGCGAAAGTTGGAGTACTGCCCATGTGGGACACAACTACTGTGTCTGGGAAATTAAAAGCTCTATTGGCTGTTGTTGCTGCTGCTATTTTTAACATTGGTAAGAGGAGATTCTATACATCATGTGTGATGCCAAGTTTATTATGAGGCTTCACAAGAGCCAATTAGATGCATGAAATGGGTGTGTTCTATTCTTAGGGAAATATAAGCAGAAATATTTTATGAAACTATCACCTTGTGCTGTTCCATGTTAGACAATGGCCAGTTTTACCCCTCATGAAAAATAGCATAGAAATTGGTTAGAATTTGAGGAAACATTTTAAGTAATTTTCTGAAAAATATATTATTTGTATTTTATGTGTATGGGTGTTTGCCTGAATGTGTCAGTACACCATGTATGCAGTACTGGAGGATGCCAGAAGAAGGAGATGGAGAGCCCCCAACTGGAGTTACACATGGTTATGAACTGGCATGTGGGTGCTGAGAATCAAACCCAGGTCCTCTGCAAGAGCAGTCAGTGCTCCTAACCTCTGAGCCATCGTCCATCCCTTCAGTCCCAATTCCAAAGTATTTTTTAAAATGTGTACTATTTAAACCAACCTTGCTTATAATTTCTAAGAATTTCCATCAACTTATCGACTTTGTATTTGATTCTTTCTCAGGTAAATCAACCTTGGTATTAAATTTATCTTTCTTAGGTTTGGAGGGATCTGCCTTCTTAGTCACAGTAGTAAATGTTGGTTAATGGAGATGGAGTTTCTCCTATTTACTTAGATTTGTGTGTTGCAACCATGTCACATGGCTGTAACTGGCTAGGCAGGCTGTTTGCTATTTTTCCTGATGCTTGTTTATCCTTAGAATATATATTCACAACTTTTTCTCAAGTTTAAATTCTCCTTTCCTTTACAATTTCTCAATGAATGTTAAAATGTCAGAGAGTCATGGTCTGAAGAGGTCTATTTTGTCACTGTGGTTTTCAGATGTATACCACAAGATGGTCTTAGAAATCACTAGATGCCAACTTGCACTGGAGTTCCATTTGAAAGAGTGGCTGCTTTGTGTTGGTATCATAATGCTGAAATCTGTGAACAGGTTTATACAAAATACACAGTGTCACTGTCATCTAAAATGGAGCATTCTTCATTTATTTGTTCATCCATCCTCTTAAGGGATCACTAGTGGAAGTTACCACAACTGATGATCATGGTAAACAATACAATACAGTGATGGACAGTGGCATGAAATCATTGTGGCCAGGCACCGGGCTTTTGGCCAAATCACTCTTGATGGACAGTACACAAGTAAGAATGTGTGTGTGTGTGTGTGTGTGTGTGTGTGTACACGCACACACTCATAGTCACATGCACTTCTGTATTTTCACATGTAATTTCACACTCATTTCTTCACTCAGTTTCACATTAGTCCCTGTGAAATCTGTCTCTTAGTTGCTCTTTGCTCTTTTGCTAGTAAACTCTGGCCATGAGCTTCTCATCCAGGTAGGACTCCAGTAAAGCAAGATGGGAACAAAGTCAACAGGGTCCATCCTGTATCTCATGCATTCTCCACACCTTGCAAGGGCCTTAAGTTACTTTGCTGCTATTCCCCCTTTGCCTTCAGAAGGCGAGCAAGGAAAACAGGTATCTACACACAGAGATGAGACAAACCAAGGGTCAGAAATGTAATTGGCCCCTCCCACTCCTGCAGTGCGTAGACAGAACTCTCACCACGTAGCCAGTGGTTGCACTTGAGTGTGATTCCCTTTTCAGTTGACTCTGTCTTCCACTTTCATCCACTGATGTAGGTTTTAACCCATTTATAAAGGGCAAAAGTGACTTCGGTGGGCTCCTCCTATCTTCTACTGCTGTTCTAGGTACTCAGATAACAGTGTACAGAGCTTGTAGAAATTATGGTTTAGACAGAGGTGGGGGCAGAAGAGAATAAAGTATAAAGTGGTGGACAGCTATGAGGATGTAGAAGTGGGAGGGGATGAGTGTTAACTGTTGATAAGACTTCAAGCTCAATGGAAAACAGAGAGAAATGGGTAAATCCAGTCGACTTTAACCTCTGAAGATGCTGAGGAGCATTCTGGGTACACCCTGTGACAGTCACTACCCCGGTCCCTAGAGCCTCACAGCCAATGACATGGGGCCTTTGTCACAAAAGGTTTGTGCATTGGGAGGAGTGTTATATTTGACCCAGGACAACTGGGGAAGGATGTTCTAATAACATTTGAGCAGAGAAATGTGGGGCCAGGAAAGAAAAATGAAAATATCTAGAAGGAAGTATGTTTCGGGTCAAAAAACAGTAGACATCAGGCCCAGACCAAGGGATCAGTGAACAGTAAGCCCTGGGGATATGAAAATACTTTATGTTATTGCTAATAACTGGCCAGGAGGCCAGTGTGGTGGATGAAGGGAGGGCGCTGCTGATGAGATGTGGGCTCATAACAGCTGGCTTCTCTGGTACCTGATAGACAAGGAGGTTAAAGCAGAAGTGAGAGAACTGAATGACAAAGATGTGTAATGAGTTTCACTCTGAAGAGTCTCCTGAGAAAGCTGGGACTATCCTTTCCCACGGGCTCCTCAGCTTCTCCAAATGGAGGCACCGCTACGGGAGGCTACACCAGACTGATTGTGGGTGGGCTGCCACGAGGTCACAGCATCCTCCAAAAGAGGCTTGGTGAGTTTCACAGGCAGTGAGAGTATATACTTCTCTGGTTTTATTTCTGAGGCCGTGAAAAAACAGCCCAGCAACATATCTTTAAGGAAGAAAGGCTTTGTTCAGCTTGCTGTGCCATGTTACAGTCACTGCAGGGCAGTCATGGTAGGAACTTGAAGCGAGTGGTCATATTCACAAGCTGAGAATGAGTTCATGCCTACTCACTACTTAGCTTCCTTCTCCACTCACAGTCAAGGACTCAAACCCAGGGAATGGCAACACCCACAGTAGGCTAGTCTTCCCACATCAAACATGACTACCTTAAATGAGACCATCCCCCTATAGATGAGACCAAATGCCAGTCTGCTCTAGACAATCACTCACTGAGACTCTCACTGGGTGATTCTAGATTGTATCAAGTTGACAAGGAAAGCTAACTGTCATAATGTTCTCAAAACTAAGTACAATTTGTTTACAGTACATAAAAGTATGAATGAGTATTATTTACATTTTCTAAAGACATCTTAATTTTTACACCTTTCCTTTTTCAAAACATCTTCAGTAGTTTTATTTACCTTGTCAATATCCAGTTCTCATTATTCAAAAGATTCATTAGGCTTTTGCCAAAATGACATATACTAATTAAGTGAGGTTCACATAATTACAGGATGTGTGTAAATATTTTTCTAAGACTTTTAAATCATTGGAAATGACACATAAATGGGAAACTCAACTCTCAGGAGTCTGAGGAAAATTCTAAGCATATTGCATAAGAGCAGATTCATTAGTTGTTGGAGAGTCACAAAAGAGGTTACAGACAAAAGATCTCAATCCAATCCAAAAATTCTATGATTAAGATATTGGAGCTGGAGAGATACTCTATGAAAAAGAGTATTATTTGATCTTTCAGAGAACCTGAATTCTCAGCACCCGTATGGTAGCTCACCAACTGACATCTTCTTCTAGCCTCTGCAGTCATGGCACATATACGATATGAAGACATAGCTGGGTGGATGGATGGATAGATAAGATGATAGATGATAGATAGATAGATAGATAGATACATAGATACATAGATATAAATAGGTAAGTATGTAGATAGATAGGTGATAGATATATTGACAAACAATAGATATAGGTAGATGATAGAACATTCAATCACACATATAAATAGAAAATACATTTAAAGATATTAATAAAATAAGCTCATATCTTAATTAAGGTTTCTATTGCTGTGATAAAATACAGTGATCAAAATCAACTTGGAAGAAAAGGGTTTATTTATCTCAGCATACAGTTGTAGACCGTCATTGAGGGAAGTCAGGGCAGGAATAGGCAGGACCTAGAGCAGAGGCCATGGTGGACTACTGCTTCCTGATTGTTCCTCATGACTTGTCCACATGACTTTTGCATGCACCCCAGGGAATTCTGGCCAGGGGTGGCACTACCCAAAATGTACTGGGCCCTTCCACATCAACCATTACTCAAGAGGTGTGTCCATGGGCCAATGTTATCAAGGCATTTTCTCAAGTGAGATTCCTCCTATTAGATTACTCTAGCCTGTGTCAAGTTCACACACACACACACACACACACACACACACACACACCTTTTAGTATACAATAACAAAAACACTCTAAAATGAAATGAATAGAAGTTATCACAAGGCAGGGAGAAAGGTTGGCAAGATGGCTCAGTAGATAAAGGCACTTTTTGTCCATAAAGGAAACCCGAGTTCAGTCCCTGAGATCCACATGATAGAAGGAGAGAGCTAATTCTGACAAATTGTCCTCTGACTGCCACATGTTCACCTTAGCATGAATGTGTTCACGTAGATACATAAGATAAATACATATAATGAAAACTGACACATCACTGAAAACAATCACATTTCACATACTTACTACTCATCTTAAGGTTTGATATATTTTGTTTTGTTTTGTTTTTTTGTTTTCCATATGTTACTCAGACTCAGGTACTTGTGGACATCAGTGGACTACGTCCGATGTCTTTTTTCAATCACTCTCTGCCCTATATTTTTAAGATAGACTTTCACAAAGTCCAGAGCTCATCATTTGCCTAGTCTGACTGTCAGGGACCCTCCAGTGCCTACCACGACTCCCCTGAGCACTGAGTTTATCAGCACACAGTGATGGGGGGGAGGGACTCTTGGATATTTAGTGGGTGGTGGGGACCCAACCCCAGGTCATCATGCTGTAGTCAGCATTTTACCAACTGAACCCTCAGCCCCAAACCTCACTTTCAACAGTGTTTAGCATCTATTTTGGAGGCTTTTGACAAAAATGTCTGGGTTGATTAAAAAGGCAATATTCTTGCTGATGGCATAAAACAAAGTTGTTCTTTTTGTTTGTTTTTTTTCCACAAAAATGTTTCTATGGATTCATCATGAGTTAGCCAGAGCCAAACAGAAAACTAAAACCATTTACAATCAGGGTAGTAATTATATAATTTGTTAGAGACTTTTGGGGATATTTTAGTTAGGGTTTCTATGGCTGTGAATAGACACCATGGCCATTGTGACTCTTATAAAAGAAAACATTTTCAGAGGTTTAGTCCATTATCACCACTGTGCAACATGGTGGCATGCAGGCAGACATATGACTAAAGAAGTAGCCAAATGCCCTATATCTTAATCTTGCAGGCAACGGGAAGAGGTCTGTCTCACTGGGCATGGCTTGAGAATATAGGAGACCTCAAAGCCTACCTCCACAGTGACACACTTCGTTTGGGGGCCATTTTCTTTCAAACTACCACAGGGCACTTGAGTATGAGGTTTCTTCCCATTGAGTGTCAAGATAAAATGGATTGCTAAAAACTAAAGTCCAAACAAATGCTTTATGTGTGTTCCCTGATGCCTGTCACTTTTGCAGAGAGAATCCAAAGAGGCTTTGTGGGCCTCAAGGAGGTGTACATTATGAAGAGTTATAGTCTCTCTGTGGATGTCTCTGGATTGGCAGAGTTCTGAGGAGCAGGTCAACATGGATCACAGTTGGGAGGGGTGCCCCACTGTCTTGGAAGAAGGAGCTCAGTTCCTGGGAACAGGTGAGGCATAGCTGGTGACCCAGCATGCGTTAATCAACTTTCCATCCCAATCACAAAATATCCAGGAATGCTGACTTGAGAAGATAAGGTTAACTCTGGCTCTCGGTTTTCCAGGTTTCAGTTCATCAGCCCTGTAGCTTCTGACCACCCATGGGAGACAGCACATTCTGGTGGGATTGTGTGGCCCTGTGAAATCACCCATTGCCAATCAGAAAAAAAAAATATGAGAGACCACACTCCCCTTCTAGCGCCCCCTTGTTGGTCTGAAAGGTCCAGATTATGTCCCTTTTGAAAGATTTGAGGACATTCAAGAGCCAAACTATAGCATTACATTTGTTCTCTCTGTCCAATTTAGCCTCCTCCATCTAATTTGCTCTAATGAATATACTGTTTTTTAATTCATTTTATTTTTGTTTTTGTTTTATTTGTTTGTTTTGTTTTCCTCAAGTAGTCTTTATTTTTATAGGCCCGTGAAATGTTAAGATAATTTGTTAAACTGACAATTAGTACTATGAATATTGTGAATTGAACAAAACAGAGCAGATGTTAAGAATTAAGGGGATTTAATTTAGTTTCTTGATACATGAGAAATACCTCTTCATTATCTTTTGATGTAGTTTCAAAATGTGCTTTATGTATTTCATTCAGTGCCTGATAGACACAGTGTGATGAATGCTAGTGAGCACCATGCCATCCAAGTGCTCAGTTAGGTCCTCCTTTTATGTCTCCTATTCTGCCTCCCCAACTCTAACAGAATCATTATGCAATGATAACTTGGTGTTTCCTATTGGCTTGCATTTCATATTTTGGTTAACATATATGTGAATATGTGTTACAGATTCCGAGATTTATGAAAGTGGTATGCACCATACTTTAAGGAATTTGTATTTACTCACAGTATTCTAGATCTTTCACATTTTCCCCAGGGGTGTTCCATTTTTGGGGCTGTGTCATATGCCTCTCATCAATAATGCATTCCATGGCTTTGCTGTGGTGAGATTGGTATGAGCAGGTACTCTAAGTGCAAAGACAGTATGTAATGGTTTTGCATAGCCATTCAATCAGATGCCATTTTAGAATGGAGTGTAGCATTGGAGAGATGACACAGTGGTGACGAATATTTTTTCCACTTGACTGGCCTATCCCAAATCTACACATATTTATGTCTTGCCTCTTCCAGAAATATTTCTCCTGGTGTTTTCTGAATGTTTTAAACTCAATGTCAACTATAGCATGAGACCCTCCTCGAAAGCCTGCCTCTTCACCTGCCATTCTTGTGGTGATAGTGGTGAACCCTCTCCCATGGGTCACACTAAAAGGATGAGAGATATCATAACCACTGTTTTTGTGTCACTTTGACCAAATACCCGACAGGATCCAAAGGAAATGACTCATTTTGGCTCATGGGTTCAGATATTTTACTCTGTAGTACTTGGAATTTTCGAGAAAATCACGATGGCTGGAACATGCTTCAGAAATCTCTGCTACAAGAAGTACAGGGAGTGGGAAGTTTGGACAGAAGGATGACTGGGATGGGCCAGGAAGCAGGTACCCTGAAGAAATGCACTCCCAACAACACACATCTGAAACTAGCCTGAGTTCCCCACAGCCACCATCTCATAATAATCTATTCTGCTTTTTAAATTCATTTTTATTTATCTGCATAGATAATTTGCCTGCATGTATATTTATGTACCACAGGTACTTTACCTGTGTGTGCAGGTACCCAGAGTCAAGAAGAGGTTTAAAAAAAATATTCCCCAGGAACTGGAGTAACTGGTGTTTACGAGCTGCCATGTTGGTGCTGGGAATTGAACCCAGGTCCTCTACAAGAACAGCAGGTGCTCTTAACAACCAAGCCATCTCTCCAGGTCCTCTGTTCAGACTTTTTACCCAATGTGTTGAACCATGGACAAGGTCAGGGCAGTCATGATCAGCCCTGGAAATGCCTTCACCTATACACAAAGGTCTCCTTGGTGATCCAGCATAGTCAAATTAAAAGTAACATGTCTTTGATTTTTCACCTGCTGAATGATCTACCATGGATACACTTTGGGTTTTAAATGAAGGAGTTTATTAAGAACATATCAAGTAAAAGTAAAAGAATGAATAGCAAGCAGCAGACAGACAGACAGACAGAGTAGAGTAACCATCAAATCTGGTGCTGGAAACTGGCAGAGATCTCCTGGCAAAGTCCCAGTAAGATCTTCAGATAGAGTTCCAGTGAGGCTTGATCAAAGCAGGATGTCCCTGAGGCAAGACTTCAAGTTAAACAGCAAAGAACACTACCAAGGTAAAGGTATCATAGCTGGTGAGAGCAGACATCAGCAGAGACTGAGCAGGGAAGTTGGAGCAGCTGCTGCTCAGGCCAACCAGCAAAGGCAGAGTGGGGAAGTCGAGGCAGGCATCTAGAGTGCCCAATTAGGCTTTGTCTGCATAGATAAGCTTCTCACAGCCCACTTCTGGCTTCTCTTTCCCACTGTAGGTTACCTTTCCATTGTAGGATGAGCAATATAGCTTCTACTGGAGCTAGTTTGCCTTCTGCTAGTAAAGGACACGGTGATTTCACTCTTAGTCTACTTTGGTCTTTTTTCCTCCTTGTCACGGTGTTGGGCAGCCCTGCCTGTCCTCAGACAAGAATTCTGATGAAACTTTGAGAAAAACACACATCAGAAATGAATGGGACAACCCATTAATTTGAAATGGTGTGTGATAACCCTGCTTCCCGAGTCAGCTTCTGGCTGTATTCAAGCAACAGAGGGCAGTTTATCAGTAAGTGTGCTTCACCAGTAACTGGCGTATCTAGTACTTGTCACCATGCCCTTATGAGTTGCTTTAGGAGATGCTTCTTAAGAGACTTCCTGATCACCATTATAGTTGTGATTTTATAATGGCTTTCAATGTTCTACTGATCCCAGTTTCTGATGGATGCTTCCTATGTCCAAGAAGATGAACTCAGTATAAAATAAGTCAGTAAAAATTGTAGTTTTGTGGCGAGGAAAAGATGAACTTTTTCCTATCACTCCAAATCATCCAGAGTCTACCTCTACACAGTGAGCAATGCTCTCCGCGCCTCCCATTCCTGTGTCTCCTCTGTCTCACCTGATTCATAACCTTTCCTTAAACCTAATGTCCCCTGCCTTGAACATAACTACTCTCTGCTTGTATCACTATCATGCATACCTCTTACATTACTCTAAATTGTGTGTGTGCACACGCACGCGTGCCTGTGTGTGTGTGTGTTGTTTACATGTATGATTGTGTGCTTATATGAATAAGTGTGAACATGTATGTGTGTACACTTGTATGAGTAATATGTGTATTTGTGCATATGGAGCCCGAAGATTGATGCCAAATTTCTTTCTACAGTTTCTCTCTTGGGTATTTATTGAGAAGGGTCTCTTCCTGATCCCAGAGCTTATTAGTCCAGCCAGTCCAAATATCCAGTTTGCTCTAAAGAGCCTCTGCCTTTTCCTCCACAGTCCTGGGACTGTGTGCTGTGCTTGAATTACAAGAGGCTGCAATCCATCTGGCCAGGGTTCCCAAGTCTGGTCCCTACCCTTGCTTGGCAGGTGTTTCATCCATAGAGTCATCATCCCAGCTCCCCTAAATCTTTCTTGACTCTTGGGGAGTTAGTGGCTCATCTGTCCTCTGTTCATGTGGTATCCCATCACTGCCTTGGCTGTGGGAGTGCCCCAGCATGCCCCTTTGCCATCAGTGGGATTTTAGGGAGTTCCCTAAAATGGACTTCAAGCTAAATGAATGAAGGGTAATCCTGCTTGCTGGGGATGCATCACAAACATGTCTATGTAGAAGACATATTCTTCTCCCAGAAAGATTTAATTTATTTTATTTAACATGCTGAGCTCAAACTTCCAACAACTATGGCAGCTGATTTCACACCTAGAACAAAATTTAAAAAATGGTAGGTAAAGTAATTATCATGTAACATTTTGAGGGAAAACACGAACGCTTTTCCCTCACACTGAAAATTTGGGTAAAATATGCTGACACTAGAAAACGGTGCATTAATCTAAAAGAGTACATACAGAGGCAATTAGGCTAGAGACTCGGAAGAAAACTGGAACACTGAATCAAAATATATCTTACAAATTTGAAATTGAGTTCACTAACCATTTAAAACAAGCTTCATCAAGCTTGACATTTCATTTTCTTATTGTCTTGTCAAATTTCCCCCCAAATTAAGTTGATACATGCAGTTGTAGTTTCTCATTTTCTATGAACTCAAAAATGGAGTCTTAGTTCACAGTGTTCTGTTCTCCAGTTCGCCAGTCATTTGTAGTAGGATTTAATGTGTTAACTACGTTAGACAAAAAACTGGTGCCTCCATAATACAGTACTGTGTAGTGTAATCATTACTGGGTATGCATTTGTTTGACTCAATACAACATTCTTCATGCCAACTGCAAGCTTGCAAACTATTTCATTATCCATTACTTCAGCTCTAGTTAGGACAAAGGAGAACAGTTTACTGGGTGCTTTGGGGGACCTTGCCCTTCCTCAGGAAACTGACCTTCTGCTCTTGTCTAAGGTGCCCCCCCCGCAGCCTTTTGATGTGGCTCTTTGCTTTTCTGTATATGAAATACAGTTGGAGCTGAAGAGCGGGCTGCTGAGCCTCCCTCTGGTTAGAATCCAGTCTTCTCTTTGCACAAGTGAATCTCTGGCTGGGACTGGTCTATTCTGACAGAAGCTGGAATACTCACCATCATTATCAAAAGGGAAGGCTCCAGGTTGTCTATTGGTGTGAATGAACTCATGGAGCACATCTCACAGGCTGGAGCCCAGACTCAGCAGGTGAATTCACCCATCTTTGTGGGAGGGATCCCACAGGAGCTGCAGGACTTCTACAGCCATTTGACTGAGGAGCAAGGTAAGATCCCCCCAGAGGCACTCATCATTGAACATGGTGGCCCCGCCTCTCCAGGTCTTGGTTGTGCTATGTGTTCAAATGTGGCAGCAGACTTGCATTAAAATAATACCTGCTAACCTTCCCTCCCTTTTCTTAGAGACCTTTAAGTTAAAAAAAAATCAGTGGATATCTAAACATTTCTTTAAACAGAATTTTTAAAAACATGTGCTTTGAAGATTTGTTTATTTTGTTTATTTTATTGCCTGAGTGTGTGTATGTACATCACATGATGTAGTGACCTTAGAAGCCAGAAGGGGGCATCAGATGTCCTGGAACTGGAGTTACAGTAGGTTGAAAGACTATGTGTGGGTGCTGGAAATTGAACCCTGGGCTTTTTCGAGAGCATCTGGTACTCTTAACCATTCAGGCAACCCCAGACAGTTTTCTATGTTGTTCCTAAGAGTGTTCCATCACACTACATATATTCAACATATATTCAACTACATGCCTTCAACAAATAAAATTGTTACACACATATATCAATTTTATATGTATTGCATGCATACTTTCTTTGAAAACACATGTGGTTTGGAATTTTTGACTATTGGTCATTATCTATATGTGAAGCTTAAAAAAATAGAAGTTTATACATAAATAGAAGTTTATGCCTCAATGTCATATTTTAAACCTCTCACATCAGAACTCAATATCTCCATGACTTTTCAGGAGGAATTTTAGGCAGAAAACAAAACAAAACAAAACAAAACAAAACAACAACAAAAACGTGTAACATTGAGTTTGGTTGAATTCCAAATATAATTGTGGGAAATTAGGAAGTTTTGATGATCAGTAACCACCAAAAAAAGAAAAGGAGTTAAACACCCTAGCTTTTAACTTACGTATGTTTGTATTTAACTAGGAAAAAAATAGATAAAAGGCAGTTGATCATGTTGGCACTGGAGAGGCTGAGGCAGAAGGACGACAGTTTTGGTGCCCTCCTGGGCTGTGTGGTGAGACTCCTGATTTAAAAAAAAAAAAAAAAAAAAAAAACAGAAGGAAGACTAACAATGCCTATGTGCAGTACATCTTTACATGAGACACGAGCCTATAAGAATGAAAAATACAGCCTAACTCTCCAATGACCCCAGGAAGCTAAAAGTTTAGAAATACTATTTAAAAAGCCCTAAAACCCTCAAATTCCAGACCCTGTCCTCTGCCAGTAAGTAGGCAAAGGTCACACTCTTTGCTGCTTACAACAGTCAGTTGTAATCCTGAGTACGTAATCCTGGCATAGTAAGGTAACAGAAAATGAGCTGACTAACTGCTTATCTGACGCCAGCAAACTGCTTGTGAAACCCCTGACTCAGCGACCTAGGCACAGGCTTTGTTGTAAACCCTGTAAAAGCTGTCTCAACTCTGCACTAGGGCTCCTCAGGCCTCTACTCCTGTGTGGCGTATGACTGTGGACCCCAGTGTACTTGGAATAAACAAGTCCTCTTGCATTTTTCATCAAGACCGCTTCTTATGAGTGATTTGGGGTGTGGCCTATCCTGAGTCAGAGTGTGAAGGTTCACGCTCTATGGGTCTTTCAAGACAACATAAGCTTTGCACAGGTGGCCTATGATGGAGGCATGGTGCTTCATGAGCCCACTTGATGGATGAGGAACGTGAACAAGAGGGAGGAGCTCCATTTGCTGGAGATCACAGATTAGAAAGTAGATACTAGAGAGTGAGTCCGTGGTGAGCATGGTGCTATGGCACTCTGATTTCTCTCTCGTTACAGTGAGGTAATCGGTATTCTTTTAATTGGTGTTTGCCTTTGCTCCACCTCTATGACTTAGGGGAAGCCAGAGACTTCCAGAGTGTGACCAAGCATGCTCTCATTTAGAGAGTGTTCACTGTACATTTTTAAATCCGTGCACCATGAATGGTTAAAATTTCCATGAAACAGACTTTGCCTATTTGGTAAGTACATAAAGATTTAAATGACTTTGAATAGAAAATATATGGAGCGCTCTACAGAGACTTTGGGCAGAGTAGCAGCAAGGACTTAATGAATAACCAAGGTCTAAGACAGTAATGACATTTTCAAGGCACTTAAGATGTAGCAGCTGCTAAATATATTACATTCATACAGGGCCTCCTCTAGATTTTCCAGGCTTTGTGGTATTAGGAAGAATCTGGCTCTTCTCCGTAAGTGAGAATGCTCTATCCTGTTTACACTTAGATGGGCAGTGTTGAATAAAACAGCCCGCTTATCCAGGCTTAGGCTTTACAAGTATAACTAACCCCACTATAATAGATGGTCTGAGGGCCATGAATGAATTGAGTGGTGAGCGGATACTGAAGTTTAAAGCATCCATATACACCCAAAGGGAACAATTTTACTTATGTTAGCTACAAGTCTATGATGGGGATGGGTATTCCATTTATACGTAGACTACAATTTTTGGTATGCAACTTTTACCTGTCACCAGTTTAGCAACACTGATAAATTAGTGAAGTCTAATATGTTGGACTATAGAAAGAAATTGTAATTAGCTTTCTTCATCATCATCATCACCGTCAGGAGCAGCAGCAGTATCTTTCCAGGTGCACTGAAACGGTGTAAACAACGAAGTTCTAAGACACCCCTGACCTGTGCTCTAAGATTATGACTCAGGTGCTTTGAGACACACTGGTCTGTTTTACCTGGATATATACTCACCTGACAGAATATTTACCACATAGAGGCATAGCCTACAGGCAGCCAAGTGTAGTTAAAAGGAATCATGTTTGCTTAATGTAGTAGCCATTTTAGATGCTCTCAACAGCCTCATTCTTTTCTCCCCATTCTTTCCTGTGCTTCCTAATTAGACCCTCTTCTTCATAGACTCTGTTCTGTGGTTATGTTCATGATATTTTTGTTTCTCTGGCCATTAATGTAATTGTCATTCGAATAAAATGCAAAATTAATTTTCCTCTTTGCTTTGCAAGTTCTTGGCAACTTAATGTGCTAAAATTGTCATGCCTCTCAAAGGATTATGGGAGTTTTTCTTCTTAGAAATATCACCTAGACAATCACTCACATTCAGGCCAGCTATAACTGGCCCAAGGTACACAATGCCATAGTGTACCTTGCCTAAGAGTCCTGGGAGGCAGGGACAGGGCAAGCAAGAACCCATCTTTCATGTCTGCCAAGTCACATACCCCACTGCTGCTTTTCTGATCCTTCTACACAGACCGCCTTCTAGATGTTCAGAGGTTAGGGTGATGGGAAAGAGGAAGAAGGGTGAGGGGATTCTGTTGTTTTGTACAGAGGCAGAAACAGTCTCCACTGTCGAAATCAATTCCTTTCTCAATTCCTTTTATTGTCACATTCATCCAAGTTTCAAAGTGGTTTGGAGGCTGTTTGGTGGCAGAGATGGAATAATGGTTGAGTCATCCTTTCTGGAGGGGTGGATTCCTTATATGTGGCCTTTCCGGACTTTAAAATTCCATGCATTAAAATGATTTCCATGTCATTAGAGTTTTAACTTTTGAAAATTTTAGTGAAACACAATGAACTTGGAGCTTACATGTATTACCAGCTTTATTGTGTATGTATGTATGTATGTATGTATGTATGTATGTATGTATGTATGTATGTGTGGGCATGTGTATGCCCAAGTACACATTGTGTCTACATGTGCACATGTATGTCTTTGCATATGGTGGCCAGAAGTCAACTTTCGCTTTTGTTCCTTGAGTTCTATACACCTATCTGTCTATTCACTTATTTTGAAGCCAGGGCTCTTCTGTTTCCTGGTTAGATTGGCTGGCCAGAAAACCCTAGGGGTGTGATATCCCCACCTCTCCACCACTGGGGTTACAAACACTGACAAAAATGTCCAGAATTTTAAAAATAAACTGTAATATAATATATATATAGTCAATTTTTATGGAACTTATATGCATACAGAATGTATTTTGGTCATTTTTTTTTACCCAAACTCCTGTCCTCTGGCACCTATGAAATCAACTCTCCACTTTTCAGTTTCTTGAAATCTTTTATTTTATTATAATAGCTCAGTAGGTCCGATTTGTGCAGCCTGTGAAGACCCATTTACTGGAGGACAGTCTACCAACCGGGCACAATACCCTGACAAGAAATGGATTTCCCATCTGTTGGCCATCAGTTGTCAATAGCTGCTCAGTTAGGGGTGGAGGCATGGGAACCTCACTCCTTGCTGTGGAATGTGCACCAGCTTCTTCTTGTGCAGGTCTTGTGTGGGCAAACATATCTATCAGAGTTCATGCATACATACATCTGTCCTGTCCAGAAGAGGTCCTGGCTGACCTCTCTCTCTTACAGTCTTCCCACCCTTCCTTCTGTGGTGTTCCCTTGGGTAAAGGGTGAGATAGAAAGGTCTCATGTATGACTAAGCCTTCTGTGACCATTGTTTTCTCTGTACTAAAGTCAGTTGTGAGTTTCTTCATTGATCACTGCACAAAGAAGCTGTTCCGGTGAGGTATAAGAGCTGGGCCAATTTATTGTCAGGGTCATAAATTTAGAGGGCAATGATACTAAGTATTATTTTAGCAAAGTAATAATAGTAGATTCACACTTGGGGCCTTTGAGCTTCCCAGCCATAAGTTCTGGCCCACACTTATACTACCAGGTGTACATTTCCTCCTCTTGAGGAAAGGCCACTATTGTGGCCATCAACCTATCTTATCATTATTATAGCTTACAAAGTTCATAGCTTTGTGATGTCGAGAGTGACTTTTCTCCCCTAGAGATGCACACATCATCTTGAAGTACTATAAAAGCTAGGCAACAGGGAGGAATCTTCCCAGTCAGCCACTGGGAATCAAGCAATCACTGCTTGATTGCTCCATGGACTGTGATCAAGGTCTGTGGTATCTTCAGCAATAAGACCTGATGATGCTCAACATTTTAGTTTGGTTTTTGAGGATAGAACTCAGGTCCTCATATCCTCAATGCAAGCACCTAACTGACCCAACCCCCTGTCCCCCCCCAATACACACACAGAGGCTTTGTGACCATTTTAAGGGAGTTGATAGTGGCAGTGAACAAACAGTGATGTATACACATCATCACTCCACCCACAGAACTCTGTATTGACAACTGGAAGCCGCAGAATAGCATGGGATTTCATAGAGTGGCATAGAGTCATGAACATTGCCTTTGCTTTGCCCTCATTTATGGGGAGGGAGAATTGGGTACAGAAACACGAGATGATCCTCATATGTGTCATCAGGGAATGGTGACTGTTAATAATGGAATGCTTTGATTCTCAATTTCCCAGCAAACACAGTTTATACTGAGCCTCACTGTATCCACTTCAATCCAACCAACTTCTTTTATGTCTACCATGTATTGAAGATAGACTAGCAGTATTGATTAGTCAGGCCTGAAGGAATTGGGATAATAACCAAAGGTTCCCTTTTTAACAAAAGGAAATAGGCTGTAGCTTAACATGATAGGAAAACTAATAAGGTATCAGCTAAGAACTGAAAAGAACAATTTGGCTATTTTTAATGTTTAGGAACAGTAATCGTGTACCTGGACTTTACAAATTTGACAGTGTGTGGTACAGAAAGAAGGTGCATGTTCGTCATCCTAATTTGGTGCATATTTCTGGGTATAATCTTGTGAGACTTCATGGACCTTGCCCATGTCTGTCAATACATGTTCAAAGAAACTGCCATTTCTTGGCTGACCAGACATCTATTTGTGTTTGTTCTTTAGCAAAAACATAGTAAAATCTAGAAATGCATTTGTTCACATTCTCTAGCATTAGCTGTCAGTGTTTCAAACTCAGCCTGTAGAACACACAATTCCATGATGTTTATGGGATTAATGTTGCTGACACTGACTGACGGACTTTGCTGGTGTAGGTGTATATTCAAGATGATGGGCCCAGAGAAAATGGCAGAGCATAGTAGTCTTGCCTTTCTCTGGTAGTTTAGATGAGACTACATACCACACATTTGTAAAATAATGATTACACAGCTCATGTAAAAAGCAATGTTCTCTTTGCTACTGTCCTATATAAGTTCCTCATAGTCTATCTTGTTTCCAAATCATATAACTACAAGGATAATTATTTTTGTGTGTGTGTGGGGGGGGGAGATCTTACCACTGATTTATACCAACAATTTCCCAGTGTTAACTGGGCACATGGAGACGGCCTTCTATCTCGTGTGAATGTTTACATTTTACTTTATGGCTCAAGGAATTTATAAAATGAAGTCCTATATAGGCAGAAGAAATTCTGTTTAAGTGCCAAGATGGGATCACAATTATCTATGTATATGAAGGTTTTCAAAGTGATTTCCATAAATATGTCTCCACAAGCATTAAGTCAGATAAGCCACAAAGAGTTCTCAAACAAGGCTTGAGGGTTTAATCATTGTCCCTAACTAAACCCTCCCCCAAGAGCTAGAACTGCAGAGTACAAAAACAGTTGGTCATTAATGACCCAAGCCCTTCCCGTGACACGAATCCCTTTCTGTTTGCTAGGGTTCCGTGGTTGCATGAAGGAAGTTGCATTTACACGGGGTGCTGTCGTTAACTTGGCATCTGCGTCCAGCCGTGCTGTCAGAGTCCATCAGGAGGGATGCCTATCAAGTGACAGTACTGTTAACTGTGGGGGAAATGACTCCATCCGGGTTTATTGGGGAATCCAGCAGAGTGTTTACGAGAGTGGGCTCCAGCCCTTTACAGGTAATGTGGAGGTCTCTAAATTAAATGCTACAGGTCTTCCATTTGCTTTCTTTTCCCTTGCTGACAGCCTACTGTGAGTCTGTAGGAAGCCAGTTTTAAACTTTCTACTTCTTATTTCCCTTCAAGAATACCTGTATCGGGTCACAACCTCACATGTAGGAGGTTCAGTGTGGAGTGATTGGAGACAGAGATATACAACAGGCACGGGTAACATCTGTTGATTTTTTCAAACATAACTATGCATACATATGCATGTAATGTGCACATAAATACTGTTTCTTGAAGCAGCACAGTTTGGGTTTGAAAATGGCTGTGGAGAAACCCAGTATACCATTGCATTTGAGTTTGTAACAGTTGATGTCATGCTTGCTATGGCTTTTTTCTTCCCTCTTTAGATGCAGAGAAAGGAAAGTAAGGTATTTATGGATATAATAGGTGCTACCATTCTATTTCAGAGTGAGAAACCTCCATCAGTTGTCTGTATCCCAAAAGGAAGAAGACAGATGTGAGGGTACCATTAGATGGCAGGTACCTTCTTGAGTTTCACGGACAGTGCTTTCAAACTTCCTACCTGGTTAGAATTAGGTGCATATCCTAGAAGACATTTGTCATGGCAGTGAACGATGACATTGTAGGATGACTCTCAAGGACAAGAAGTTTCACATTAGTTCAGTGTTTTCAACTCAGAAGAGGCACAATGAGGAGATATTAGAACAGATCTCAGGCACCTGAAAAACAGGTGTTTTGCACTTTTGACTGTGATGACACCATCTTTCCCAGGGTACCATGGCTGGGAGCTATGGGTCATGAAGAGTTTGGTAGGTGGCAGTTCACCAAACCAAGCAAATGTGTGTCTGGAAGTCTAGCACATTAATGGCTGCTATTGTCTCTGAAAACAGCTTCTTCAGCTGGTAATAATTGGTCAAAAACATGTTTTATACCATGACATTATTTTATATTTCTCAATAATGGGTTACTGTCCCAGGCACCCTTAAAGGGACCTTAATTTAAGGATGTGAAATACTGAGATATATCGCTAACATTAACTTTCAAGGCTTGCAGCCTGTAGAATTTCCAGGGAGGATAATGGGAGAATCTCCTAAAGATGACTTAAATGATTATATACTTCCATACAAGACAATGAGGTGAACACTACCTTAAAATCCCCTATCAACCTCAGAGTGGTCAGGAAGCTCAGAATCAAACAGTCATTGTTAACTGGCATGTTTCCACCTCGATTTAATAACCACCATATTCTTAGCAAACATGCTACAAAAGCCTGCTTTTAGGCAGTTCAGTGGGTGTCTAGAAAGCATGCTGTGTACATAGCTTGCTCCCCACCTGAACCCACTGTCGAGCTTTGAAGGCACAGCCATGATCTGACCACCACATCCTATGTCATAAATTCACATTTGCAATCTGACCACAACACCAAGCAGCTCCCGAGGGCTAGAGAATAATTGCACTATTTAATTATTTTTGAGTTGGTTTTGCTCTGTCCCTTATGAGAAGACCATCTGGTAGACAGTGCCATCTTTGCCCTGCACCACATTGCAGAACTAATAAAATCAGCTTCTTTCCACTTGTCTCTTTCCTGGCAGCTTGGTTGTATGTCCTGCTTTCTGTAGATGTCTGTAGTGTCTTAAGTGCACAGAGAGTGCTGGTCTCTGTGTGTCCTCCCATCCTTAATGTTCACTTCGATTCCCCCAAAGCTGTCCTGTTGTATTGGTCTGACCATTAAAGTCAGGGAGGAGACTTTGATGTGGGAGACCCGGCTGTCTTCCGTTGTCCATTGACGGGGCTCAGAAGCCCAGGAGCAGTTAGAGCGGTCTCTCATCCATCATCCTGCCACACAGTTCTTTGGGCTCTTTCTTTGTGTCCCCAGTGCAGTCAGCTGTGATGAAGTTGTTACTCATCAGAGCTGTGTAAATATCTAGTAAATAGTTAAAGGTTATGGATTTTTTAAATCAGGGCTCAGCTTGTAAGCTCTTTTATAGTTCCTATAAGTGTTCTCATTTTGTTCTGAGATACCCCGAAGAGAATGTCTCTAAAACTGATTTTGAAAACTATCCAGGCACCAAACTCCCTTATCCCCACAAATGCAATTAAAAGTGGGCCCTATATATCATACCTGCTGGAGCTATGCTTTTTGAAAACTGTTTAAAAGACAATTGGATTTGGAAAGTAGGAACAGCCATTCAAGTACCAATCACAACATGTGTGAATTTTTTTTTTTTAGCTACATGGAAGGTGTAAAAGTATCAGCTCACTGTGTATAATAACAGCCTAATTACCTCACTCCAAAGTAACACATCATTATACTGCTTTTCTTTGTTATCTGCCTACCAAGCACCTCCTTCCTGATGAATGTAGCTTAAACATGTTGGGCACATTCAATGTTTTTGGAAAACCTGGTCTCAACTTAAAAGAACGTTATGTCGATGGAGTTTTGATGGTTTTGAAATATAGCTCAAACTGAATGGCTCAAGATGTGTAGTCATATTAAATCAATGCTGAAAAGTTACAACTCTAATAAATTGTATTTATGCTAATGGTCCAGTCTGATTTACGGCTGCCATTAAAAGTGAGGAGTAGGAACAGTCATCTCCTCTGACTGGTGCTTGCTCTCCCTTTCTCCTTTATTCTTTCCTAGACCCACAGAGTGTGCCAACTCCCTCAAGAGCCCAGAGCATAAATGGATATAGCATTGAGGTAGCCTGGAATGAACCCTCTGTGGCTAAAGGTGTCCTGGAGAAGTACTTTCTGAAAGCCTATGGTGAGGACAGTGCCCAGCCCCACAAACCCTCTGCTCATGTTGAGCTACAGGACACCAGCACCCTCTCAGGTAAAAAGGACTTCATAGAGACCATCTTACAGTTTCCTTTGTTTTGATTTGGGATAACAATGTGGTTTTCACACTTTACTCCCCCAAATACATATATATATATATATATATATATATATATATATATATATATATGTTCTTGCCCAGTGAGAAACAGCAAAATGAAGCACACTGTAATAGCGCATTCCTGTGAGAACAATGCCCCGGAAGCTGAGATAGAATAATGGATTCAAGGCCAGCCTAGATCACATTGTAAACATGAGGCTAGCCTAGGCTATACAGCTGTACCCTGTCTCAAAATCCACAAATAACAAGCAAGCAAACAAACAAACAAGGCAATCTTAATGTAACATGATGCAGTCCTGAAGTTTTCTACCTAAGATAAAAAGAGTGATTCTACAAAGCACACCGTTTCCAGTGAATATAATCCGGGAAGAGGTCCATCTCCTGTCCTTCCTCTCAACTAGGTCATAGCAATCACACAGCCTTTGGATATTTCATAAACATCTTTCAAAGACCAGGTACATATGTATACCCACAAATGTAAGTCATACACACACACACACACACACACACACACACACACACACACATACACACACACACATACACTTGAACATATCCATGCACAAATACGTATCTGACCATTTTGCATATTTTACCATGCAAAACTTTGCTCTTTGGGACTAGCCCAAGTTCACAGAACCATTATTTATTGTAAAATTGCTGATTAAACCTAATTATCTCAAGGTGGAGGGGGGGTGTAGCCCCAGCCATTTGACTGGCAAATGAGGAAATCAATTTTTCACAGTGCAGCTAGCCATGAAGAAGAGAATACACCCACACACCTCACTAACAAGTCTTACTCCAAAATCCGTGTGTGTGTAGGAAGACCACTCTTCAACCTTAGAAAATGTTATAGCTGATTTAACCAGAAAGCCAAATGGAAGTATTTGTCCCCAAGAGGTCAAGGCATCAAATGTGGTAGGAAAAAGTTTCCACTATTGAAAATATTTATGAGCGGCATTGTTGTAGACAGTTTAAACATCTCCTTGAGACTTTTCCTCTTCCCAGCATATTTGCTGCATGATCCCAAGCCTTTACTCCCTTCTTGAGAAGGTTTGTGTATAGACCAAATGCCAAATTATGCTTTTAATCACACTTATTTACTCTGGGTGCATTTGTATGAGCACACATGCCACAGTGCCAATGTTGAAAAAGCTCATTCACTCAGTTCACAATATGTGTCCCAGGGATCGAACTCAGGTCATCAGCCTTGGTGACAAGTGCCTTTATCTGCTGAGCCAGCTCATCATTCCACAGCCAAATTTTATATAAAAACATGTTCTCCATGACCTTCTTCTCTCCCATACTTCCTGATGGGAGCTCAACCTAAGTTCCCTGCTGACATTTTTCCCTGCTGCACAATTGACTAAAAACAAGAAGCTATCAGTTTACCACTGATGGATCTCAAGGAACAACAGGCCTGCTCCCATTTTCTAGCAACAGTAGGCCCACCCCCATTTCTATACAATGCTTCTCATACTTTTTCTAAATTACCCAAGTGTGAATGTCTGCTCTACATCCCTCTCACTTCTTGGCTTCATAGTTTAGTTGCATACCACAAGGGCAGGTGAATCCACTGGGCAGGACTTTTCCCATGGAAGGCATCGAGGCACCATTCCTCCTCCCCTCTTCGGCTGCCTCTGCTCACTTCTTCAGAGCACTTATATGCTAAAGCTACTCTGCAACAGTTTATCACGGAGCAGCATGCCACTGCATAGCTACTCACTCATCTCACGCGACAGTTCTGAAGCGCTGACATGTCTGGTTACCTCCTGCTTCTCAGTGTGTCCTTTATTCTGTGCTCCTTGCTTATTCCTTCTGAATCCCAACCTTACCATTTTGGGGAAGTTCTCCAGATTGAGAAGTAGGCACAGCCATTCTGAATGTCCCACCATCTTCTACTACAGAAAACGTCAACTGGTCCCATGATACAAAATGGTATAATCCGTCCTTCACTCCAAATTGTACTTCTTATTTGGACACCCAACTACTTGCACCCAAAAGGTCTTGGGCACACAGGAATTTCCAATTGGATGATTCTCAATATCTGAAATTACCATATTCAAACCTGAACTCTTACTCAATAAATGACATCTCCAAGTCACCATTTTATCAAACTTGAGCATTGATATTGCCTTTTAAGCTTCCCTCCAAATAAGGATACATGGAAAAAATTTTCTCAAAGTTTGTTAAATTCCTCCATGTCTCCCTATCTACTGATCAAGTCAAACTGCTGAATGTCTTGTCAGATTGTTCAATTTGTCTGAACAATCATAGCCCTCAACTTGTCACATCCTGTTGCTGTCCCAGGCATGAGTCCATCCTGCAGGACAAGTAGGTATACCTGTGAGGGTCTTCCCAGCAAAAGGTTTATTGAGGATGAAAAATCCACCATGACTGTGGGTGACACTGTCCCATGGGCTTGGAGTGCAGAAGGAATGACTAGGAGAAAGCCAGAAGAGAGGCAACATTCATATCTGTCTACTTTCGACTGAGAACACAGTGTGCCCTCCTCCCTCCCACTCCCTACCCCATTCTTCCCTACCCTGATGGACTACACCTGCTCAAACAATGAGCCACAATAAACCCCTTCCTTTGTAAGTTGCTTTCACCGGCTATTTTTTTCACAGAAACAAGAAAAGTAATTAACAAAGGGACTTTAAACAGCTTTCTGGATCCTTCTGTTCATATTCTTCTTAACCTATGAAATAGACAGTGACATTAATTTTCAATGGTCAATTCTTCACTGTTGCAAGTGGGACATGTCAGTTCAACTGTACATGCTTCAGATTCCTTTTATGCTAAGAATGAAATCCCAGAGAAAATGGCTCCATGTTTGTGTAGAATACATAGGATGATGCTTGCTGTGTGAAATGTAAAGAGGAGCTGTCAGAGTCTATGCACTATGTATGTACTGCTTCATATTAGGTGAAAATTTCCAACAAATGAGTAGTGATTTGGGACGTTATCACTCCCCAAAATCTGTATTAATTTTCCCAAAGTTTGTACAAGTTGTACTTCTACCAGCAAGCATAACACAAGAATTTTCAGTTCATTTTATCTTAGCTGCCACTAAGTGTTTTATGTTTTTGTTAAAAAATAAAAAAAAAACCTTTGCAAATTTGAACACCCAAAGTGTGAAGATAATTGTTTGAATGTATACTTATTTGCTTGTTAGAAGCACTATTTGAACATTTAGTAGCTAGACTTGTTTTAAGATGTAGCGTAAGTAGGTCCCTTTTTTATTTTTCTGATTTGTGTATCACATTTTTCTCTGTAAATTATTACTCTACTTATAAAGAATTCTCGATTTATCTATGAGATATTTAAGAAATAAAACTATGATTTTATTGAGGGTAAATTAGTATTTATTCATGTCAACAATAAATACCTTCTTCAAATAACAAATCTATATTTAGGGTAAGAGTGAGTCAGATACTGAGCATAGGGAAGCATTTCCAAGGTGCTGGAAGATGTCTCCCTAGAGGAAGAGCACAGTGAATTAGCAGATGTTACCATAGATATGGGAAGCATGGGGATAGGGCATAGAGAGGAGAAAGTGAGAAGGTTACAGGCCAGCTACTAATTTCCTGTATGCAATCTGTTGAAGAAGGGACCAAAACAAAAAATTTCAATTACTAATTCAACTTTATCCATTTTTCCTTGAAGCATTGTTTCTATTGGCATTTTTCTTTTTGTCCTTATTACTTTTTACAATTGTATGTATTTAAAATATAAAAGATTATGTATACTTTAACCCTTGAACTCACACTAATTTTGGTGTCCTGTGGTTGGACTGAGTTTCATCTTGAAATTCTCTGTGTTCTAGTAACAGAATTTTGTTCATTCACATTTATTTTTATGCTTGTGTGATTGCTTTTAATTTTGCCTTCAAGATGCAAATGTTGCTGTCTTCTCATAGTATGGGTGTCTGTGTGTGTGTGTTGTTGTTGTTGTTGTTGCTGTTGTTGTTGTTGAGACATGGTCCCTTGATGTATATCAGACTGGCTTGGGATGCTGTACATGTACGTAGATCACTATGTAGTCTGTTGGCATCAATTTCACAGAAATTCTCCTGCCTCTACTTCCCAAATTCTGAGATCATGGGTGTGATCTGCTTAAGTTCTGTTTACCATTATATTTTAATGATTACTTTGCTACTTATGTTACTTTTTAATCTTGTTTGCATATGTGTGGTGTGTGTACACCTGTATGTGTAAACACAGGCACACATAGGTCACGTTATATGTGTAGAGGTCAGAAGACAACCATCATTGGTCCTTGCCTTCTCCCTTGTTGGAGACAAAGTCTCTCTGTTTGCAGTTCAGTAGACCAGGCTAGCTAGTTGTGGTGGTCTGAAGAATGGCCCTCATAAGGTCCTATGTTGAAATACTGTTTCCCAGTTGGTGTGATTATTTGGGAAGGATTAGGAGGTGTATGCTCGTTGGAGGAGTTGTATCACTAAGGGAAAGTTTTGAGATTTAAAAAAACCCACTTCATTCCCAGTGAGCCCCACCCCTGTCTAGTGCTTGTGGTTCAGATATGAATACCCAGCTACCCCTCCAGCTACCACTCAAGTAGGATGACTGCTGCTAGCAGCCATGCTTCCTGCATCATAGTCATAGATTCTGATACTCTGGAACAGCAATTTGGGAGATCCAAACTCAGGTTCATGCTTGCAGGGCAAATGCTTCACCCATGAAGCCGTTTCTCTAGCATCCAATCCCCCACCCCTCTTACTTTCTATTCCCACCAGCATAGATCAAGGACTCATTGACTTGTTTGAGAAAGATGTGTGTTCTGCTCACAGCTCTGATGGGCAGGCAAGGACAAGTGCAGATGGGATCTTAAGGAAAAAGGCAACTCCAAGTTTGCCATAGAGCTTTGCTGCTGCAGAAACAGAACAATGGTGGAGGGGAGCATGTGCATTGAGCACCTTAAGTCACCTTGGGTAATTATCTAAGGCAAATAATTCCAAAGTAAAGAAAATAAAGACTAGAAAGTGAGATGAGGAGATGGCAGAGTTGGCACCAAGGTTGGACTGGACAGCAGTGGGAGAGGCAGGCAGACTGGAGGATGGCAGCCACTTTGAGAAGCAAACATCTTCACGCAAGCAAGCTGTGTTGTCAGCTCAGAAAGTAACTCTTCTTTGGCATAACTGAGGTGACTTTGGTTGAGATTTTCGTATCTTAATTAATGTTGCTTTTTAGAATCATGTTTATTTGAATAAAATAATGCTGATCTGGGGTATATACGGGCTTTTTAGATTTATTGCCCAATGCAGGATTCTTTACCAATTAAGTTGAAAAGTATTTTAAGAAAATGAGTTTGTTTCTTTTCATTAATTAATTTTCTGTTTTATAATGAGTTCTTTTACTCCCCTGATTTAGGTCTTCTGTCCATGGAAAATTTGGCCTTTTGTATATAATCATTACATTTTGTGAGAAATGGCAAGTTTTTAATTTGACTCTTTCTTCTCAGGTTGCCCTCCCTTTATTTTAGTTGCTCAGACTTGTTTTGGAGCTGGGTGTGGTGGTGCATGCCTTTAGGCCGCACCCTCAGGAGGCCTATATGAGTTCAAGGACAACCTGGCCTACACAGTGGGTTTCAAGACAGCTAGAGCTGTTTCACGGAGAAACTTTGTCTGGAAAAACAACAACAATAACACAGCGCCAACAACAAAGGCCTGTCCAGTCAAGGTGTTCTCAGAGTCCACATCTACCAATAATTAATTGTGACCACAGACAGATTTAAAGCAATATCGCTGAACCAAAAGATTTTCAACGTCTCAGTGGAATATAAGACCCTCATTTATATAATTATTGCTACAAAGGCAAAAAAATTAAATTCCTCATGTATTTTGCTCAGAAATAGAAATATAAATAACGTTCAACCATAGTTACAATTATAGACCTCTGAAATGCAGTTTTTGAATTTAAGGTTATTGTCTCAAATTTTTTTTGTGGTTTTTCTGTTTTGTTTCCTTTTGTTTTTGAGGTTTTGATTATTTTCATTTGACCTTCCCAACTGATATTTAAATCTTTTATTTCAGTCTTATAGTTTTCATGTCTTCCCTTTCTTATTTTGCTAGCTTTTTCTTCCATGTGACTGTTAACGTTCTCAGTTGTCATCTGCATGTCTGGTTACCATTTAACTTGTCCCATGATTCATAGAGACCCAATTCATTACTACACTCAAATGGTGCTTCTGTAGTTGTACAGGCATTCTGGGTTGAATAGAAAATAACCCATCACCACCACCACCACACCTGGCTGATATGCTTGAATACTTGGTGTCCAGCTGCTGACACTGTTTGGGAACATTGTGGCTTTCTGGGATATGGAGCATATCTGATGGATGTGTCCACTGAAGGCTGACCTTTGAGAGTTATAGCCTGTGGTGGTTTGAAAGAAAATGACCCAATAGGCTCATAGGGTGTGGCACTAATAGGAGGTGTGGCTTTGTTGGAGGAGGTGTGTGATTAGGGGGTGGGCTTTGAGGTCGCAGAAGCTCAAGTCAATCCACTTCATACTGCCAGTGGATCAAGTTGTAGAACTTTCACCCCCTCCTCCAGCACCATGCCTGCCTGCCTATCACCATGCTTCCTTGCATAAGGATAATGGACTAAAACTCTGAAACTGTAAGCCAGCCCCAATTAAATGCTTTTCTTTATAAGAGTTGATGAGGTCACAGGTCTCTTCACAGGAGCTGAAACCTTAAAACATAGCTTAATCCACCTCTATCCCCTTCTATGTTCTCTGCCTGTGGAACCTTGTGAATTGTCCCTTGCCTCAGTGGCAGAAGCCAGTCTGCTGCCGTGCCTTCTTCATTGGGACAGACGTAGTCCCTCCGTTTGCTGAATGCCACACCCCAGAACCTCACCATCTACAGTTCAGCAGTTCCATATCCCTAAGAAAAGTAGGTGGTTTCTGTTTTACTGGCCGAGAGCTGATGTCAATGAAGACTTCCACAGGTGGATGACAGGGACCATTGGGGGAACTTCCATGGCCACCTCACTATCTCAGCTCCTCTCTTCCAATGCTAATGAGTTAGGGCCCCAAGGACTGGGCGCTTTTCTCATTCTCTAGGAATTCAGGTTTTCTGAATGAGTTCTCTTTGACTCTTGCCAATCAGGTATTTCTATACAATTCCCTGTTACTCGATGTGGCTACCTAATGAGGAGTTTATGAAACATCCTGCCACCTTTTGCCCAGTTGCAGAGCATTTGGTTTAATGTGTTTGGAATGGAGCCTGTACACCAGTATTTTGGAATGAATCATTTCTCTTGTCCAGCTATCCCTGGGAAATACAGTTAGCAGGAAAAATTGGACACCAATCATCAGATTTCAATTCCATTAAGAAATCCTTGTGATAGCTCTTCCCTCCCCAGCTTTAAAATTGAGGATTTAGGATGGAAAGAAATACACTTAGATCTGCCTCTCATATACTGTATAAGTGCAGATAATGAAATATTAAACAAAGACAATAATTAGAAAGAGAACTGTGTGAGGAAATTAAATGCAGTGGTTTTAGAGGAGAAGAGGGGGACATGATGACCAGACTCACATGAAGGCAGAGGCCAAAAGAAGAGAGCAAGCAATTAAACACTAATACCAACAGGGAAAACCGGACAAGCAGGGCAAACCCAATATTCAGACATTCTCCTGGTGGGTTTAGCCATTAGAGGATTCAGTGAGCATAATCCCACCAGCAGTGGAGAGTCCAAGGGTTAACAGACAAATTTAGGAGCAAATGGGCCCCTTTGGGCCACAAGGGCTAGACTATGTGCCCTCCAAGGCCAGAGTTCAGAGTTCATTTCCTCCACAGAAGCCTCCAGGTAGGAAGCTCTGCGGCCATTGAGCCTTATTTTTGTAGACTTGCTACAAAGGGCTCCAATTAGCTCTCTGTGGTGTTTGTGGATTCTCCCTTTTGGCCCTGTTAAGATGCAAAGCTGTAGCCAGAGTCCCGCCCTTTCCCCTCTGAGTGAGGCTGCTCAGTGAGAGGTGCAGAACCTGATCTGAAATCACACCAGGAGTGAGTGGACCCAAGGGTTTGCACATACATGCCTATTGTTTTCCTTGAGCTGTTTGAGCACACGAACTTAATTATCAGTATAATTAACAGAGCACCTGGCATCATGTTAAAGCTGTAATTGCTAAACAAAAATCGCTCTAAAAATCTAAGTGTTGTATTCCTTCTCCTCAATACTAAGTAGTTACTATTATTCTGCCAGAATAATTAAATAAATAAATAAACTCTTATTTATTATTCAGTATAGTTTACCAGATGGACCAACAATAATAATTTTCCAGATATCACTACCAAATCTACACTTATGTAGAAAAATATATAGCACATATATAGCACAATTGGTAAGAGCTTTTCTCACTAAAACTACTTCCAGCCTCTGCAGTTTAATTTACCTGAAAAAAAAAAAAAAAAAAAAAAAGGTAACGGCTACCTGGAAATCTATCATTCCCTTTCTCCCTTGGATGGCTTCTGGTAAACAATTAGCGTTTCAGCTCTATCATGTAAAATGATTATTCCAATATGACTTCTGAAATAAGAGCTTTTTTTCCATAGGGTCCTGTGCTAGGAGCTAGAACTTAAAACTCTGCGCTTTGCTTATTTTCCCAGTTTGTAGTTTTGCACAGTGCTGTGACCTCCCAGGATAAAGTGCAGTGTAGAGACACGATGGCGGGGGAGAACTTTTTCACCTGCTAAGCTGAATTTACCCATGCTCTTTCTTCCTCAAGTCCCAGCTGCATTCATAATGCCAGGGCACACAAGGTAGGGTAGAGATGGAGGGCACAGAGCTGCTGAGAGCTCACAGTGTGAGGAGGTGAAGATTCCCTGCGGAGTACTCTAGCGGGCAGATCCCCACTCACTAGAAATTCTAGAAATAGAATACATGACTCTGAAATTCGTCTTTATTTTTATTTTAAAATGAGATTTAGGAATGTATCTCTTTCATTTTTTATTTCCAATTTATTTTTGAGAATTTTATATGTGAGTGCTATATTTATGTCATCTCTCATTCTTGCACCTCCTTCCATTTTCTCCTATATCCCCCATTCCTTTTCAAATTCACCTCTCTCTCTCTCTCTCTCTCTCTCTCTATATATATATATATATATATATATATATATATATATAAATATATATGCTTAATATATATTTAATATATATATATATTAATCTGCTGATCTTATTTAGTGTTGCTCAAATGTATTTGTGTTTAAGGATGATTGCTTGGGATTGGATAATCTATCGGAGCCTTGTCCGTACAAAAGACTGATGGCCCCTCTCTTGGCAACTATTAATGCCTATAGCTGTTCCTCTAGGGGCAGTACCTTGTGAGAAGTCCCCCATCCATACTGGCATGTCAACTGGTGTTGTCATTGTTCAGATCTTGCCTACATGTTTACTGTTGAGGTTGCATAGGTCCAACTTCCCTGTTGTGTGTAGAAGACACTGTTTCACAGCAGATGTCCTCTGGCTTCTATAGTGTCTCCGCATCCTTTCCTATGATGGTCCCTGATAGGAGTGGCTGTTGTACTGCAGATGTATCAGTTGGAACAGGGTGTAATTCTCAATGTCAAATCAGCCCACTCTCTACCCAGCTGGAGCTGCCGAGTAGAACACAAGTTGCTGACTATATGGGAAGTGAAAACAGAAACAAAAACAAACAAACAAAAATTTAAGTTCATGCTGCTCATTTGCATCCGCAAAATGAAACCAGTGCAGTGGTTGGTTTGCTTAGAAAAGTTGTATCCACATGTGCACAGATATTTGACTCTGTACCTTGAATGTGGAGCAGACACAAAGACACAGTGAAGGAGCATAAAACAAAGCCGTTAGCAGAGGACAGTACGCAGCCCTGAAACTGTCCATACCTCTGAATTGGAAAGAATGGGTGAGCTACTTTGAGGTATCCATCTACTGATAAAAAAGTAAAACTTACATTTTAATTTTTTTAAAAAAATTTTTGGGTGCCTTCAAAGAAATTATGGGTAAAAGGGACCGAAGGATCACAGAGTAAGAAAGAATAGCTGGTTACTCAAAGCCAAACAACCTGTACTTGATGAACAGTAGGAGTTGAGGAGGGACTTATAATCGTGTTACTCCTGCCTTAGGACTGACTTGGCTTTAAATCAAGCTATCGTTTGATCAAGGAGATTTTATTCTATACATATCCACATAAGTGGGTGTCTTAGGGTTTCTATTGCTGCAAAGAGACACTGTGACCATATGACAACTCTTTTAAAGGAAACCTTTGAATCTGGCTTACAGTTCAGAGATTTAGTTCATTATGAACAAGAGCCACGAGTTCTACATCTGAATTGTCAAACAGCAGGAAGAGAGACACTAGGCCTAGCCTGAGCAATTAAAATCCCAAAGCCCAGCCCTAACTGACACACTTCCTCCAACAAGATCACGCCTACTCCAACAAGACCACACCTTTTAATCACTGTCAATTAGTGCCACTTCCTAATAATCAAGCTTCCAAATATATGGGCCAACAGGGGCCATTCATATTTAAGCCTCCTTAGTGGGTATATATAAATGTGAGCATATGTATATTCTATACTTAACTTATATGCAGTATAGATTATCTTTATATTTACCTGAGACGTCTGTAATGGCATCATTCTAGCTCCGTACAATGTGATTTTTTTTCTGCCTTACTCAACTACAAATTTTATTTCATGGTTTCTAAATGGCTGTTGTTTGTGCAAGCATTTTATTTCCTCATTGGATGATAAGCTCTTAAAGAACAAGTATTGCATTTTCTACTCACTTTAGGTCTTGTATAATACTTCTTTTCTATGAATAAATTATGGAGTGTCTGCTACTAACTCTTAGTTAATATGCAGTTACTATTTTACATTACATCAGGCTGAGTTGGGCTAAGGATTGAACTGCTGTTCCTTAGTAGAGTTTCATCATACTTACTGTTCTCAAAAACTTTCTTATGAAATGACATACAGAGCCAGTCTCGATTTAAACATATATTTGGAGTTTAATGCATATTTTGTCTGTGGCAGAAAATTAGTGGTAGATGAAAAGGTTCTAAATAGTGGTTTCAAAATTTTTACTTCCTAATGAAATTCACAAACCAAACATTTGCAATTTAACATAATAGAGGCCCGCACTACAGCAACACTGATGATAAACATACATAGCAGAATATATTCATTGATTTTGAAAGGCATAACCATTATGGCAACTAATAGTTTGCATAACTTTTATGGCTGTACATCTATCAGAGGGCCAGGATCCAGAATATGCGAAGAACTAAACTAAATAATAAAAATACCAAAGAGATTATCCAATCAATACATGGGCAAATGGATTCAACAGAGTTGTTAAGAGAAGAAATACAAAATGGCCAATAAAAATATGAAAAAAAAATGTTCACCTAAGGAGAAATGCAGGCTCAAATGGATTTAAGACTCTGACTCACTCCTGCCAGGATGGCTATCATACCAGAAAAACAAAGAGAAGAAAGCAAAAGCAAAACCACCAGTGAAGCTGTGGAAGGGAAACTGCTCAGACACTGCTGGTGGGGGGTATAACTCAGTACAGTCACTATGCACGCACTATAGAGCTGCCTCAGAAACAACCAACAATAACAGAAAAATAGAATGACCCAATGACCTGTTTATAGCAGCTGTATCTTCCTGGAATGTACCCCAGGGACTCTAAATCAACATACTGCAGATATACTTGCACATCCATGATGATCATGGTGCTATTCATTGTAGCCAAGACCCAGAGCCAGTGTAGGTGTCCTTCAGCAGCCGAGTGAGTAAAGAAATTGGTGTGTGTGGGCAGTGGACTTTTCTTCAGCTATAAAGAAGACTGAAAGTCAGTCAAAAGGAGGGAAAAGGGAATGAGAGTATGTGAAACACATAAATCTGTAGGGAAATACCATGATGAGATCCATTATTTTATATACTAAAATAAAATAAATCAACTATTACATTCTAGGCTAGACCACCAGTAAGCACCCAAATACAGTGAAATGCTAGGTAGGAGAAGGAAAGTTTTACACAGAAAGCTGAGTGGTGGTTTACCATTTTCAGTCAGTTACACTTGAAAAAGTAGAGGAATGAGCTAACCCACATGGAGGCTCCTGTCTGGTAATGGGTGTCCCCTGTTAGTTGATGTAGAGGTAGCTGTCACACTGCAGCAACACACATCATCTTTTTGCTGTGCCATCTTTGGAGTCAAGTCTTTGGCTTCACATTCCAAAATGACAGCTTGGGCTTCATCTCTCCCATGTGATTCCACGAAGGGGAAACTTGGGAAAACAGTCAGGGAAAGAAGGGCATGCATGCTTTTTAAAAGAGGGCTTTAAGAGTTGGTCTCTCTTGGGTGACTACTATGATCAAAATTCAGTCACATAGCTGCATGGACTGCTGGGAAAGGTTGACCTTAATCCAGGTAGCCATTTATCTAGTAGGAAGAAAGTTTTTTATTTTGTTGAGAGAAAAGTGTATAATATATACTAAGAGGTCAACTAGTGGTCTCTGCCACCATCAGCAAATGGGAAGAAATGAAAAAAGAAATTCATTTTAATGTGATTGTTCACAGATGAATTTTGAGGAAGCCTGTGCCAGTTTTATAGTACCCCATAAATTTATTTGTAGTTTATTACAAACTATTTCTTTAAATGTAAATCTTGAAAGAAATTGGTCTGAAGATTTGCAGAGGACAAAAATACTGCCCTATGACAGAAATTGTAAAAATAGAAGTGATGTAATGTTCCTGCTTCACTAATGTAGAAAAATTGCATTAGGGTGGGCAGTGTTGATGAGTTAAGAGCTTTGTCTGTTTCCCTGGAATGTGTAATGTGCCTGCTGACTTGCTCCTTAAGAAGATACTGTGAGACAGTCTGCTTTTTAGTTTACTGTTTTTCTTTTAACAGTAATTCATTTGAGCCTGCAAAGTAAGAATCTCCATTATAAGAATTTGGATTTCAATTTAGTGTAACATATAGCATGGTTAAAAATGAAAAAAATATTTAAATTCTGCTGTCCACTGATTAGCAATGAGGAGTGTCTGTATGCTCACAACATTCTCTCTCTCTCTCTCTCTCTCTCTCTCTATATATATATATATATATATATATATATATGATTTATCAATCATATTTAATAAAGAAAAAGAAGTTTCCCCAAATAATCTGTTTCAACTCTTTATCTTTTTATAATTATATCATGTTTGGAATGAATCAGAAAGCTACCAACATTTGTTATACATAAAGACACACTATACCACACACACACACACACACACACACACACACTTCCTTGTAAGTCAGCTGTCTTCCTTAAGGAGTATCATCAACTAGTTTAAAAGACAAATCACTCTTTGTAGACATATTTTTGCAGTATGGCTGAATCTCTGAACACATTTTAAGGTGCATTTTAAATGAAGTATTTTCTATGAAAAGAGCCATGTGTTTAAATGATGCTTCCTTTTCCACCCTGTAGGATGGGATTGGGTCATGTGGGAACAACGAAGATCAGAAACTACAGTATGACCTTGGCTTACTTGGCTGCACACCTCAGCCCTTCTGAGAAACAGGGGACTCCTCAGGCTTTGAACCAGCTGGTGTGGCAATGGTCAGCAGAAATGGCTTTCCTTAAGTTCCCTCCTGCCTCCTGCTGAGTCATTTCTGTTATTTCTTGGTCATTGTACTCAGCTCAGCACCTGCCCTTTCTGTGATATAAGGAGTTAACCAAGCCTGTGGCTTCAAACTTCTTTAGAATTAAGATGACAGAGACTGTGGTTCTCACCAGGAAGCAAGCATTGATTAGAATGTTGAGGTAAGCTATAAGCCAGCCAAGAGAAGCATCATGGGTAGTGCTCTGAGGGCAATTTGAGTCTCTGCTTAAACCGCTCTCTAAGTCTGGGATTAGGCCCTATACTTTATAAAGGAAATAGTTATTCTTTCCTACTTGGAAACATCAAAATCCGAATAGTCTTGGATCCAAGGTGTGCGATCTCGTATGCTCTCCTGCAGAAGTTTTAAACTAGGCCACAGAGTTCATTTGAAAGAGATTGACTGCTAAAAAGATGGAGTTTAACACTTTCAAAGAACTAGGAAGTGCTGTGGCTACCCCATCCTTCGAGCAAATTGAAGAACAACTTGACTTTCTAAATACTATGGGATCTTATTTTTATGTCTTTTTAGCCCATGTTGTGTGTTCCTGAGCCTTGGAAGAGGTGATGCAAATGTCCCGTTTAAGGATGAGCATTGAGCTGCCCCATGTCCTCGCCTTATTGGCTTATTGTTATTTAATGTGCTACTGAAAAGCACAGTAGCAGCCATCCCACTGTTGTGCATACTGGGGATTAAAGGAAGGAGAAGCATCTGTGAACATTTCCAGATGTCTTTCCTGAACTAGTGGGATTTCATCCACACTTAACAAATGTCATTATATAGTTTCTTGGTGGTCAATGTGTCTAAATGCCTGTGTCAGAACATTGTTTCCAAGGGCAGGTTCATAGTGTGCAGACTCACTCCCTCCAATCCATCTACCAGGCTCACTCCAATATACACTTGAGAATTAGAATTTCTCAGTACCATGGCAGCATCTTGAGGCAAAAACTGCCCCCCCCAGTTCTCCTCGTCTCAGCCTCTTCCACTGCATCCCTAGTGATGAGTGGCAGCCTATGTGGTGTCCCATACCAGATGGCCTTCTTAATAAGTGCCTTGTTCTGGCCCACCCTCACATCCTTGATCCAAATGTGAAATGCCAGCAAATAAATCAGAATGTGGTGCTTGGCGGAGTTCTCAGGAGATGGAGGAAAGCCCCAGGGACAGGAAGTGAGGGACAGCCTTTCTGTAGCTGTGTCTGCTCCTCATTACGGCCAGGAAATAGAAGAGATCAGAGATTGAAGTGGGGGGAGAGAGGAGTGAGATAGAGAATAAACTCTCCATACTGTTCTGGCTACCCGTCTGTTAACGTGTAAACATCCCCATCTGAAGCATCATGCGTGATCCTTGCAGGCAGGGCACTGGCTTCAGACTTGGGGTAGACAATGCCATACACAGATTCTACCACCAGACTAAAAATGCAACAGAAATGAGTAGGTAATGAGAGCAGAGCAGCCAGGTCTTTAATTGAATTAAAAGCTGGGTGACATCAATGCAGACACCTGTCCAATTACAGACAGGCCAAGGTGTTTACCGTTGCTGTACAAGCCGTTCGAAGATGACAGGAATCTTTCCGCCCACAGATTAGCATAATGAAGGAGAACAGATTACAGTGGATGGTAGCCAAACACCTAGCTTGGCAGCTGGGGGTGGGTGGGGGAGGGAGCGGAGGGCTAAAGGATGGAAGTGGAAGCTCAGGCCTCCATCTCTTCTCCAGATTGCTGCCATCTTACCTTGGTTTCAGTGTTTTGGCTAGAAGAGCATTTGTGCTTGCAGACATTTCATCAAAAAGTTAATCATAAAATTTCACTGTCAAAGCCATCTCCCTAGTTCCGTTTCTCGGTGCATGGGCTCTGCTCCTGTTAGAGGCACAGCTACTGCCAACCCCACAAGAATTTTCTCCTAGGGAGTCAGACTGCCTCCAATTGTTCATCTTTCTCTTTGCCTCCTGTGAAGTTTGAGGTGAGAGCAAAGGAAAGAAAGATGCTGGTGAAATTAATCTAATGTTGGAGATGCCTGATAGGTCAAAAGATACAGTGTAGTTGGGGGGGCCTGGAGGGAATTTTCCATTGGCTCACTGAACCAGCAAGTGACCACTTTTAGTAAACTGTAATGTGTGCCTGTGTATGCCTGCATATGCATGTGTGTGTGTGTGTGTGTGTGTGTGTTGTATGCCTGTGTATGAATGTGTGTGTGTGTGTATGTGTTTGTATGCCTGTGTATGAATGTGTGTGTGTGTGTGTATGTGTTTGTATGCCTGTGTATGAATGTGTGTGTGTGTGTGTTTGTGTTTGTATGCCTGTGTATGAATGTGTGTGTGTGTGTGTGTGTGTGTGTGTGTGTGTGTGTGTGTTGTCTTTCCTCAGGTACTGTCTTTCATAAGACAAGATCTCTAACTGCCCTGGAGTTAGCAAAGTAGGCTCAACTGGCAAGCCAGTGAGCCCCCAGGATTCACTGTCTCCATCCCCCAGCTCTAGGATTAGAAGGTTTGTCTCCACACATATTTTGTTTGGGGGGCTGTTTGGGGGTTTAGTCACTGACAGATTTCTGGGGCTTGAACTCATGCTTTTATGCTTGTGTGCCCACGAGCCATAATATCAGCAGGGACAACACCAACAGCAGCAAGAGGCTTATATAGAAGCAGATGGACATGTCCTCTGCACTCAGTGATCTGGGAGTCATTCAGAGGAGCTTTCACACTGTAGGCTCTCTGTTCGCAAGCACTCTTGGGTGAGTCTCCACAGAGCCATATACATAAGGGGGTCTTAAATTCCTCCCTACCTGGATACTCCCTTCCCTTAAACCGAGTCCTGGCCCTTCCCTGAGAGCTTGGGCTTGGAAGAGACTCTCTGTACTTGACTTCAAAGTCCCCTGGTGTGGTATGTCAGGACATCTCAATGCCAGGCATTAATGCACAATGCATTATCGCTTAGAGTGAGAGTCAGAGCCCTGCTGGGGCTAGCAATTCAGATCCATACACGGATGCTCCTGAGCTTCATGGGACACTCACACTTTTAAGACATCGATAATGCTTGCTTTATGCTTATTGAATGCTGCCTCAGCTTGCCTTCTTCCATTATCAAGAAAGACTGGCAGGCTTTCTGACATGCTTGGGACCATTTTCTGATTTCACAGAGTTTCGTGACTGAAAGGAACTTTGAGAGGTCACTTGCCCGTCTAGTGAGTGGGACACTCAAATTGAAAATGATTACTCAGTGTTGTCCCCAACAAGGACATCCACCTCAAACCCACTTACAGTTTACAGTGTTGGCAACTACTTCTTTGTTGTCATAAAGTGCTAGCCCATTTCTCTGTGAACACATTTCAAACTCTATATAAATGTTTGTAACTCTGCCCTACTCTACATTACTCCATATTTTGTTAAATGATACTGAAGCAACCTTTTTTGTAATTGTCCTTGATAAATTTGCCTTTACTTAAAAGGCTCCTGCCTTGCTAGTATCTAACTCTTAAACTTAGCTGTCAACATCTGAGAGAACAGTCTCAGTTGAAGAATTATCCAGATCAGATTGACCTGTAGGCATGTCTGTGGGGGGTTGCTTTGATTGTTAATTGAGGTCAGACAGCCATGCCCATTGTGGGCAGTATTATTCCTAAGCAAGTGGTAACAGACTACGTAAGAATGCTAATAAGGTACAAGTTGGCCTGCAAAGCAGCTAGCAAAGAGCATCATTTGTGTTCCTACTATACTTCTTGGGCTGTGAAGTGAGTTTGTTGAAGATCTACATAGAAGAGCAAGCAGGCCTACCTTCAAGTTCTTGCCTTGAGTTCATCCCTTGACTTCTTTCAATGGTGGGCTGTTACCTAGAAGTGCAAGCTTAGAAAAACCTCTCCATCCCTAACTTGCTTTTGGTCAGATTGTGCTATCACCATATGAAACCAGGCAGGTCCTGTCATCTTAGATTCACTGGTCTAGATCACGCGAATGTATCAGTACATGCAGCATGTCTACAGGCAGTCTCTTCATGAATCAAGTCTGTGTTTGGCTACCATCATTGTAGTCCTGCTAGCTTCAGCATCCCTTGTAGCACACACATTATAAAAAATAAGTTATCTTCTCAGTCAACTAGAGACTGAAAGAAGAAATGCTGACAAAAACTTTTTGAGGGTTGATTGTCAGGATAGCACTATGTTTTTTCCTCTGGAGACAATATAATTATTTGCCTTAACACTCAAAGCAGATCTTGGGAACTCACTGAAGGACCAACAAGGCTGTGTTCAAGTTGGCAAGATGGGCTACTTAGAATGAAGAGGCATTTTGCCTCTGTAGATAACATGACTTTTTATAGGCATCAACTTTAATTCATTCAGGTAAGTTCCCCACACTGGAGCAAAGGCAATCAACCACCTGTCCCAGACAGTAGGATGGCAACATAGATGGGCAGTCTTTCTGTGTGACTTCATGCTTAACGATAACCAGAGAAGAAGGCAGAAAGCACTGAGTAGTCACCCTATGCCTCTTTCTGAAGCTCCTAGTCTATATTTGGGGAGAATTATTTAGACACTTTGACAGACACTTTGCATCTTGGAGATGCAATGTAATGGGCAAATCCCCCTTGGAGCTAGGAAAGAAATGCACTCCAGCCTAGAAAAGGGTAGCACATTTTTTAAAAGTGTGATTTAGAAATCATGCAAACTGTCCACCAGGGACCCAAAGTTGGCAAAGCCCCCAAATTCAGCTCTCTTCTCCTCTCTCCTTCTGCCCCCTGTTCTCCACTCTGTAGCTTCCTTTCTTGGTGTGTATTATTGCTCTACCTGCTTGAGACAGGAAACCTCCATGCTTTGATGAATAGCCTGAAGAGTGAGCTAGTTTCTCTCCACAGCCCTTTAAGGCCTCCAGACTTTTCTGGGAAATATAACACAATTTGGTAAACTTCTCTGGCCAAGCATAAAGTTGGAGAAAGTATTTTGCTGACAGGTTAAAAATGACCATCCTTCAAATTTTTTTTTTCCAAAATTAAATAGGCCTCCTCTAACCCTGAAATAGAAAGTGCATCTTCTAAATTCTCATGTCTGCCCACTTTATGGAAAATTTACTGCTGTGTGGTGAGGCTCTTAAGTAAAGAGGAGGCTCAGTGAAGGACTCTCATGATACATGTCTGTCGTGCTTAGCCTCGGTTGTCAACTTGACTCAGCTCAGATTCACTAGAAAGGAAAGCCTTGATGGAGGAGTTGCCTAAATCAGTTTGGCCTATGATGGGGATTGTCTTAGCTGCTAATTGATGTGGGAGGATCCATCCCACTGTGGGGAGCACTATTCCCTGCATGGTGGTGGAGTAGTGTTGGTGTTGGTACTGGCTGTATAAGAAAGCTAGTTCATCACGAGCCTGCCTTCTCCAGCATGCAGCTGTCTTTCCTCCATTGTTTCTGCTTTGAGTTCCTGCCCAGACCTCAGTCAGTGATGAATTGTGACCTATACATTGAAATAAACTATTCTCCCCCTGACAAGCTTTCGGTCACAGTGTTTATCACAGCAATAGAGTGGAACTAGAATGATATCTATGCCAAGAGACTTGTTTAATGGAAACAAACTAGGCCTAGCAAAGTAGTGATATGCCCTTTGTGTTCAGGCTTTGTGTAATCCTCCCTGACTATGTGAACCTTTCCAGAAAAGCTGATAGAATGGCGAAGTTCCACCATGACACTTCAGTTAGGATCTGAGGTGACATAACATGTCAATATATCATATATCCTCGTGTAAGGTCCGGCATCTGCAGTTCCCTGTGATGATAGCTCCTTAATTCCTGAAAGATATTCCTATAAAGGGGTTTATATCACCAACCATAATATAATCTCATGTCTTTTCTGAGTCAACATCTCTGTGTCTCCAATAATGATATCCATCTGTGAGAGATGGCATTTGTCACGTGCTACACGATTTATGTGATGCACATGCAGCTTTGTACCCCAGCATACCTTACTCATGCTGGCAGTAAAACTTGCACTTTCCTGGGGCCTGACTCACTTCCTTTTGGCTTGGTATTACACTAATTCATCCATGTCTAAGTTATGCCCTATGTACACTTAAGAGTAGATTCACACTTCCCAATAGGAAAGATGAGTCAAAAATGTTGTAAAGCTAGAAATGCCAAGACATTTTATGGTGACATTTTCATTTTGAGACTAGAATTTGTGTACCATGATAGACGTAGTAAGAAATAGGAAAACAGGAGCTAGGGAAATGGAGAGGGCGCCAGTGGGAAAAGAGCTCCCTGTACAAGTATGGGGGCCTGAGTTCAGCTCCCTAGCACCCAGGAAAATACAGGCAGATGTAGCAGCCCATCTTTGTGTGATCTGGGTAGTCAGGAGGTAGGAATGGCATCCAGAAGGGCAACCTGGTCAACTAGACTAGTGGAGTCAATAAGCTGTGGTTCAAGTAAGAGACCCTGTTTCCATAGGTTAAGTTAAAAATGATAGACTAAAATGCCTCACATCAACTTCTGGCTCACACACACACTCACACACATAGGTGCTTACACCATGCACATTCACGCAAACATACATAGACAACCATGTACACACTCTATAAACACATCAAAGCATAGAGCTAGAAAGATGGTTCAGTGGTTAAGACCATGTACTGATCTTACCTAGTTCAGTTCCCAGAACCCATATGTTGGGTGTGACTCGCAACAGCCTCCAACTCCATCCTCAAAGGATCAGACCCCTTAATCTGGCCTCCCCAGACACCTGCACCCATGTGAACATATCTCCATGCAGAATTACACGTAGACACGTAATTTAAAATAAATATTTTTTTTTAAAGGAATAGGGTAAAAAAGATTCAGAGGTATCGTTCTGTGATACAGCAGTTGCACGGTGTGCCTACATCCCAAGTCCCATCCCAAGCACTTCAAAGAGAAAGTATCTGTGTTATCAGTGGACTGAAACAGATTGAGTGGAGCATGCCCATGGAATGCCACTTGAGGATGCTCACCCTACAGGTGGGAATATAGGACGAGCACACTGGTGCAATGAGAAGTCTGCAGAGTCTGAGGCTTTGTCCATGATGAGCCCTGATAAACTAGCAATGTCCAAAAAGAAAAAAAAAAGGCCCTTGAAGAGCCAGTCCAGTAAAGCAGCAGGCCCTCCAATGTCTCCAGGAACACTGGGAGTGAATCAAACAAAGAGATACGCTATCTGAATTTAAACCAGTCTGGGCACTCCCGTGGCACCAGGGACTCAGAGGGAACCCATGACCAATAAGTACAAGGTGGGACTGAAGCTGGCTTACTTGCTGTGGGATTTTAAACAATGATTTGTCTTTGAATGATTAAAGTCATCCAGAGGCATTGCAGGCAGGAGCTGAGCTGAAGCCATAGCATGTGCGAGACTAAAACCATTCTACACTATCATTCTCTGTGCAAAGAGCTGTGTGCTGGGGGTGCTACATGAGTGACATGCCAAATCTTGATGGTAAAGTTTTGAGGTAAACACTTCACTAGCCCAGCACACACATGCCACTCTTGTGGCCCCTTCTTCAAGACAGAGATTCTCCATGTAGATGGGAGAAGACTAGGGCGCAGAGGTCAGAACAGCTTTCTCAAGCCCTTGCAGTTCATCAGGCTTTGTGTCCAGGCGTCCTATCCTGAGCAGCTGTATGGCACATGGCATGGATAAATGTGACATGGATGGGATGAGAGGCAACTTCTTGAATATACAGAATCCGAATATAGGTCACAGATACTGGGATATGCAAGAGGAAATGACAGTCCCTATTGAGGGGAAGAGGGAAAGTAGGGGTGTGTCACAAAGTAGTTTCAAAGTTAGGAAGACCCCACCATGTATGGCAGTGTGTGTGTGTGTGTGTGTGTGTGTGTGTGTGTGGTGTGTGTGTGTGTGTGCTCATTAGTTTGCTGCCATTGGCCACAAACTGAGAGGAGGGTGACAAGTGGTTGTGCATTTTCCAAGAGATGCACTGTCAGGATGTGTGTGTGTAGCTACTGAAATGAAGACAGGAAAGCACTAAGTATCATGGGCAGGGATGCAGTGAAAAACAAAACCGCAGCTTACCGTCTTTGCCCTTTTACTTATTTCCAGTCGTTACTTCTCTGTTGGGTAGGACAAATGCAGTGCACATCCATGGAAATTTATACTTGAGTCAGGCTGAGGACATGACTCAGTGGCACGTGTTTGTGACTTCCTGCTGGTAAGGCAGAGACAGGAGACTTTCTGTGGCTCATTGGCCAGTGAGTCCAAACTCATTGGCAAGTTCCAGGGAAATGAGAAACTTTTCTCAAAACCCAAGGTGAAGACAGCTAAGAAAGACATCTGACCTTCACAAGCACACACATGTGCATGAGCATACACACACACACACACACACACACACACACACACACACATAGCACACACACATATATACATACATACACAAACAAACACACATGCACACATACAAACCACATGCACACACATACATACATATATAAACATACAAGCACACATGCACACACACAAATGACATGCACATGCATATGCGCAAACACATACACACATGAATGCATAAACACAATAAAGTGTTTGAAGGGTGAAATCTCTTACCAGCATTGCTACTTTCAAACAATGCTGTATTCTCTGGGTTATTGAAGGCTTAATCAAGGAGGGATTATAAAAAGCGGGACTACCTTTTTGTAAGAATGGTAACAGTTTGCCATTCAGATGGAAGATTGTTCAGTGGGAGAAAAACAGAGAAAATGTATGTGTTATATGTCTGAAACTTCTTTAACTCACAGGATTCAGCTAGTAAAGAGTTTCTCCTTGGTTATGGACATCAGTAGACAAAGGATGTTTTTTATGTCTATAGGTACTTTCACTTGCTGAACAAATTTTACATGTCTCCCATGAAGCCTGGTTAATTCAATACCTCCCTATGTGATGCTCCCATTTGAGACAGGTGTCTTAATTAAATAAACTAATAATTTCACAAGTACAAGTACAAAAGCATAATTATCCAATTTGCTAATTGTTCCATTGTGTGAATTTGCATACTTCTTGCTTGCCACACAAACAGTTTGTCTCCATGTATCCTATCATTGAAATAATGGAGCCCCTCTTGGGAGGAACATTTTCTAAAGTGTGTTAATAAACAGTGCACAAAGGCTCCTTGGTTTAATATGGTTGAAAAATGCCAGGTTAAAGCAAATTGAATTGTTTTTTTTTTCCTGTGGGAGGTGCAGGTCCTGTAGTGAAGCATTATACAGGTATGGGGTTCTCCGCATCATGAGCATCAGATTCGGTTTTAGTGTTGTCATGGCAATGAGTGGGTGTCATGCTTTTGTTCATGAGTTACCCCCTCTGTACTCAGCAAGGGTTTTTTCACTGGCTAAGCTAGAAAACACATGAAAGCTATGGATGGTGGTTTCCCATCTCTCTGTCACTGTATTTCTCTGGGCCTTTTTCTTTTTCTCCATGTCTCTCTCACTCTCCCTGCACACTCACAGGGAGTTTTTTTGTAGACACTTCAGCAAACATAGAAACCTTTGTGTCCCCCTTTTATTGTAGGCATATTGACAGGACTGTGTCCCTTCTACAGCTATGCAGTGACTCTGACCGCTTGTTTCTCAGGCAGGCTGTACTGAAAGCTCACATGCACTGAGCATCTCCACTCTACAAGAAGGTAAAGTAATTTCAAAGGTCTTGACTTCCACATTTCAGTCATGAATAATAAAATAGGAGAAGAGCTAAATGCTGCGAGGCCATTTGCTGGAAAACCCCGACCTAATTTGAT